>OU342741.1:223482028-223544691 GCA_910589775.1 Avena eriantha
GTCATTGCATGTGTGTTCTTTTCATGAACCACAACTAGAGTCATCGCATGTCTGTTCTTCTCACAAACCACATATGGATACACCAGTGTCATTGCATGTGTGTTCTTCTCATGAACCATAGCTAGAGTTATTGCATGTCTGTTCTTCTCACAAACCACATAAGGATCCACCATTGTCATTGGATGTGTGTTCTTTTCACAAACCACACATGGATCCACCAGGGTCATTGCATGTCTGTTCTTTTCATGAACCACACATGGATCCACTTAGTGTGATTGCATGTCAGTTCTTCTCACACACCACATAAGGATCCACAAGTGTCCTTGCATGTCTATTATTTTCATGAACTACGCCCAGTGTCATTGCATTTTTGTTCGTCTAAACAAACCACACATGCATCCACCAGTGTCATTGGATGTGTGTTCTTTTCATGAACCACACACAGTGTCATTGGATGTCTGTTCTTCTCACAAACCACAGAAGGATCCACCAGTGTCATTGGATGTGTGTTCTTCTCATGAACCAAACCTAGTGTCATTGGATGTGTGTTCTTCTCACAAACCACACATGGAACCACCAGTGTCATTGCATGTGTGTTCTTTTCATGAACCACAGCTCGAGTCATCGCATGTCTGTTCTTCTCACAAACCACACATGGATCCACGACTGTCATTGGATGTGTGTTCTTTTCATGAACAAATACAACGTCATTGGATGTGTGTTCTTCTCACAAACCACACATGGATCCACCAGTGTCATTGGATGTGTGTTCTTTTCGTGAACCACACATGGATCCACCTAGTGTGATTGCATGTCAGTTCTTCTCACAAACCACACATGGATCCACCAGTGTCATTGCATGTGTGTTCTTTTCAAGAACCACAACTAGTGGCATTGCATGTCTGTTCCTCTAAACAAACCACATAAGGATACACCAGTGTCATTGCATGTGTGTTCTTCTAAACAAACCACACATGGATCCACCAGTGTCATTGCATGTGTGTTCTTTTCATGAACCACACCCAGTGTCATTGCATGTCTGTTCTTATCACAAACCACATATGGATCCACCAGTCTCATTGGATGTGTGTTCTTTTCATGAACGACACCAAGTGTCATTGGATGTTTATTCTTCTCACAAACCACATAAGGATTTATTCTCATGAACCACACCCAGTGTCATTGGATGTGTGTTCTTCTCACAAACCACACATGGATCCACAAGTGGCATTGCATGTGTGTTCTTTTTATGAACCACAGCTAGAGTCATCTTATTTCTGTTCTTCTCACAATACACATATGGATCCACTAGTGTCATTGCATGTGTGTTCTTCTCATGAACAACAGCTAGAGTCATCACATGTCTGTTCTTCTCACAAACCACATAAGGACCGACCGGTGTCATTGGATGTGTGTTCTTTTCATGAACCTCACCCAGTGTCGTTGCATGTGTGTTCTTCTCACAAACCACACATGGATCCACCAGTGTCATTGGATGTGTGTTATTTTCACAAACCACACATGGATCCACCCAGTGTGATTGCATGTCAGTTCTTCTCACAAACCACATAAGGATCCACTAGTGTCATTGCATGTATGTTCTTTTCATGAACCACACCCAGTGTCATTGCATGTCTATTCCTCTAAACAGACCACATAAGGATACACCAGTGTTATTGCATGTGTGTTCTTCTAAACAAACCACACATGGATCCACTAGTGTCATTCGATGTGTGTTCTTTTCATGAACCACACACAGTGTCATTGGATGTTTGTTCTTCTCACAAACCACATAAGGATCCACCAGTGTCATTGGATGGGTGCTCTTCTCATCAACCCCACCTAGTGTCATTGGATGTGTGTCCTTCTCACAAACCACACATGGATCCACCAATGTCATTGCATGTGTGATCTTTTAATGAACCACAACTAAAGTCATCGCATGTCTGTTCTTCTCACAAACCACATAAGGATCCACCAGTGTCATTGGATGTGTGTTCTTTTCATGAACCACACACAGTGTCATTGGATGTCTGTTCTGTTCATAAACCACATAAGGATCCACCAGTGTCATTGTATGTGTCTTGTTTTGATGAACAACACCCAGTGTCTTTGCATGTGTGTTCTTCTCACAAACCACACGTGGATCCACCTGTGTCATTGGATGTGTGTTGTTTTCAAGAACCACACATGGATCCACCTAGTGGATTGCATGTCAGTTCTTCTCACAAACCACATAAGGATCCACCATTGTCATTGCATGTCTGTTCTTTTCATGAACCACACCCAGTGTTATTGCATGTCTGTTCCTCTAAGCAAACCACATGAGGATACACCAGTGTCATTGGATGTCTGTTCTTGTCACAATCCACACATGGATCCACCAGTGTCATTGGATGCGTATTCTTTTCATGAACCACACAGTGTCATTGGATGTTTGTTCTTCTCACAAACCACATAAGGATCCACCAGTGTCATTGGATGTGTGTTATTTTCATGAACCACACCCCATGTTATTGGATGTGTGTTCTTCTCAGAAACCACACATGGATCCACCAGTGTCATTGCATGTGTATTCATTTCATGAACCACAACTAGAGTCATCGCATGTTTGTTCTTCTCACAAACCACACATGGATACACCAGTGTCATTGCATGTGTGTTCTTCTCATGAACCATAGCTAGAGTCATTGCATGTCTGTTCTTCTCTCAAACCACATAAGGATACACCATTGTCATTGGATGTGTGTTCTTCTCACAAACCACACATGTATCCACCAATGTCATTGCTTGTCTCTTCTTTTCATGAACCACACATGGATCCACCTAGTGTGATTTCTATGTCAGTTCTTCTCAAAAACCACATAAGGATCCACCAGTGTCATTCCATGTCTGTTCTTTTCATGAACCACACTCAGTGTTAATGCATGTGTGTTCTTCTAACAAACCACATAAGGATCCACTAGTGTCATTGCATGTCTGTTCTTCTCATGAACCACATCTAGAGTCATCGTATGTCTGTTCTTCGCACAAACCACATAAGGATCCACATGTGTCATTGGATGTGTGTTGTTTTCATGAACCACACCCCGTTTCATTGGATTTGTGTTCTTCTCACAAACCACACATGGATCCACCAGTGTCATTGCATGTGTGTTCTTTTCATGAACCACAACTAGAGTCATCGCATGTCTGTTCTTCTCACAAACCACATATGGATACACCAGTGTCATTGCATGTGTGTTCTTCTCATGAACCATAGCTAGAGTTATTGCATGTCTGTTCTTCTCACAAACCACATAAGGATCCACCATTGTCATTGGATGTGTGTTCTTTTCACAAACCACACATGGATCCACCAGGGTCATTGCATGTCTGTTCTTTTCATGAACCACACATGGATCCACCCAGTGTGATTGCATGTCAGTTCTTCTCACACACCACATAAGGATCCACCAGTGTCCTTGCATGTCTATTATTTTCATGAACTACACCCAGTGTCATTGCATGTTTGTTCGTCTAAACAAACCACACATGTATCCATCAGTGTCAATGGATGTGTGTTCTTTTCATGAACCGCACACAGTGTCATTGGATGTCTGTTCTTCTCATGAACCACATCCAGAGTCATCGTATGTCTGTTCTTCTTACAAACCACATAAGGATACACCAGTTTCATTGGATATGTGTTCTTCTCATGAACCACACCCAGTGTCATTGGATTTGTGTTCTTCTCACAAACCACACATGGATCCACCAGTGTCATTGCATGTGTGTTCTTTTCATGAACCACAACTAGAGTCATCGCATGTCTGTTCTTCTCACAAACCACATATGGATACACCAGTGTCATTGCATGTGTGTTCTTCTCATGAACCATAGCTAGAGTTATTGCATGTCTGTTCTTCTCACAAACCACATAAGGATCCACCATTGTCATTGGATGTGTGTTCTTTTCACAAACCACACATGGATCCACCAGGGTCATTGCATGTCTGTTCTTTTCATGAACCACACATGGATCCACCCAGTGTGATTGCATGTCAGTTCTTCTCACACACCACATAAGGATCCACCAGTGTCCTTGCATGTCTATTATTTTCATGAACTACACCCAGTGTCATTGCATGTTTGTTCGTCTAAACAAACCACACATGTATCCATCAATGTCATTGGATGTGTGTTCTTTTCATGAACCACACATAGTGTCATTGGATGTCTGTTCTTCTCACAAACCACAAAAGGATCCACAAGTGTCATTGGATGTGTGTTCTTCTCATGAACCAAACCCAGTGTCATTGGATGTGTGTTCTTCTCACAAACCACACATGGATCCACCAGTGTCATTGCATGTGTGTTCTTTTCATCAACCACAGCTCGAGTCATCGCATGTCTGTTATTCTCACAAACCACACATAGATCCACCAGTGTCATTGGATGTGTGTTCTTTTCATGAACAAATACAACGTCATTGGATGTGTGTTCTTCTCACAAACCACACATGGGTCCACCGGTGTCATTGGATGTGTGTTCTTTTCGTGAACCACACATGGATCCACCTAGTGTGATTGCATGTCAGTTCTTCTCACAAACCACACATGGATCCACCAGTGTCATTGCATGTGTGTTCTTTTCAAGAACCACAACTAGTGTCATTGCATGTCTGTTCCTCTAAACAAACCACATAAGGATACACTAGTGTCATTGCATGTGTGTTCTTCTAATCAAACCACACATGGATCCACCAGTGTCATTGCATGTGTGTTCTTTTCATGAACCACACCCAGTGTCATTGCATGTCTGTTCTTCTCACAAACCACGTATGGATCCACCAGTCTCATTGGATGTGTGTCCTTTTCATGAACGACACCAAGTGTCATTGGATGTTTATTCCTCTCACAAACCACATAAGGATTTCTTCTCATGAACCACACCCAGTGTCATTGGATGTGTGTTCTTCTCACAAACCACACATGGATCCACCAGTGGCATTGCATGTGTGTTCTTTTTATGAACCACCGCTAGAGTCATCGTATTTCTGTTCTTCTCACAATACACATATGGATCCACTAGTGTCATTGCATGTGTGTTCTTCTCATGAACAACAGCTAGAGTCATCACATGTCTGTTCTTCTCACAAACCACATAAGGACCGACCGGTGTCATTGGATGTGTGTTCTTTTCATGAACCTCACCCAGTGTCGTTGCATGTGTGTTCTTCTCACAAAGCACACATGGATCCACCAGTGTCATTGGATGTGTGTTATTTTCACAAACCACACATGGATCCACCCGGTGTGATTGCATGTCAGTTCTTCTCACAAACCACATAAGGATCCACTAGTGTCATTGCATGTATGTTCTTTTCATGAACCACACCCAGTGTCATTGCATGTCTATTCCTCTAAACATACCACATAAGGATACACCAGTGTTATTGCATGTGTGTTCTTCTAAACAAACCACACATGGATCCAGCAGTGTCATTGGATGTGTGTTCTTTTCATGAACCACACACAGTGTCATTGGATGTTTGTTCTTCTCACAAACAACATAAGGATCCACCAGTGTCATTGGATGGGTGCTCTTCTCATGAACCCCACCTAGTGTCATTGGATGTGTGTCCTTCTCACAAAGCACACATGGATCCACCAGTGTCATTGCATGTGTGTTCTTTTAATGAACCACAACTAAAGTCATCGCATGTCTCTTCTTCTCACAAACCACATAAGGATCCACCAGTTTCATTGGATGTGTGTTCTTTTCATGAACCACACACAGTGTCATTGGATGTCTGTTCTTTTCATAAACCACATAAGGATCCACCAGTGTCATTGGATGTGTGTTGTTTTGATGAACCACACCCAGTGTCATTGCATGTCTGTTCTTCTGACAAACCACACATGGATCCACCAGTGTCATTGGATGTGTGTTGTTTTCAAGAACCACACATGGATCCACCTAGTGTGATTGCATGTTAGTTCTTCTCACTAACCACATAAGGATCCACCAGTGTCATTGCATGTCTGTTCTTTTCATGAACCACACCCAGTGTTATTGCATGTCTGTTCCTCTAAGCAAACCACATGAGGATACACCAGTGTCATTGGATGTCTGTTCTTCTCACAATCCACACATGGATCCACCAGTGTCATTGGATGCGTGTTCTTTTCATGAACCACACAGTGTCATTGGATGTCTGTTCTTCTCACAAACCACATAAGGATCCACCAGTGTCATTGGATGTGTGTTATTTTCATGAACCACACCCCATGTTATTGGATGTGTGTTCTTCTCAGAAACCACACATGGATCCACCAGTGTCATTGCATGTGTATTCATTTCATGAACCACAACTAGAGTCATCGCATGTTTGTTCTTCTCACAAACCACACATGGATACACCAGTGTCATTGCATGTGTGTTCTTCTCATGAACCATAGCTAGAGTCATTGCATGTCTGTTCTTCTCTCAAACCACATAAGGATACACCATTGTCATTGGATGTGTGTTCTTCTCACAAACCACACATGTATCCACCAATGTCATTGCTTGTCTCTTCTTTTCATGAACCACACATGGATCCACCTAGTGTGATTTCTATGTCAGTTCTTCTCAAAAACCACATAAGGATCCACCAGTGTCATTCCATGTCTGTTCTTTTCATGAACCACACTCAGTGTTAATGCATGTGTGTTCTTCTAACAAACCACATAAGGATCCACTAGTGTCATTGCATGTCTGTTCTTCTCATGAACCACATCTAGAGTCATCGTATGTCTGTTCTTCGCACAAACCACATAAGGATCCACATGTGTCATTGGATGTGTGTTGTTTTCATGAACCACACCCCGTTTCATTGGATTTGTGTTCTTCTCACAAACCACACATGGATCCACCAGTGTCATTGCATGTGTGTTCTTTTCATGAACCACAACTAGAGTCATCGCATGTCTGTTCTTCTCACAAACCACATATGGATACACCAGTGTCATTGCATGTGTGTTCTTCTCATGAACCATAGCTAGAGTTATTGCATGTCTGTTCTTCTCACAAACCACATAAGGATCCACCATTGTCATTGGATGTGTGTTCTTTTCACAAACCACACATGGATCCACCAGGGTCATTGCATGTCTGTTCTTTTCATGAACCACACATGGATCCACCCAGTGTGATTGCATGTCAGTTCTTCTCACACACCACATAAGGATCCACCAGTGTCCTTGCATGTCTATTATTTTCATGAACTACACCCAGTGTCATTGCATGTTTGTTCATCTAAACAAACCACACATGTATCCATCAGTGTCAATGGATGTGTGTTCTTTTCATGAACCGCACACAGTGTCATTGGATGTCTGTTCTTCTCATGAACCACATCCAGAGTCATCGTATGTCTGTTCTTCTTACAAACCACATAAGGATACACGAGTTTCATTGGATATGTGTTCTTCTCATGAACCACACCCAGTGTCATTGGATTTGTGTTCTTCTCACAAACCACACATGGATCCACCAGTGTCATTGCATGTGTGTTCTTTTCATGAACCACAACTAGAGTCATCGCATGTCTGTTCTTCTCACAAACCACATATGGATACACCAGTGTCATTGCATGTGTGTTCTTCTCATGAACCATAGCTAGAGTTATTGCATGTCTGTTCTTCTCACAAACCACATAAGGATCCACCATTGTCATTGGATGTGTGTTCTTTTCACAAACCACACATGGATCCACCAGGGTCATTGCATGTCTGTTCTTTTCATGAACCACACATGGATCCACCCAGTGTGATTGCATGTCAGTTCTTCTCACACACCACATAAGGATCCACCAGTGTCCTTGCATGTCTATTATTTTCATGAACTACACCCAGTGTCATTGCATGTTTGTTCGTCTAAACAAACCACACATGTATCCATCAATGTCATTGGATGTGTGTTCTTTTCATGAACCACACATAGTGTCATTGGATGTCTGTTCTTCTCACAAACCACAAAAGGATCCACAAGTGTCATTGGATGTGTGTTCTTCTCATGAACCAAACCCAGTGTCATTGGATGTGTGTTCTTCTCACAAACCACACATGGATCCACCAGTGTCATTGCATGTGTGTTCTTTTCATGAACCACAGCTCGAGTCATCGCATGTCTGTTATTCTCACAAACCACACATAGATCCACCAGTGTCATTGGATGTGTGTTCTTTTCATGAACAAATACAACGTCATTGGATGTGTGTTCTTCTCACAAACCACACATGGGTCCACCGGTGTCATTGGATGTGTGTTCTTTTCGTGAACCACACATGGATCCACCTAGTGTGATTGCATGTCAGTTCTTCTCACAAACCACACATGGATCCACCAGTGTCATTGCATGTGTGTTCTTTTCAAGAACCACAACTAGTGTCATTGCATGTCTGTTCCTCTAAACAAACCACATAAGGATACACTAGTGTCATTGCATGTGTGTTCTTCTAATCAAACCACACATGGATCCACCAGTGTCATTGCATGTGTGTTCTTTTCATGAACCACACCCAGTGTCATTGCATGTCTGTTCTTCTCACAAACCACGTATGGATCCACCAGTCTCATTGGATGTGTGTCCTTTTCATGAACGACACCAAGTGTCATTGGATGTTTATTCCTCTCACAAACCACATAAGGATTTCTTCTCATGAACCACACCCAGTGTCATTGGATGTGTGTTCTTCTCACAAACCACACATGGATCCACCAGTGGCATTGCATGTGTGTTCTTTTTATGAACCACCGCTAGAGTCATCGTATTTCTGTTCTTCTCACAATACACATATGGATCCACTAGTGTCATTGCATGTGTGTTCTTCTCATGAACAACAGCTAGAGTCATCACATGTCTGTTCTTCTCACAAACCACATAAGGACCGATCGGTGTCATTGGATGTGTGTTCTTTTCATGAACCTCACCCAGTGTCGTTGCATGTGTGTTCTTCTCACAAACCACACATGGATCCACCAGTGTCATTGGATGTGTGTTATTTTCACAAACCACACATGGATCCACCCGGTGTGATTGCATGTCAGTTCTTCTCACAAACCACATAAGGATCCACTAGTGTCATTGCATGTATGTTCTTTTCATGAACCACACCCAGTGTCATTGCATGTCTATTCCTCTAAACATACCACATAAGGATACACCAGTGTTATTGCATGTGTGTTCTTCTAAACAAACCACACATGGATCCAGCAGTGTCATTGGATGTGTGTTCTTTTCATGAACCACACACAGTGTCATTGGATGTTTGTTCTTCTCACAAACAACATAAGGATCCACCAGTGTCATTGGATGGGTGCTCTTCTCATGAACCCCACCTAGTGTCATTGGATGTGTGTCCTTCTCACAAAGCACACATGGATCCACCAGTGTCATTGCATGTGTGTTCTTTTAATGAACCACAACTAAAGTCATCGCATGTCTCTTCTTCTCACAAACCACATAAGGATCCACCAGTTTCATTGGATGTGTGTTCTTTTCATGAACCACACACAGTGTCATTGGATGTCTGTTCTTTTCATAAACCACATAAGGATCCACCAGTGTCATTGGATGTGTGTTGTTTTGATGAACCACACCCAGTGTCATTGCATGTCTGTTCTTCTCACAAACCACACATGGATCCACCAGTGTCATTGGATGTGTGTTGTTTTCAAGAACCACACATGGATCCACCTAGTGTGATTGCATGTTAGTTCTTCTCACTAACCACATAAGGATCCACCAGTGTCATTGCATGTCTGTTCTTTTCATGAACCACACCCAGTGTTATTGCATGTCTGTTCCTCTAAACAAACCACATGAGGATACACCAGTGTCATTGGATGTCTGTTCTTCTCACAATCCACACATGGATCCACCAGTGTCATTGGATGCGTGTTCTTTTCATGAACCACACAGTGTCATTGGATGTCTGTTCTTCTCACAAACCACATAAGGATCCACCAGTGTCATTGGATATGTGTTATTTTCATGAACCACACCCCATGTCATTGGATGTGTGTTCTTCTCACAAACCACACATGGATCCACCAGTGTCATTGCATGTGTATTCATTTCATGAACCACAGCTAGAGTCATCGCATGTCTGTTCTTCTCACAAACCACATATGGATCCACCAGCGTCATTGCATGTGTGTTCTTCTCATGAACCACAGCTTGATTCATCGCATGTCTGTTCTTCTCACAAACCACATAAGGATCCATCGGTGTCATTGGATGTGTGTTCTTTTGATGAACCACATCCAGTGTCATTGGATGTGTGTTCTTATCACAAACCACACATGGATCCACCAGTGTCATTGCATGTATGTTCTTTCATGAACCACACATGGATCCACCCAGTGTGATTGCATGTCAATTCTTCGCACAAACCACATAAGGATCCACTAGTGTCATTGCATGTCTATTCTTTTAATGAACCACACACAGTGTCATTGCATGTGTGTTCTTCTCACAAACCACATAAGGATCCACCAGTGTCATTGCATGTCTGTTCTTCTGATGAACCACATCTAGAGTCATCGCATGTTTGTCCTTCTCACAAACCACATAAGGATACATCGTTGTCATTGGATATGTGTGCTTCTCATGAACCACACCTAGTGTCATTGGATTTGTGTTCTTCTCACAAACCACACATGGATCCACCAGTGTCATTGCATGTGTGTTCTTTTCATGAACCACAGCTAGAGTCATCGCATGTCTGTTCTTCTCACAAACCACATGTGGTTACACCAGTGTCATTGCGTGTGTGTTCTTCTCCTGAACCACAGCTAGAGTCATTCCATGTCTGTTCTTCTCACAAACCACATAAGGATCCACCAATTTCATTGGATGTGTGTTCTTTTCATGAACCACACCCAGTGTCATTGGGTGTGTGTTCTTCTCACAAACCACACATGGACCCACGAGTGTCATTGCATGTCTGTTCTTTTCATGAACCAGAAATTGATCCACCCAGTGTGATTTCATGTTAGTTCTTCTCACACACCACATAAGGATCCACCAGTGTCATTGCATGTATATTATTTTCATGAGCTACACCCAGTGTCATTGCATTTATGTTCCTCTAAACAAACCACACATGGATCCACCAATGTCATTGGATGTGTGTTCTTTTCATGAACCACACACAGTGTCATTCGATGTCTGTTCTTCTCACAAACCACATAAGGATCCACCAGTGTCATTGGATGTATGTTCTTCTCACAAACCACATCTAGGCAGCAGCGCCTCCGTCACTTCCTGTGGCGTCGAGGTCATGATGGCCGGCTCCGGTTGTCACCCCCGCTAGCCGCAGGAGTGGGGCGCGGACGAAGCCGGAACCTCCGCACCGCTGCAGCCTCGGAATCCGGTGGATGAGGCCATTGATCGACTCCTGACGCCTGCTAACCTCAGGGACAACCCGGAGGAGGCGGAAGCCAACTTTAACATGGAGAGACAACTTCTCCTCTAGGAGGCCATAGAGCTGGCAGCAACCCGCAAGCAACTCGAGATCATCCGGCGCGAGTACGACTGCGCGCACGGCTTCACTCCGGCTACTGCGGAGCCGAGCCGGCGCGGCCAGGTGTGACGCCGAGGTAGCGAGCTAGGCGGAAGGATGGAAAAGGATGGGGAACCGGATCCCGTGCCCCCCTCATCTAGCCCACCTATAGCACGCCATCAAGAATCTGCGCGTAGTGCGAGCCGCAGCGAAAGAACTGCCCAACCTGGAGGGCGAGGAGCGATCCTGCCAGCACGCTCGGGTACAGGAGCTCCTCCGGATCACGGACGAGCAGGCTAACGCCAATCGGTAGATGCAGGAGGACCCCAGCTACTCCCAGGGGAGCAGGACAACCGCCAACAGCAAGGGCGTGCCTCACGACACCCAACAGGCCTCCTCCCCTCAGCCAGCTAAGGCCCGCAGCAAGCGCCGCAGCTCATTCAACAAAGGCTAGCCGTGCCAGGAGCAAACGGTGAACAACAACCCACCGCTTCCCCCTCCACCAACCGGAGCACCAAGACCCGCCGGTTCCCGTCTCTCGGGCCGGGTGGGAGCGCCCAACCCGGATCGTCTGGATGCCCGTGACCGCATCGAGCTCCTCGCTCAAGCGCGCGTCACGGAGGAAGAAGACTCCACCATACTGGTTTGTTTCGGACGCCGCATCCGGAACGAGCCGTTTCCGGATAAGTTCACCCTGCCAAGGGACACCCCCAAGTACAACAGCAGTATGAAGCTGGAAGATTGGCTGACCGACTATGCTACGGCGGTTGGCATCGCCCATGGAAACAAGCGCACAGCTGTGTGCTACGTCCCCCTTATGCTAACCGGGTTGGCAAGGACATGGCTCAACAGCCTTGCACCCAACAACATCAACGCCTGGCCAGACTTCGAGAAGGTGTTCGTCCGCAACTTCAATGGCACGTACAAGCGTCTGGGACACCCACACGACCTGGCCTTCTGTGTCCAGGGCGACCGAGAGTACCTCGCCAAGTGGACGGAGCTTCACAACACTTGCGAGGGCATCCTGGCGAGCCAGGCCATCAGTTTCTTCATCGAGGGATGCCGAGAAGGCACCATGCTTCGCCACCGGCTACTGTGTTACATGCCGAAAACCATGGCGGAGCTCATGACGGTAGAGGACCAGTACGCCACGGCGGATGCCGCCATGAAGAAGCCCCTCCGAGTAAATGCTGATGGGCGTCCGACTCCTACGGAGCCGGCTCGCGACCATCCGAGCAATCCGGCTGGAGAAGCCGGATCCTCCAGGCGGCACGGAAAAGACAACCGGTTACATGGGGACTGCCAAGCTGGACAGCAGAAGCCATGCTACCACGCGCGACAGGTCAATGCTATGGAGGGTGCGCCCGACGCACCAGCTAACGATGCAAGAAGGCAGAAGCCGCGGCTCACCTTCGACCAGATGTTTGACGGCCCGTGCAAGTGGCATAGCGGTCCCTTCAAACCGGCTACGCACACCACCCGGAACTGCAGCTGGACTCGCCAGCTAAAAGACTAGGGAAACCAGCAATGTCTCCCCCCGCCCCCTCCTGGTGGACCACCACCACCGGCTAGGGGAGCCGGCAATGATGGTAACGGCGGAAACGGCGGCAACAACAACAATGGCTATCCCCAGCCGTATGCCGCCTACCACATCTTCGAGACGGAGCTGGACGACAAGCACAGCCGCAGGCGACGCTCCAAGGAGGTCAATGCCATCGTCTCTCCGATCCCCCAGTACCTGAACTGGTTGGAAACCCCCATCACCTGGAGCCGAGAAGACCAGCCGCAGCAGCTGCCAACTCCCGGGGGATACGCCATGGTACTCGACCCCCTCATCGTCTCCAACAAGCGCACCTGTCGCTTCTCTCGCATCCTCATCAACGGAGCCAGCAGCCTCAACCTCCTCTACCGGTCTTCGCTAGAGAAGGTGGGCATTCGCGAATGCGACCTGCGCCCGACTACCACAACGTTCCATGGCGTACTGCCGGGACAGGCTTGCACCCCGCTGGGTAAAATCCAGCTGGACGTCATCGTCAGGACAGAGGAGAACTTCTGCCGCAAGCCGATCTGGTTCGAGGTGGTAAACCTAACGAGCTCCTACCACGCTCTCCTCGGGCGCCCCGCCCTCGCCAAATTCATGGCCGTCCCCCACTATGCATACCTCAAGACGAAGATGTCGGAACCCAACAGCGTGATCACCATTGCCGACTGCTTCAGGCGGTCAATGGAGTGCGCCTCAGCCGGTGCCAAACTGGCAGAGGCCCTCATCATAGCCGAAGAGAAGCGCGTGATCATGCGCAACGTTGCCATGGCCCAGCAAGACATGCCGACTAGCAGCAAGCCGGCTAGAGAAGGAGCTTTCCAGCCGGCAAAGGAGACGAAGAGGATCCTACTCGACCCCTCTAGCCTGACCAAGTTCATCACCATTGGTGCAAACTTGGATAGCAAATAGGAAGGCGCGCTTGTCGACTTCCTCCTTGAGAATCGGGACATCTTCGCATGGTCACCCAAGGACATGCCAAGCGTACCGAGGGAGTTCGCTGAGCACTCACTTCATGTGCGGCCGGATGCCAAGCCGGTCAAGTAACCTCTACGTCGGTTCGCAGAGGAGAAGAGGAAGATTATCAGTGATGAGATCACCCTGCTCCTTGCAGCCGGGTTTATCATGGAAGTGTACCACCCAGACTGGCTGGCAAACCCAGTCTTGGTGTTGAAGAAGAACAAGATCTAGCGCATGTGTATCGACTACACTAGCCTGAACAAGGCGTTCCTAAAAGATCCATTCGCATTGCCCCGTATCGATCATGTCATCGATTCCACGGACGGCTGCGATTTGTTGTCTTTTCTAGATTGCTATTCCGGTTACAATCAGATCCGGATAAACCCGGCTGACCAAATTAAGACATCATTTATCACCCCCTACGGGGCTTTCTGCTATGTAACCATGCCTTTAGGTATGAAGAATACAGGCGCTACCTATCAGCGCTGCATGTAGAAGTGCTTGCACTCCCAGATCGGCCGGAACGTGCTTGCCTATGTGGACGATGTGTTCATCAAGACCAAGGAGAAGCGCACCCTCCTCGAAGACCTAGGAGAGACATTCGGCAACCTCCGGCAGTACCAGATGAAGCTGAACCCAGAGAAATGCGTCTTCGAAGTCCCATCCGTCCAACTACTCGGTTTCCTTGTATCGCAACGAGGGATCGATACGAATCCAGAAAAGATCGTGGCCATTGAGAGGATGCAGCCACCCAGGAGCCTGCTCGGAGTCTAGAAGTTCACCGGATGCCTGGTCTCCCTCAGTCGTTTTGTCAGCCGGCTGGGGGAGAAGGCACTCCTGCTCTACCAGCTGATGAAGAAAATAGACAAGTTCTCCTGGACCTTGCAAGCCGACACCGTATTTCATGACCTCAAGCGCATGCTGTCCACAACGCCAGTTCTAGCCACGCCAGCTAGCAAGGAGCCGATGTTGCTCTATATAGCAGCCATCAGCCGGGTCGTCAGCGTCGTCCTGGTGGTGGAGCACCCCGAGGAAGGCAAGGCTCAGCCAGTTCAGAGGCCCGTCTACTACCTCAGTGAGCTTCTTTCCCTCTCCAAGAAGAACTACCCCCACTACCAGAAGATGTGTTATGGCGTGTACCTAGCATGCAAGAAGCTCAAGCACTACATCCAGGAGCATCCGATTAAGGTCGTGTGCACTGCACCCCTTTTGGAAATCATCGACAACAAGGATTCCACCGGCCGAATCACCAAGTGGGCTATCGAGCTCGCCGCCTACTCCATCCAGTATGAGCCCCGGCTCACGATCAAGTCGCAGGCGCTGGCGGAATTCCTCGTCGACTGGGCCGAGACCCAATACCTCCTACAGGTTCCGGATTCGGACCATTGGAGGATGCACTTTGAAGGATCGAAGATGCTCGGGGCTTGGGAGCCGGCATCGTGCTCACCTCGCCCAAAGGAGACCGGCTGGAGTATGTCCTGCAGATCCAGTTCAAGGCCTCCAACAACGTAGCCGAATACGAGGCACTGGCGCACGTCCTCCGGCTAGCCAGAGAAATCGGTGTCAACCGGATCTTTTGCTTCGGCGATTCAGATCTGGTGGTGCAGTAGGTATCTGGAGAGTGGGACGCCCGTGATGCAAATATGGCTCTCTACCGGTTCCCACATACAGAAGCTAAGCGCTTGCTTCGATGGGTGTGAATTCCATCATGTCCCTCACATCAACAACGAGGCAGCCGATTCGCTCGCACGAATCGGATCCACGCGGCAGGCGATCCCGCCTAGGGTCTCCTTGAAGCACCTACGCAAGACCTCCATCAACCTGTCACCTGAGTCGGATTCCATCATATGGGCAGGGAGCGCTCCGGTTGACGGGGCGGCAGATGCAAAGACGGCACAACCTCCAAAAAATAAGTCCCGTGCCAACTCTGGCAAGTCCGTAACCTCCGTCTCGCAAGACCCGGGGGCTGCCGACTCATCGAGGGCTGCCGTCCCGGGTACCTCATCCGGACGACTCCCCGACGACCATCAACCGGAGAGCGGAAGCATCCTCGTCATCCGGGAAATACCATCCTGGGCACAACCCTTCATGAACTACATCGCCAACGGAGAGCTTCCGGATGACGAGGTGGAGGCCAGGCAAATCCAGCGCCACACGCACATGTACACCATCATCAACAAAGAGCTGTACAAGCATAGCGTATCCGGCATCTTTCAAAGGTGTGTCGACGTGGACACAGGCTACCGGCTACTCAAGGACATCCAGCAGGGAAAATGCAGGCACCACGCTTCATCAAGGGCGATAGTTGCCAAGGCATTTCGCCATGGTTTCTATTGGCTCACCGCCCTCGAGGACGCCGAAGAGCTAGTGCGCGCGTGCAATGGGTGCCAGCGCTTCAGGCAGCTTAGGCATATGCCGACTTCGGTGCTCAAGACCATACCGATCACCTGGCCCTTCGCCGTTTGGGGCCTCGACATGGTTGGTACCTTCAAGCGGGCGCGCGCAGGCATGACCCATCTACTAGTGGTTGTGGACAAATTTACAAAGTGGATCGAGGCCAAGCCCATCCGGAAGTTGGACGGGGCGAAAGTCGTCACCTTCTTCACCGACATCATCAACTGGTTTGGCTACCCCAACAGCATCATCACCGACAACAGCACGAACTTCGCCAAGGTGGCCTTCGCCCGGTTCTGTTGCAACAAGGGCATCCGGCTGGACCTCGCTTCTGTCATGCACCCGCAGTCCTACGGGCAAGTCGAAAGGGCAAACGGCTTAGTGCTATCCGGCTTCAAGCCACGCCACATCGAGCCTTTGGAGCGCTCGCCCGGATGCTGGATCGAGGAGCTTCCGGCTGTGTTGTGGAGCCTCCGCACCACACCGAATAGATCAACCGGCTACACCCTGTTCTTCCTGGTCTACGGATCGGAAGCCGTCCTCTCTGCGGATATCGGGTTCGACTCTCCGAGCAAGCTCCTCTATGATGAAAAGGCCAACCAAGAGGCACAGGATGATGGTGAGGACCTCCTCGAGGAGGCCCACGAGCTGGCATTGTCCAGATCAGCCTTGTACCAGCAACGCCTACGCCTCTACCATTCAGGCCGGATCCTCCCTATCACGTTCCGCGAGGGCAACCTGGTCCTCCGGCTGGTGCAAGACACGAAGGGGATGCACAAGCTGTCGCCACCCTGGGAGGGTCCCTTCATCGTTAGCCGGGCGCTGCCTAACGACTCCTACTACCTCATCGACGCACAACAGGCGCCCAAGAACAAGATGGACAAGTCAGATGAGGAGACCGAGCGTCCCTGGAACGCGGCCTTGCGGTGCCCGCTTTACACCTAGTCACCAGACACTGTATGTATCCCGCAAACCCTATGAATGAAAATGCGGACCCCTACGAGATGCTCGGGGGCTCCTTGCTAGAAATGTGTTTGCATCTGTTTTCCGGTTCAGATTTTCCGGCTCCAGCAACCCCTACCCGGGGGCTTGACGGCTGGCCCGACCTGCTAAGTCAACGAACCGACTAAGTAGTGTGCGATGATTTCAGAGGCCCACTCTTCGTCTTAGCTATAGACCGCAACACGGCTATCTAGCTAGCAAGAGAAAAAGCCCGAGGCATCCCACATGAAAAACAGGGAGGACATTAATACATTGCAAATGTATCTATAATTTTTGATGTTCCATGCTTGGTTTTATCCACTTTCTTGTGTTTTGTCCACACTTTGGAGTACTTTTCATATGATTTCTTGTACTAACCTATTAACAAGAGCCACAGTGCTAGTTGCCTGTTTTCTTCTATTTTTGGTTACAGGAAAGTCAGAAAATGAATATTCTCGGAATTGGACGGGACAAAAGCCAAAGTTACTATTTTCCCGGAAGACTCATGGAGCCTGAAGGAGAGTCGGAGAGGGGCCACAGGGTGCCCACACCTCCCTTGGCGCGAGCCAGCCCAGGCCGCGCCAAGGCATGGTGTGGGCCCCCTGGCCGGCCACCGACCTTGCCTCTTTTGCCTATAAGAGCCTCCCGATGCCAAAACCCTAGATCGTCAATCAGAAATCCACGAAAAGTTCCGCAGCACCGCCGCCACCGAAGGGGAGATTCGGGGGACAGAAAGTCTCTGTTCCAGCACCCTACCGGGACGGGGAAGTGCCCCCGGAGTCATCTCCATCGATCTCCATCACAATTACCGATTCCCATGATGAGGAGGGAGTAGTTCTCTCTTGAGGCTAAGGGTTCTACCGGTAGCTATGTGTTCATCTCTCTCTCTATGCATGATCTTATTGAGATCATGAGCTTGTAATCTATAGATCTACCTTGCTACTCAAGTGCATTAATATATCTCTGATCTCCCCATGTGTGGGAAAGTGACAGCGTGCACACCATGGTGGTATTTAGGCTTGAGATTACAAATACTTGTTATGAGTTATATTTGGAGTTGGATGTATTTATGAAATTGTGGTGTTTGTTGGACTCATCTAGTACTCAAGGTGATAATGTGGGGTTTTCTAGATGGTAAAGATGGACTTTGAGGTGTGCTGTTATAGCCCTACCATCGATTAGAGTGTTCAATCGGAGAGTAGTTAAGAGTAGTATCATAAAGAGAAGATATTTATATGAGAGAGTGTTCACTAGTGAAAGTATGATCCCTAGGCCTTGTTTCTAAGCATTGAAACACCGTTTGCAACTAGATCTGTTACATGTTTGCTTGCTTTCATCTTTATTTCAGTTTCTCGTTAGTTTCTTCCACACCATCAAGTTATTTTCTATCACAGTTACCACTTATAATTATCCATACCACTTGTATTTCAATATCTCTTCGCCGAACTAGTGCACCTATACACTTGACAAGTATTGGGTGTGTTGGGGACACAAGAGACTTCTTGTATCTTGATTGCAGGGTTGCTTGAGAGGGTATACCTTTGACCACTTCCTCCCTGAGTTCGATAAACCTTGGGTGATCCACTTAAGGGAAAACTTGCTGCTGTTCTACAAACCTCTCCACTTGGAGGCCCAACAACTGTCTACAAGAATAGAAGTGTGTAGACATCAAGATATTTTCTGGCGCCGTTGCCGGGGAGGTAAGTTAAAAGGTATTCACACCGGAGGATTAAAGAAGAAGAACCTCCCACGGCAAACGCCTAATTTCTGCCGCCGTTGCCGGGAGGTAAGGTAAAAGGTACTCACATCCTCCGGTGTGAGTGCTCCAAGTTATTTCCTTTAGATTCTGCAATTTTTTATTTTTGTTTCTTGTTTTCACTAGTTAGGCTTAATGGAAAACAACAACAAAATTAGAGAGCTTTTTAGTATTTTTCCTAACTTAGAACATGAATTGTCTAAAAAGAAAATTAAAAAACCCATGGAACTATCTTTGCATGCTAATAGCAATGTTATTGGTATGAATCTTTTGAACACCTTTGTTACTAATTCTATGGAAACGCCTAAGCTTGTGGAAGTTGGTTCTTATGAAAATGATCTTTTTAGTTCCCAGTTTTAAGGAAGAAAATTTGCTCTGATGATACTTTATTTCCCATATGTGGTAATTCTAATGATACTTGTGATATTTTAAATCCACATACTGAAAGCATCCCTTTTAAAATACCTATAAAAATTGTTGAACGTGTTATGGATAACTACTATTTTGGAGATGGAATTGTCCATCCCGGTGATCATTTCCTCTTTATACACGAATTATGCAGGTTGTTCAAGTGTGCATGTATTACAATAGATCAAGTCAAGAAGAAGTTATTCTCTTTATCACTTAAGGGCAAAGAAAGGGAGTGGTATGAGCTACTAGATGATCCTCATCATTTGGAGTGGAAGGAACTTGAATCTCTCTTTTACTCTAAATTTTATCCTCCTCATGAAATTCATAGAGATAGGAATTACATCTATAATTTTCATCCACATGATGGAGAAAGTATTGCACAAGATTGGGGGAGATTGAATTCACTAATGCTCAAATGTCCCATTCATGAGCTTCCCGGTAATATTGTTATTAATAATTTTTATGCAAGGCTTTTAGGACATTACAAGGACTATCTAGATACTTGTTTAGAGGGATCCTTCACAAGTAAGGAGGTTAAAGCTAAGTGGGTTCTTCTTGAAACAATTCAATGCAATACCGAAGATTGGGATAACAACAAAGGTAAAGAACCAGGTATAAACTATGAGTATGATTGCATTAAGTCTTTCGCTGAAACTTCTGATGTTCAAGAGCTTAGTGCTAAATATGGTCTTGATCCTCAAATTCTTATTGATTGTTATGGAACCTTTGCTTCTCATATTAATGCTCCTAAAGAAAAATGGGACATGTATCATGAGCCTTATAAAGACACTTGCATGGAAAATGAAATTGTTATTAATGATAGCAATAAACATGCTCAAACCTCTGAAAGTGCTCATTCTTATAAGCATGTTAATTTTTGTGGAATACATAGACCTTGTGAGAATAATCAAATTGAAGAAGAATATTGTATCACCCATAGGAATGAAAAAATTAGAACGTGGTATAGGGCTCTAAATGATCTTGGTAAAAAAGTTTGTGCCCTCTATCCTTTTATTTGTGGGTCATTTCAATTTTCAATGCTCAGGCCATAATAATAGACCTTCTAATCCAATGAGTACTGCAAGTTTGTATTGTGATGACATGATCATTCCTAATCAGCATGATGAACTTACATTATTTTTGGGGTGTGAAGAGTTATCAAGAAAAACCTCTTTGGTAGATATGGGTGCTTTTGATATGAATAGTGTCATGCATGGTTGTCATCTTTATTGTGTTGATAATTGCCACACAAATACTTACATACAAAATATTATAAAAGATGAGATCTTACCAAAATATGACATGACTAATATGTATTTTGGTCTTATTAATGAAAAGGAGGAATCCTCCAACGTTTCTTCTATTGTCTCTAACAATGAACCAGGGTATATGGAGAAGCTTCCTTTCAAGCCTCTCCCTCCTAAAGAGAAGAAGAAAAAGAATTAAAGGAGGAGTAAAAGGAGAGAGGAAATGATATTTTCCCCTAAGCATGTTGCTCCTAGTTTTTGATGAGTCTGAACTCGATGATGTTCCTATGCATGTTACCTATAGTAGTGACCATGATTGGGAAAAGCACACTACTTTTGATATTGAAAATCTCTTCGGTACCAATTCTGAAAATGATGATATTAATAATTGCTATACTATTAGTGCTATCCATGATCCTCCCAACGATGATATGTTTACAAATGAACACACTTGGGAAGATAACCATTCTATTGCTTATGATGATGTTATACCTCCAATATATGATGATTGCAATGATGAATATGATATTTTCAGTCCACCTACTACTGAGGAGGAAATTAATTATGATTACAATATGCCTCCTATATTTGATGATTATGGTGATGAAAATAATAATGATAGCTATTTTGTTGAATTTGCTCCCACTACAGTTAATAAGAATGACTATGTTTATGTGGGGAGTATTAATTCTTTTATAAATGTGGCTCATGATAAGAATGTTTCTTGTGATAGTTATATTGTTACTTTTATTCATGATGCTACTGAAAGTTATTATGAGCGAGGGAAACATGGTTTTATGCATCTCAATAATATTAAGTTTCCCCTCTTTATGTTGAAAGTTTTGAAGTTGCAGTTGTTTTGCTTGACTATGCTTGTTGCTTTGTGCTTTCCTGACTTGTTTCTTTACAAGATTCCTATGCATAGGAAGTGGGTTAGACTTAAATGTGTTTTGAATTTTCTTCTTGATGCTCTCTTTTACTTCAATTCATATTTCTTATGTGAGCATCTTCTCAAACTATCATGCCTAACTTAAAGGCATTAAAAAAGTACTCATTGGGAGATAAACCAAAAGTTTTAGATGAGTCTTGGAAGTTATTACCTCTGTAATAACCGCTCCTTATCCTTTTTATTTGATTTTTGTGCCAAGAGTAACCTCTAATGAGAGAGAAGTAATGATTGGGAAAGTTGCTGTCCCGAAACAGATTTATGTGCTTCACTGTAAAAATTCGTGTAAAATATCTGTACGTCCTTTTGAGGCATTAATTTTTGTGCTTCTGCCCCAGGTTGTTACCTAACTTTCATTAGTTCATCACTTTTTTATTTGAGCAACAGAAGGTCTTCGAAAAAATTCATCTTTACCTGCTGGTCTGTTTTGACAGATTTTTGCCATTATTTGCATTTGCTTCTTGTTGGTTCCTTTTTGAGTTCTTTTGGGGAATTGAGATTTTTGAGGGAAGTGCTACAGTAACTAGTGTTTTAATGGAATTTTTATTGGTGTTATAACTGAACCTAAGACTTATTATCTTGAGTGCACTAATGTTGCTAATAAAGATTGTGTGAAGTTTTGTATGAAGGAAAAATTTCAGGTGTATGGAAGGAACGGGTAATGAGATGAAGGATGGACTAAAGCTCAAGCTTGGGGATGCCACGCATGTCACCCCAAGCAATATCCAAGAATTACAAGCGTCAAAGCTTGGGGATGCCCAAGGTATCCCCTTCTTCATCAATAAAAATCCGAGGTTCCTTCCAAACACTTCATTTTTATTGTTTCATGCAAAGTTGTGTTGTTCTTGGAGCGTCTTCTTTTTCGTTTTGGTTTTTCGTTTGCTTGGTTTTCTTAGTTTGCTGAATAAATTGATTGGACCCCCTCTTTCATACATTGGTTTTCAAATATTTTGGTTGGATTGGAAAAGAGTAGGAAAGTTCATGCTTAAGTGGTCAAGAGAGCTTGTCTTTGACTCTGGCCCATGCTTTGTCATGCCATGCTTGCTATTGTTTTGGCTTTATGCTTAGTATTGTTTGCTGTAGCATGACTTCTTATAAACAATTGAGATTTCTTAATGTGCCTTGGAAGAATCATGTGTTGTTTTAGCATATTAAAGCATAGTATAGTGGTATTCTCCTTTGATGCTTTATTTGGGTTGACTTGGCACATGCTCACACCATGTTATGACTATCTCAAGTCACCATAGCCTTGATGATCCTTTAGTTTTCAACTTGTAGTATCACTTTATGCTTTGATCAATGATGTTTTGTCGCTCTGCATGATTATGGCCATTATTGCTCTCTTAGTTTGTCGCTCCCAGTCTTTTGCTAGCCTCCACAACTAAGTATGAGTTCCACACATGCATCCTACTCCCTAAACCAAGTTATTCCAAAGAGTCCACCATACCTACCTACTATCTTATGCTATTCCAAGCATATTCATGCTTTTGTTTACCTTCCAAATTAAACTTGTTATGAGAAAACTAGTGATTAAAGCTCTCACGAACTTGATGGCACACCTTACTTTTATTGCCCTTAATAAACTTGAACCATTGTGTCATCTATGTTGTATATGCTTGCACTTATTTGTTGGGATTAGCAGAACCATGTTGTCATGGGGAACGCTTTCAACATTGCACTTGGTACTTGTACCTAGTTGATATCAAGCTCTTTTGTATATGGATGTCGTTGGTGTGAAATGAAAGGGGAGCTTGTAAGTCCATGGAGTTATGTATATGTGTTAGAGAAACGCCTAGGTCACTGGTCTAATCCATGCTGACATGGTGGAAACCTGCAGCATAACCATAATGAGCTGTCTATGAAGCATTCTTCTTATAAAAAAAGAGTCCTGTATTGTGAAAAAAAGAGAAAAAAGAGATATATGAAAAGAGGAAAGAGAGAAAAAAGCACCATATTCCCGTGGTAAATAAGAAGATTGCTGAGATGCTCGTTTTCTGCTTGCCTTGTCATTTTGATATGGGGATTCTTCCGTATCATCGGGCAAGGGGTACCCCGTTGGTGGTTCTCTATGATACACATGTACTTACGATGACAAGAACTTACCGGTGACTAAACTTGAGTAGCATGAGGAGCGACCCTCGTATACAAGGGACATGAGATTCCTAACTTATACTTCGTCAAGCATATACACCATAGTTTGTTCACTTTAACCATAATCACTTCAAGATGCTTATGATAGGGGCAATCAGAGCTGAAACTTGAATCTTTGATTCCTTCTATGTAGGCCTTTCTTCCACTATATATATTGAGTCTCCACCTTCTATCTTTATGCACTTACTTTGAGAGCATAGTGGCCATTCTTAGTTCTGTGTGCATCATCCCAGGACTTATTGATTGATGCATAACTTGATATTGCTTGTTTTAAACTTTTGTATCTAGTCACTCTTATGAACTTTGAAGGTGTCCTATGCATTTATATTTGCTACTCTATTGAGGGACAAGCTGAATACTAATATGCTATGTTTTCTTTATGTGAAACAAACGAACGTCTTGCAAAGCATTGTTATTCATGAATCTTTTGTTTGAGCCTTTTCATGTTGCATCATAGTTTCTTTGTCTTATTGCTAGAACTTTGTCTTTCATGTTATGATTGAAGTACTATGATCCCAGCTTTGAATGTTTTACAAATACTTTGATCAAGTCTTTGATGGTGCATGTCACCTAAAAAATTATTCTTTCTTTTTATCCCTTACCTACTCGACGACGAGCAGGAGTTAAGCTTGGGGATGTTTATACATTGCAAATGTATCTAGAATTTTTGATGTTCCATGCTTGGTTTTATCCACTATTTGTTTTTTGTCCACACTTTGGAGTACTTTTCATATGATTTGTTGGACTAACCTATTAACAAGAGCCACAGTGCTAGTTGCCTGTTTTCTGCTATTTTTGGTTCCAGGAAAGTCAAAAAATGAATATTCTCGGAATTGGACGGGACAAAAGCCAAAGTTACTATTTTCCCGGAAGACTCACGGAGCCTGAAGGAGAGTCGGAGAGGGGCCACAAGGTGGCCACACCACCCATTGGCACGGGCCATACCAGGCCGCGCCAGGGCATGGTGTGGGCCCCCCTGGCCGGCCACCGACCTTGCCTCTTTCGCCTATAAGAGCCTCCCGAGGTCAAAACCCTAGATCGTCAATCAGAAATCCACAAAATGTTCTGCAACACCGCCGCCACCGAAGCAGAGATTTGGGGGACAAAAAGTCTCTGTTCCGGCACCCTCCCGGGACGGGCAAGTGCCCCCAGAGTGTAACATCCCAAAACTTCAATCCAAGCTTATCAAGATCTAAATCATCAATTTTGGGGTTAACAAAAACTTTTCCAAATTAAAAATGAAAGCATTGATGTGTATGTGCATTTAAAAATAGGAATTGATTTAAATTTCCATGGTTATATGATTCTTTGGTTGTAAAATGATTCTTAGGTGATTTAAACATCATCTCCATCATCCCTAAACTTTTTCCAAAGAAAATCAAATCAAAAACAATTAAAAAGGAGGAATGGTCATTTTGGCCATTTTAATCCACTACACTACTTTGAGTGTTCCTAGCACTCAATTCTTAACAGAAACAATTCATGATCTTTGCACCCCTTTCTAGTACACATAATGAGGTACCAAGGCCCACCTTTTGATCTACTAAAAATATTCTTTTACTTATCTTAAATGGCATTTGAAAATTGAATCCAATGCATATGCATAGATCACCCCTTTTTCAAAAACCATCTATTTGAGCTCCACATTCAAAACCCTTGCAACCAGAGACTACCTAACACTAGTGGAGAACACCCAAAAAAATTGAACTCAAAATTCAAAAGTTTATCTCTTTCGGCCATTTCATCAAACACTTTGTGGGCAAGATCGAAGTGGCCTAACTATCACTGTTTTGGGCTTGATCTTGTCTAGAAAATTGGAGTGCTTTGATCACTCTTGTCTCCCTCAAGCCTAACCAGACCAACACCAGCACATCCCCTACCTCCTAGCTGCACTGCATTGCCATGCCGAGCCACTCCTCGCCGGCCAACCATGCACTCGCAGCAGCAGACTGCTTCCCCCTCTCTCGCCATGTCTACAAGCTAGCCAGTGGTCCACCGCCACCGTCCAACCAGCCCCAGCCTAGAGACAGAGAGCAGAGCGGCCAAGAACCGCCGCGCCCAGAGCTGGTTGACCATGCCGACGCCGTCCGCAGAGCATGCTCTATCCCCGCGTGCACAGACCGCCCCACGGCCGCAGCCCGCTCCTACTGCTCCGCTAGGACCTAGGGAACACCCCATACACCCCCGCTGGCCGCCCAACTCACCCCAGCCACCGCTCGCCGTCGAACCCGCCGCCTCTGCTGCCGGGAGCGCGTGACGCGCCCGACCAGCACAGAGCCCGACTTGTCGCGCCTTTAAGCCTCAGCGCACCGCAAGGAGACAGGCCATCGCCCCCTACCTCGAGCCACGCCGCTAGCCCCCTATGCCGCCCTCGCCTGCCCACACCGTTCGGTCTCACCGTCGGGCCTATATAAACCGGCCTCCCCAGCACCATTTCGCCACACCCAATCACTCCCCACCTCTCACTGAACCCTCACCCACCTCTCGTCAACGCCGCTCGAGCTCTGCCTCACAGGATTTAGAGCCAGAGCCGCCACAGCAGGAGGAGAAGGGTGCCTGCGATTTAGGGCACCCCAACCTCCGCCGCAACCACGCCTCGCCTCGCCGTCGTCTTCCAGTTCATTTGCCCGCCTCGCCATCATTGCTGGAGCCCTGGTACGTCGCCGGTAGACCCCCACCGAGCCGCTAGGGCAAACTCTCACTGGCGACCCATTCGTCGTCGACGACGCCCCTCAGTTGTAGATCCCCCTTCTAATCCTATGGCCCACAGCACACGTACCGTTTCGCGTGTTAAGTGCCGCTGACCAGCGGGACCCCCCTGTCAGCTGAGCCCCGCGCCGCGAAGCACCACTGGGTCGGCCGATGTTCTTTCCCGCGCTAGTCCAGCCGTTCAAAATTGGATTTTTCTTTTTAAGTTGAATCTAGTTTCTGTCCACTAGTTTAAAATACAATTTTGGGAGTTTTATAAATCCAAATTGCATGAAACCAATTTTTCCTAAAAGGTATTGAAATGATCTATCCAAGCCCGTTGGATTTAATTCAATTAGAGTTATAGATCTCTACTAGTAAAAATAACAAAACAGAAGTATTTGCAACTTGCAACATTTTATAAAATGGACTAAGTTAGCTTTTGAGTTGATTCCAACTCTCAAAAATCACATTTCACCATACCTATCTGAATATGTAATAATATTAAGGTTTACATGAAGTGACTTTGGACTATTACCAAAATAATGCTATATAGGCATTTCTAGTCACTTTAAATCATTAAGTAATAAACTTAAACCAAAGTAATATTGATCCACCTTTTAAATCTCATTCCCAGATGTTAGAATATGTGGTGATGACATGTTTCAACATGATCCCATATTTTAAGTGGTGAATATTAAATCTTAGTTAATTTTTCAATGAGTAGAAATTACTTTTCTAAATTAAAAAGATGAGACTAGTGATTTAAACTTGTGATGCTTGTGATGCTTGTGATGATAATAGATCATCAAATGTGTGTTTTAGAATGCTATTTAGCCTAGTTAAGTATTGTTTGGTGATTGTGTACTCCGTATGTATTTACAGACGATAGTACCGACCAAGCTTTCGAGGAGGAGGAGTTATACCAAGAAGAAGAAGAAGAAGAAGAAAACGTCAACCACTGCACTACCCAAGGCAAGCTACTATTAGCAAGCTAGCACT
The DNA here is from genome assembly GCA_910589775.1 of Avena eriantha. NCBI lineage: Eukaryota > Viridiplantae > Streptophyta > Magnoliopsida > Poales > Poaceae > Avena > Avena eriantha. Next base: position 223,509,638 of record OU342741.1, read on the forward strand.
ATCCAAGTGAAACCACCATTAACAATGCAAACTAACACTTGCATAAAAAGTATAAAACTTGTTTTGAAGGTAGCATAAAAGGTATAAAACTTGACCTATTTAGAAACCTTTAGATGTCAATTTATGGCATGAGATTGAACCCATCTTTTCCATCTTATTGAACACTCTTAACTTAGTAGTTTAGAGTAGATCAAAAACTTGAGTCACTTTAGATGGGAACATTTGGTGAAAATGAATTATAAAAACCTTGGAATGAAGAGTCATTCTATTGAGATGTTTTGACATGTGTTGAGAAACACAGATGGTAGATGATGATGAAAAATTTGAGGCATGAGCCTTAACCCTTTTATAAAAATGATGGTTGGATTCGGATGCGATACCATTCCAAATTTACCGTACAACCACACTACCTGAATTGGGTAAGGCTTAGCTAGAAATTTATATGCATTAGTATTAGTTCCCTCGCATGAAAGGTTTGAGCTGAGGCTACCTCTCATGATGTCCACCTATGCAGTGCCCAAGATGACAGATGGTCATGGTTGGGAGGCCATGCTCATAGGAGAGGTGCTTATACTTGAGTGTGTAAAGGCAAGGTTATGTTTGATTATCTGCATACTAAGTATGATGATTTAGGGCTATCCCTGATAGATGTATCGAATATTGTGGTGAAAGTGTACCACCTCTGCAGAGTGTCAAACTATTCGAATAGCCGCGTCCGTGGTTATGGACAGTTGGAATGGCCATACTGTTTTGTTGTTAGATGTTTTCCAAATAACTTGAAATGAATGATGAATCTTGACTTGACCACAACAGGGTTGTGTTTATGACAATTGCTTCCCAACTTAAATGATTCTAGAATTTTACTTTATCTTTCTTTGCTTCAGAACTCAGCTTAGGTTTCAAACTTAACTGTATAGTTAAACTTAGATTTAGCACTTTAACTTAGATTTATGATACTTGTTAGTAGTAGTTTGCGAGTACTTAAAAAGTACTCATGGCTTTTTTCCCTGGCTATTATCATGGCCAGACTATGAAGGAGACTATCAAGATGATGGCTAGTAGGACGGCTATGATAACTAGGACTATCTGCCTTCGTCAGCATTGCCTGTGCCCTTGAAGATGGACCCCACCGCTACGCTTATCTTTTATTTCCGCTGCTTGTTGTATTAAGACTGGATCATGAGATCCTTATTTGTGTAAGACCTTAGGTAAGGTTCGTAATGGATGATGTACTGTGATATCCAATCCGTTATGTCTCGCAAAAATGGTAATCCTAGGATTGCGAGGTATGGCATAACGGGCCTCCGGGATTAAAACTCTGGTGTTGACAAGTTGGTATCAGAGCCATCCTGACCATAGGAGATCCTAGTTAGAATGGACATTCAAACAAAAAATTAGTTTCCAAACCAAAGTGAGTATTTATGAAAAACTATCCCCTCTCTTACCCTTGTGAATTCTTTCTTTCTCAAAAATTCATGTTGCTCAAAATTCTTACACTACTACTTAAAAATTGACACACTTGATCACTTCACTAACTTCCTCATCCTTAATTCTTGTAGATGGAGACTCAGTTCAGCAAGTTTTACCAGTTGGAAAACAGAGGTCAGCTGATCTTCGAGAGGGATCTGGACTCACTGTCAGAGTTACTAGGACGCCCGCGCCCGGAGTTTCTTGGAGCTCAACTTCCAGGACCACCAGGAGGAGACCTATAGTGGCTAGTCACCGCAGATATTCGAGGAAGCATTGAAGCACCAACTTCTAGGAGAATTCAGTTCTCCGTGAGAGAGAACAACTAGCTAGATGGATTAGCCAGGGCAATGCATGAAGCTCTCGCACGTCTATGTGCCCTCGGCGTCAACAAGATCCAAGGAACTCGTTTTTCCCACTATGCAAGACGTGACTTCATGGGAATGCCAATGGAGATGCCAAGTCACCCAGAGTTGAGGCATCAAGTGGAGAACCTTGACTTCTTGCTGCATGACAGACAGCAGGAACTGGACAATGCCAGAGAGTTAGCCAACCAGAATCGTGCCATTGCCGACCAGAAGGCCCAGACTTTCGCACTGCTCGTCCAGGACCGCCAGTCTCTTCGTCACCAGCGTGCCAAGAAGGATCGCACCATCGCCCGTCTTCGCAAGAAGGTGGCCGACCTCGAGAAGACCATCAAGGAGAAAGAAGCTCAGCTTGCCGCCAAGGAAGAAGAAGATGAGGGTGAAGACATCCAAGGAGACATGGATTCTTACCTCAGCAATGATGATGATTTTATGGCGGAGGATGTCGTGGACTTCTACACTGACGATGATGACTCCGACTTCCTCGACGATGAGTAGAAGCACTAGGGCATTGTCGTAGCATGAGATGTATCGGTCTCATTGTATCGTAGCTTGCAGAATGGTTCTTCAAACCATCCGTTTTCCCTTTGATTGTTGTGGTGTGTGTTGTATCGTGTGCTTGCTTGCATGAATGAAAATGAAGTTAGTTGAAACACCTGAGTCTAACTCAAAGTTTTAGCTTTGAAAACCCAAAACCATGAACCCTAGAATTTCCCTCTTACCCCTATATCTATCTCAATCTTCAGATGACTCGTGGAAACCAAGGAGGGAGCATCTCGTCGCAAGACCCAATGTTGCAAATCTTGCAAAATCTCATCGCCGACCGTGAAGCAAGAAGGGCAGAATGCCAAGCCAACTTAGCCACACTTCAACAAATCGCCCAGATGGCTCTCAACAACCAAGGGCATGGAAATCAGGATCACCAAGGATCCAAACTCAAAAACTTTCAGAATACCAATCCCCCAATCTTTAGCACTTCTGAAAACCCATTAGATGCTCATGACTGGTTACAGACCATGGAAAACAACCTCGAAGTCGCAGGAGTTGATGAAAATTAGAAAGTTCTCTTCGCCACCCACTATCTGGCAAGAGATGCAAGAGCTTGGTGGAATAGCATCCGCAATATGAACCATGGTCAAGTTATGACATGGGAATCATTCAAAGTCAAGTTCAGCCGCACGCACGTGCCGCAAGGTCTAGTCAACAGAATGAGAGATGAGTTCCGCGAATTAAAGCAAGGAAGAATGACTGCGGTGGAGTACCGTGACAGATTCCTATCACTTGCCAGATATGCACCTAATGAGATCAACACGGAGGCCAAGAAGAAGAAGATATTCTTGAACGGACTTCATGATGAGATGTAGACTGTCCTCATCAACATTCGTTTCTAGGATCTCGAAGAGCTTGTCGACTCTGCCATTCAGATGGAAGGGAAGATTAATCAGGCAAACGACAACCGCAAGCATTGTATGATGCTGAAGTCTGGATCCAACAGTCACCAGAAGTACCGTCCCAACCCTTCATCAGGATATGCACCAAGGAACAACCGACCCCCAATGTCTCGCCCAAGCTACCCCAACCGTAGCGGAGGCAATGTGAAGTCCGGAGGAAACAATCACAACTCCGGTAATGCCAACAATTTCAACCGTGCACCTCCCAAGAACAACAACAACAACACTGCACCCAGAACTGGCAGCAATGTTGTGACTGTCACAGTCAAGGGCAAGTCCTAGATCACTTGTTTCGAGTGTGGAGTAAAGGGTCACTACTCCAATGAGTGTCCCAATAAGACTGCAGCCTATGCCAATGTGAATGCCCCAGCTCAGCAGCAGCATCGTGTTCAACCAGGAAGGAGATTGGCCCCAGGGAACCCTCACAACGGCAATGGCCGTCTCTTCCACATGAACGCAGAAGAAGCCCAGGAAGCGCCGGATGGTTTTAGCAAGAGTATTATTTGATTCTGGAGCATCGCATTCATTTGTAACCAAAGAATTTGCATACACTAGTAAGATTCGTCCAACCAACCTGAAGCATGTCATGATAGTTCAAATCCCCGGTTCAACAACCAAAGCTAGAAAATTTGCAAAGTTGTACCTATCAGAATACATGGGATAGATTTTTATGCCAACCTAATTGTATTTGGAACCAAAGGATTAGAAGTAGTACTAGGTATGGACTGGATGTCAAGGCATAAAGGACTGATAGACTGTGCTAAGAAAGCCATCACCATGACCAGTAGTTCTGGAGTAATAGTAGAGCATATCTCTGAAACCTTACCCCGTCAATTCAAGTGCAACCAGAGTGTAGCCTTGCCTACCATAGACCAAGTCAGAGTAGTCTGTGAATACCCCGACGTATTCCCAGATGAATTGCCAGGTATGCCCCGGATAGGGATATTGAGTTCATTATCGAACTAATCCCCGGAACCGGACCTATAGCTCAGAGACCCTATAGCATGAACCCCTCAGAGTTAGTGGAGCTAAAAAAACAGTTGGATGCCATGTTAGAGAAAGGCTTGATTCAACAAAGCTCATTGCCATGGAGATCACCAAAGTTATTCGTCGACAAGAAAGATGGAGGCAACCGTCTGTGCACAGATTATAGAACAAGTACCCCTTACGAAAGATAGAGGATCTATTTGATCAGTTGACCGGAGCTCAGGTATTCTCAAAGATTGATCTTAGGACTGGTATCACCAACTTAAGATTCGTGCAACTGATATTCCGAAGACCACCTTTACTACTCGCTATGGTTTATACGAGTATACGGTTATGTCTTTTGGATTAACCAATGCCCCTGCTTATTTCATGAATCTCGTGAATAAGATCTTTATGAATTTCCTAGATAAGTTTGTAGTTGTGTTTATCGACGACATCCTTATCTACTCCAAGTCAGAAGAAGAGCATGAGCAACATCTGAGAGTCATCCTAGAAACCCTGAGAGAGCATCAGTTATATGCCAAGTTCAGCAAGTGTGAGTTTTGGCTAAAGAAGTAGGATTCCTAGGACATATTGTGTCTGCCGGAGGAGTCTCTGTTGATCCCGCCAAGATCAAAGATGTCGAAGAATTGGAAGCCCCAACCACTCAAACCCAAGTCCGTGCATTTCTCGGATTAGCGGGATATTACCACAAGTTCGTAGAAGGATTCTCAAGCATAGCCCAACCCATGACCCAATTGTTTAAGAAGGACAAGAAGTTTGAATGGACAGACAAGTGTGAAGCCAGTTTCCAGGAGCTGAAGAAGACATTGATAGCAGCCCCAATATTGGTCATGCCAAACATCAAGAAGCCGTTTGATGTGTATTGTGACGCATCCAAGATTGGTCTAGGGTGTGTATTGATGCAAGAAGGCAAAGTTATCTCGTATTTGTCTATACAACTGAAGCAGCATGAGCAGAACTATCCGACCCATGATCTTGAGCTAGCAGCCGTGGTTCTAGCATTGAAGACATGGCGTCATTATCTGATGGGTAATCGCTGTGAGATTTAATCAGATCACAAGAGCTTAAAATATATCTTCACTCAGAAAGAGCTGAATATGAGGCAAAGGAGATGGATAGAGTTAATCAAGGACTATGACCTTGACATTCACTATCACCCCGTCAAAGCCAATGTGGTAGCGGATGCCCTTAGCAGATTACCGTGTAGGCTCAATACCATGATCAAGGAGAAGCAACCAAGTTTGTATGAAGAGTTGGAGCAGTTCAGGACTGAATTAGTTAGCAAAGGATTCTTAGCTAGCATTGAACTTGAACCCACTTTGATTATCCAAATCAAGGAAGCCTAGAAGGGGAACGAAAGTATCGACGAAATCAAATGTCGTATTGGTATAGGAAAGGTACCTGGTTTCACTGAAGATGAAGAAGGAGTACTATGGTACAAATGACGTATCTGTGTACCAGCAGATTCGGAGCTGAAGGAAGTTATCATGAAGGAAGCTCATGATACTCTTTATTCTATCCACCCCGGAGGAACAAAGATGTATCAGGATTTGAAGGAGCAATTTTGGTGGCACAAGATGAAGAGAGAGATCGGAAGCTACATCGCCAAGTGTGACATCTGTCAAAGAGTCAAGGCAGAGCATTAGAGGCCTACAGGACTGTTGCAAGCATTGCAGATTCCGGAATGGAAATGGGATTCCATCGGAATGGACTTTATCACCGGTTTGCCTACTTCTAGTAGGGGAAATGACTCAATCTGGGTCATAGTTGATAGACTGTCCAAGGTAGCCCACTTTATACCTATCAAGACAACTTACCAGAGTGCAAAGTTAGTAGAGCTGTACATTGCTAGGATTGTTAGTCTGCATGGAACCCCCAAGACCATAGTATCAGATCGAGGAACCCAGTTTACCTCGAGAGTTTGGCAGAAAGTTCAGGAAGGATTAGGAACCAAGTTGAACTTCAGCACTGTGTATCACCCGCAAACTGATGGACAGACTGAGAGAGTCAACCAGATCCTAGAGGATATGCTTAGAGCCTGTGTGTTGGAATACGGATCAAAATGGGAAGACTGCCTGCCTTTCACAGAATTCTCATATAACAACAGTTATCAAGCTAGTTTGTAGATGGCACCATTTGAATTCCTATATGGAAGAAAGTGTCGTACCCCTTTGAATTGGTCGCAAGTAGGAGAGAGTCAGATCTTTGGACCCGACATTCTTCGAGAAGCAGAAGAGAAAGTTCACAAAGTCCGTGAGCACCTCAAGACCACCCAATCCAGACAGAAGAGTTATGCTGACAAGAGAAGGAGAGACCTGACTTTCAATGTCAGAGATTTTGTATACCTCAAGGTTTTACCATTAAAGGGAACTCAACGCTTTAGTCTGAAAGGAAAGTTAGCCCCCAGATATATCGGGCCCTTCAAAATTCTGAACCGTCGAGGAGAAGTATCGTATCAACTGGAACTGCCTGAAGAGATGTCAGCCATCCACAATATGATCCATATCTCGTTACTTCGCAAATGTTTGGAAGTGCCCGAGAAGACCGAAGTTTTCAAGAACATCGATCACAGAGCTGTGGAAATCAACAATGACTTGACCTATAGAGAAGTACCCATCCGTATCTTAGAAGAAGCCTATAGAACCACCAGGACCAGGAGTATCAAGTTTCTCAAGATTCAGTGGAGCAACCATACCGAGGAGGAAGCCACTTGGGAGCGAGAACATTACATCAGGACAGAGTTCCTAGATCTCTTTAGTTCCTAGTTTTCTTTGTAAATCTCGGGACGAGATTTTGTTTAGGGGGGGAGGTTTGTAACATCCCAAAACTTCAATCCAAGCTTATCAAGATCTAAGTCATCAGTTCTGGGGTTAACAAAAACTTATCCAAATTAAAAATGAAAGCATTCATGTGTATGTGCATTTAAAAATAGGAATTGATTTGAATTGCCATGGTTCTGTGATTCTTTGGTTGTAAAATGATTCTTAGGTGATTTAAACATCATCTGCATCATCCCTAAACTTTTTCCAAAGAAAATCAAATCAAAAACAATTAAAAAGGAGGAACGGTCATTTTGGCCATTTTAATCCACTACACTACTTTGAGTGTTCCTAGCACTCATTTCTTAACAGAAACAATTCATGACCTTTGCACCCCTTGCTAGTACACATAATGAGGTACCAAGGCCCACCTTTTGATCTGCTAAAAATATTCTTTTACTTATCTTAAATGGCATTTGAAAATTGAATCCAATGCATATGCATAGATCACCCCTTTTTCAAAAACCATCTATTTGAGCTCCACTTTCAAAACCCTTGCAACCAGAGACTACCTAGCACTAGTGGAGAACACCCAAAACGAAACAGTATCACCCAAAACTACCGCTCCGCTAGGACCTAGGGAACACCCCATACACCCCCGCTGGCCGCCCAACTCACCCCAGCCACCGCTCGTCGTCGAACCCGCCGCCTCTGCTACCCGGAGCGCGTGACACGCCCGACCAGCACAGAGCCCGACTTGCCGCGCCTTTAAGCCTCAGCGCACCACAAGGAGACAGGCCACCGCCCCCTACCTCGAGCCACGCCGCTAGCCCCTTGTGCCGCCCGCGTCTGCCCACACCGTTCGGTCTCACCGTTGTGATGCTTGTGATGATAATAGATCATCAAATGTGTGTTTTGGAATGCTATTTAGCCTAGTTAAGTATTTTTTGGTGATTGTGTACTCCGTATGTATTTATAGACGATAGTACCGACCAAGCTTTCGAGGAGGAGGAGTTCTACCAAGAAGAAGAAGAAAACTTCAACCACTACACTACCCAAGGAAAGCTACTATTTGCAAGCTAGCACTATCCAAGTGAAAGCCACCATTAACAATGCAAACTAACACATGCAAGTTTAGTGCTTAGCAAGCTAGGATCAAACTAGATGGTTTAGCAAAGATGCCTTAGGCATGCTTTGATCACCCCCCCCCTTTTACTATTAGTACCCCAAGTCTTATTTACAAGTTTTACCTCCCTTAGTTATACAAAGCTCTTTACTTGTTTTGAAGGTAGCATAAAAAGTATAACACTTGACCTATTTAGGAACATTTAGATGTCATTCTATGGCATGAGATTGAGCCCATCTTTTCCATCTTAGTGAACACTCTTAACTTAGTAGTTTAGAGTAGATCAAAAACTTGAGTCACTTTAGATGGGAACACTTGGTGAAAATGAATTATAAAAACCTTGGAATGATGAGTCATTCTATTGAGATGTTTTGACATGCGTTGAGAAACACAAATGGTTGATGATGATGAAAATGTTGAGGCATGAGCCTTAACCCTTTTATAAAACTGATGGTTGGATTCGGGTGCGATACCATTCCAAATTTACCGTACAATCACACTACCTGAATTGGGTAAGGCTTAGCTGGAAATTTATATGCATTAGTATTAGTTCCCTCGCATGAAAGGTTTGAGCTGAGGCTACCTCTCATGATGTCCACCTATGCAGTGCCCAAGATGATAGATGGTCATGGTTGGGAGGCCATGCTCATAGGAGAGGTGCTTATACTAGAGTTTGTAAAGGGAAGGTTATGTATGATTATCTGCATACTAAGTATGATGATTCAGGGCTATCCCTGACAGATGTATCAAAACTTGTGGTGAAAGTGTACCACCTCTGCAGAGTGTCAAACTATTCGAATAGCCGCGTCCGCGGTTATGGACAGTTGGAATGGCCATACTGTTTCGTTGTCAGATGTTTTCCAAATAACTTGAAATGAATGATGAATCTTGACTTGACCACAACAGGGTTGTGTTTATGAAAATTGCTTCCCAACTTAAGTGATTCTAGAATTTTACTTTATCTTTCTTTGCTTCAGAACTCAGCTTAGGTTTCAAACTTAACTGTATAGTTAAACTTAGATTTAGCACTTTAACTTAGATTTATGATACTTGTTAGTGGTAGTTTGTGAGTACTTAAAAAGTACTCATGGCTTTTGTCCCTGGCTATTATCATGGCCAGACTATGAAGGAGACTATCAAGATGATGGCCAGCAGGACAGCTATGATAACTAGGACTATCTGCCTTCGTCAGCATTGCCTGTGCCCCTGAAGATGGACCCCACCGTTACGCTTATCTTTTATTTCCGCTGCTTGTTGTATTAAGACTGGATCATGAGATCCTTATTTGTGTAAGACCTTATGTATGGTTTGTAATGGATGATGTACTGTGATATCCAATCCGTTATGTCTCGCAAAAATGGTAATCCTGGGATTGCGAGGTATGGCATAACGGGCATCAAGGATTAAAAATCCGGGTGTTGACATCGAGTCATCTCCACCACCATCTCCATCACCATTGCCGATTCCCATGATGAGGAGGGAGTAGTTCTCTCTCGAGGCTAAGGGTTCTACCGATAGCTTTGTGTTCATCTCTCTCTCTATGCATGATCTTTTTGAGACCATGAGCTTGTAATATATAGATCTACCTTGCTACTCAAGTGCTTTAATAGATCTCTGCTCTCCCCATGTGTGTGAAAGTGACAGTGTACACACCATGGTCGCACTTAGGCTAGAGATTACAAATACTTGTTATGAGTTATATTTGGAGTTGGATGTCTTTATGAAATTGTGGTGTTTGTTGGAGTCATATAGTACTCAAGGTGCCAGTGTGGGGTTTTCTAGATGGGAAAGATGGACTTTGAGGTGTGTTGTTATAGCCCTACCATCGATTAGAGTGTTCAACCGGAGAGTAGTTAAGAGTAGTATCATAAAGGGAAGATATTTATATGAGAGAGTTTTCACTAGTGAAAGTATGATCCCTAGGCCTTGTTTCTAAGCATTGAAACACCATTTGCAACTAGATCTGTTACATGTTTGCTTGCTTTCATCTTTATTTTAGTTTTCCGTTAGTTTCTTCCACACCATGAAGTTATTTTCTATCACCGTTACCACTTATAATTATCCATACCACTTGTATTTTACTATCTCTTCACCGAACTAGTGCACCTATACACCTGACAAGTGTATTGGGTGTGTGGGGAAACAAGAGACTTCTTGTATCTTGATTGCAGGGTTGCTTGAGAGGGGATACCTTTGACCACTTCCTCCCTGAGTTCGATAAACCTTGGGTGATCCACTTAAGGGAAAACTTGCTGCTGTTTTACAAACCTCTGCACTTGGAGGCCCAACAACTATCTACAAGAATAGAAGTGCGAGACATCAGATATGCGACAGATCGGGCTTGCCGGCCTCGCAACTATCTTAAGACAATCCGGCTGCTAAGCCGTTAGTACCGTGCACAATGTATTGTCAGCTTCCTTCGATTCAGGCTGCAGACCGCAACCCGGCTGCCCGGCAAGGACACAGCGAAAACAGCAGAGCACACGGGAAAGTGGCTAAGTGTCCAGGAAGGCACGAGCTAGTTTTCAAAAAACAAATCCGCCTTCTGGCTACAGTTTAGTAGACTAACCTATTAACCGGTGAGAATGTATGTGTACGTATATATTTTTGTACGACTACTTTGAGTCGGAATTCAGGAAGAAAAGAAGAAGAAGATTCGAAGTCCTTGACTTCATCAAGTGCTCCGAATCTCGGGGGCTACACCCATTGGGTGCGCTCGCATGCCCCCAGTGGAATCTTGTAGTTTCCTGACCGGCTAAGGGTGTTTAGCCGGATATTTGGAGCCCAGGTGAGGGCAAGGGCATGAGCAAGAGAATAAGAAGATTCGAAGTACCTGGCTACGCTAGCCACTCCGAATCTCGGGGGCTACACCTAGTGGGTGCGCTTGCGCACCCCCACTGGAATGTTAGTTCCCCCGGCTGCAGGCGTTCAGCCAGCGGAAGCAACCAACTAAGATGCATCTAGTGGGATGAAGCTAGAGGACTTGAGGAAAGAAAGAAGATTTGAAGTACCTGGCTACACCAGCTACTTTGAATCTTGGGGGCTACTCCTAGTGGGTGCGCTGGCGCGCCCCCACTGGAATTGCAGTTCCCCCGGCTAAAGGCGTTTAGCCGAGCAAAGTCAGCCGGACAAAGTTAGTCGGCGAAATATTGAAAGAACATAAAAGTAACCCAAGTTGAGAGCAAGCCTGGATGAGTCAGACTAGCATTAAAAAGGAAAAAGGAGACGAAGCTCCCACGAGTTTACCCGGCGCCAGAAGCGGCCGGTATAGATAGTCAATGTTTTCAAGCAAAACAGGATAAACAAATACACCCGGCATCTGGGGGTCATAGCTAAACGGTCAGGCCCTTGCCGTGCGGAGTGCCTTGGCTGGCAGCAGTCTCAGGCGGTGGAGGAGGCGCTGCGGTCGATCTGGTTCTGGTGTCGCCAGCAGCCGGCTGCGCCGAGGCTTCCGCATCCGGAGTGCCGACGGACTCTGAGTCGGTGAGCACCTCATCGGGATTCACATAGTCAGCAATCTTGATGGCGGAGGCCCGAAGCTCCGGATGGGACTGGTGGATGGCGGCAAGGTCGGCGCCGACGCGGAATCCCTCGTCGATCTTCTCGACGTGGGCGTCCTTGTACCACGAGAGCATGAGGGCCAGGGCCATCTCTGCTCCAGCTCGCGCCTCCAAGTCTCGCAGCCGGTCCACGACAGCCGGCACCTCTCCCACCTTCGCGGCTAGCTGCGCCATCGTCTCCGGGATTGGAGCATCTGGCCACATGAAGGAGAAGACGACATGTGCCGCCTGGTGAAGCTTGGCAACTTCCTCGCCGAGAAGGACGACGAGCTCCTGGGCTGTCGGCTATGCTCCCAGCCAGTTCTCCTGCAGCCGGTTGTAGGCCAGAAGGTATGTGCCGAGATAAAAAGCTGTCAGAAAAAGGATAGTCAGATTCGGCTACCGGATCTAGAAATACGGGAGGAGACTGAAAAATGAGCTTACCCTTGGCCGTGTGCCCGACTTGCATCAACTCTTCCACCAGGGCCTTTTCCTTTGTTGCCAGCCGCTTGATTTCCTTCTCTTGGTCCTTGTTCTGGGCCTCGAGAAGGTTGAAGGCGTCGATTCGGCTGGTGAGCGAGGCGTCGCGCTCCTTGACGGTGGCCTCCAGAGCATCCACCTTAGCGAGCCAATCCTTGTTCTGCAGCCACAGCATGGAGTTGGACTTGCTCAGCCGGTCGTTCGCCTTCTTCAAGCGATCGATCTCCCACTGAGCGCACACAAGGATAGCTACAGCAAAACTAGCTATCGTCAAAAAAAGGATGATTACGGATGAAGCAAACTTACTCTAGGAGGTTTCGTTGGTAGCAGCAAGCTTCTGCTCCAAGGATCGATTCCCGATGGCTACTGCCTCGAGCAGCCGGATCTCCTTCACCGCCAGTTCGAGGGTGTCTACGAGATCCATCAGCGAGGCAGCGGAGGATGTGTCGTCATCCACGGCATTGGCGGCCAGAGACTCCTTCGCCGCAACCACCGCCATCCTCCACTCCTCCCCCGGATCGTCCTCGGAGTTGTCGTCGCCAACAACCACGAGTTCTTTGCCGGTTGCCACCCTCCGCGTCCCTACAAAAGAGCCGTCCCCGCTCTGCGAAGTGGCCACAGCCAGTTCCGGCTGGACCACCGCGGTCAGCTGAGGACCCCCCGCTCCGGCTGACGCTGCCGGTTCAGCCCGAGGCGGTGGCAGAGGTGGTGCCTCGGAGGAAGGAGGGGCGGATACAGATGTGGGCGGCATGCGTGGTGGTGAACCAGTCGTCGTCTGCACCAGGCTCGCAGCCCCAAAGGAGACCAACGTGCTGAAACAATAGAAGGAAAGAAAAGGGAGAAAGAAGAAAATGAGCTAAAGGCAAACCAGAGAAAACAAAAGAAACAGAATATGGTAAAGGCACCCGGAGAAAGACGTACCCATGTACCACCGGGGGCGGCCCTTTCTTCCGGCCAAGGTGGCTCGGGGGAAGGGTGCTGGTCCGGCTCCTCTTGGGGGCCGGCTCCTCCGCGGCAGGACGGCTGGCACTAGAACGGCTGGAGCAACTCCCGCCAGCGCCAGAGCGGTTGGAGTCGCCGTCCATCGGAAGGCGTCGTGCCGGCGCGGCCTCTTCCTCCTCGTCGACCTCCGCACGGGGATTGGTGGCCGGCTCGTCGTTCCGGCTGGGGAAGGCATCCCCGTCCCCGTCCGACTCCTCGCCTGACCGGTGAGCATGCGGCTCGGGCAAGTCAGGCATGAATGTCTGAAGAGGGGCATCGCCCTCCTCACGAAGGATGCAGGGGAAGATCGAGCACGAAAAGTTAGTCAGACAAAAAAGGGGCAAGAAATACAAAAAGAACTCCGGCTATGAAGACCTACCTAGGGCGCGCGGTTGTCACGGCTGAAAGGGGGCAGCCCGAAGGTCCATCCTTCCGGCAGCCGCTCCTTGGTGATGGTCCACACACACTCCTTCAGATTATGGTAGCGCGGGACGCGGCGAGACAGCCGGGTCAGGTCCAGCCGGCCAGAGTAGAAGCACATCTCTTGCGCTTGCTTCTGCAGCGGCATCATCAGCCTGGACATCCAGCTAAGGGTAATGTCCAGGCCGGATAGCCGCGCGGTGACGAGGGAGAGCATGCGTTGCAGCATCGCATCCGACTCCGCCTTCTCGCCGTAGATCTTCAGGTCCCAATGCTGTCGGCTGGACTCCACGTCCTAGAACGCCGGAAGATTGATCTGGTCCACGTCGGTGAGGTTCCGGACATAGAAGTATGACTGCTGCCAAAGTCCTACCGTGTCGTGCATTTGGAACTTCGGGTAGCTGGTCTGCGCACAGGAGTAGATGGAGGCGCCGCCGCAGACGACCAGCGGCCCCTTCGTGAACAAGACCTACGACCGGACTCGGAAGAGCTAGCAGAAGAGCCCGAGATCTGGCTGGATCCCGAGGTAGCTCTCACAGAACGCAACGAAGTGCGCCACCGTGCCGATTGCGTTTGCGTCGAGATGGTGGAGGCGGAGGTCGAAGAAGGCGAGGAAGGTGAGGAAGAATGTGTGCATCGGCAGCACGAACCAGCGAGCTAGGTGCGAGAGGAAGTTCGCCCGCTCTCCCTCCGCCGGATGCGGCGACACCTCCCCCGTCGGCGCGAGCCGCACCTCCACTTCCTCCTCCGACGGCAGGACGTGGGTGGCGTGATACTTTTGGATGTGCTCCTCCGTAACAGAGGAGCCACACCATGCTCCGCGCTCAGCGGCCATTTCCGGTTCGCCAGGGGGCGCGGTGGCGCATGATTGGCGGTAGCCCGTACCGACGACGATGTCAAACGGGCGGCACGGCGGGCTATAGTGACGAAGTGCGGAAGGCAGGAGCGCAAAGGGGAGGAAGGCAACTGGGAGCAGGGGAAGCGAAGGGAGGAACTGCCCTCCCCCGGGCACCCCTTTAAAGGCCCGGAAGGGCAACCGTCCGCGGCGCCACACGGCATCCATCGAGGCGATCCCCACCCAAACCACCGCCCCAGATCCTGTGTGCAGACGCGGGGTGTGCAGAAGATCCTGGAGCGAGAACTGAAGCGCCAGGCAGCAGTTTCCCGAGGCGACGTGCGAAAGGACGTTTTGCTGCCCGTCATAGAGCAATGATGGCGCGTGAGCGTGTGGCCGGCGTCAGCACTGACGTCACGGGTAGCACAACCGCTAGGCGTAGCCGGCCAGAAATTCAAAACAAAGAGGGAGCACGCGCACATTTCACCTAAGGGTGAAATCTACATGCGCTCGGGGGCTAGTGTCGGGGGATGACCTCTAGGTACCCCAACCTGAAAAGAAATACAGCAGTCGGATCATGTCCGGCTGGCCAAGCGTAGCCGGACAAGGCAAGTCAAGCCGGCTACCGTGAGGTAGCCGGAGCAGCGGGAAGCAGCCAGCTACAGCTGCGTAGCCGAAACCAATCAAGAGGACAATGCGCGATACGCCCTGTACGACGACAAGACTGGCAACTACTCTGCCATACCGAAGACTTTGTGGGGATGACGCGGGAACAGTGGCCCGGTGCTGATGACAGGCTCGCACGGCGTTCACTGTGCCCATGGCAGCCATACCGCTCGTACTCTGATGGGACATGGATGTACCAGATACTGTAGATGACCAACCAGCTGGGGCCCACCCACGGGGACCCCTAGTCGGACTGGTCAGAGAGACCTTTGCCTCTCTGCCTATATAAGGAGAGGAAAGGCCTCAGTATAAAGGGTTGGTCATTGTGAATTTAAGACAAGTAGCTAGAGAATACAGCTCGAGGACCACTTGTAGCTTGTATATCGCTCATAGTCAGATTGGCAGGAGTAGGAGTTTTACCTCACCACGAGGGCTCCGAACCTGGGTACTTCTTGCGTCCAGCTATGCTTGCTTGTATCAAATCCCACCTGCGGACGCCGTCGATAGCTTCCCTGCTAGTCCCCACACCTCTATCTAACCTTCTTAGGTACTGTCGTTCCCAATACAATGAAAAACCACACCCAATATCATTGGATGTGTGTTCTTCTCACAAACCACACATGGATCCACCAGTGTCATTGCATGTCTGTTCTTTTCATGAACCACAGCTAGATTCATCGCATGTCTGTTCTTCTCACAACCACATATGGATCCACTAGTGTCATTGCATGGATGTTCTTCTCATGAACCATAGCTAGAGTCATTGGATGTGTGTTCTTTTGATGAACCACACCCAGTGTCATTGGATGTGTGTTCTTCTCACAAACCACAGATTGATCCACCAGTGTCATTGCATGTCTGTTCTTTTCATTAACCACACATGGATCAACCCAGTGTGATTGCATGTCAGTTCTTCTCACAAACCACATAAGGATCCACCAGTGTCATTGCATGCATGTTCTTTTCATGAACCACGCCCAGTGTCATTGCATGTGGTCATTGCATGTGTGTTCTTCTAAACAAACCACGCATGGATCCACCAGTATCATTGCATGCATGTTCTTTTCATGAACCACACCCAATATCATTGCATGTCTGTTCTTCTCAGAAACCACATAGGGATACACTAGTGTCATTGCATGTCTATTCTTCTCATGAACCACATCCAGAATCATCGCATGTCTGTTCTTCTCACAAACCACATAAGGATACACCAGTGTCATTGCATGTCTGTTCTTCTCATGAACCACATCTAGAGTCATCGCATGTATGTTCTTCTCACAAACCACATACGGATCCACTAGTGTCATTGCATGTGTGTTCTTTTCATGAACCACATAAGGATCCACCAGTGTCATTGGATGTGTGTTCTTTTCATGAACCACACCCAGTGTCATTGCATGTGTGTTCTTCTCACAAACCACACATGGATCCACCAGTGTCATTGGATGTGTGTTCTTTTCATGAACCACACATGGATCCACCCAGTGTGATTGCATGTCAGTTCTTCTCACAAACCACATAAGGATCCACTAGTGTCATTGCATGTTTGTTCTTTTCATGAACCACACCCAGTGTCATTGCATGTCTGTTCTTTTCATGAACCACACCCAGTGTCATTACATGTATGTTCCTCTAAACAAACCACATAAGGATACACCAGTGTCATTGCATGTCTGTTATTCTCACAAACCACACATGGATCCACTAGTGTCATTGCATGTGTGTTCCTCTCATGAACCACAGCTAGAGTAATCGCATGTCTGTTCTTCTCACAAACCACATAATGACACACCTGTGTCATTGGATCTGTGTTCTTTTCATGAGCTACACCCAGTGCCATTGGATGTGTGTCATTGCATGTCTGTTCTTTTTATGAACCACACATGGATCCACCTAGTGCGATTGCATGCTAGTTCTCCTCACAAACCACATAAGTATCCACCAGTGTCATTGCAAGTCTGTTCTTTTCATGAACCACACCTAGTGTCATTGCATGTCTGTTCCTCTAAACAAACCACACAGGGATCCACCAGTGTCATTGCATGTGTGTTCTTCTAAACAAACCACACATGGATCCACCAAGATCATTGCATGCCTGTTCTTTTCATGAATCACACCCAGTGTCATTGCATGTCTGTTCTTCTCACAAACCACATAGGGATACACTAGTGTCATTGCATGTTAGTTCTTCTCATGAACCACATCCAGAGTCATCGCATGTCTATCCTTCTCACAAACCACATAAGGATAGACCAGTGTCATTGCATGTCTGTTCTTCTCATGAACCACATCTAGAGTCATTTCATGTCTGTTCTTCTCACAAACCACATAAGGATCCACGAGTGTCATTGGATGTGTGTTCTTTTCATGAACCACACACAGTGTCATTGGATGTCTGTTTTTTCATAAACCACATAAGAATCCACCAGTGTCATTGGATGTGTGTTCTTTTCATGAACCACACCCAGTGTCATTGTATGTGTGTTCTTCTCTCAAACCACACATGGATCCACCAGTGTCATTTGATGTGTATTATTTTCATGAACCACACATGGATCCACGTAGTGTGATTCCATGTCAGTTCTTCTCACAAACCACATAAGGATCCACCAGTATCATTGCATGTCTGTTCTTTTCATGAACCGCACCCAGTGTCATTGCATGTATGTTCCTCTAAACAAACCACATAACGATACACCAGTGTCATTGCATATGTGTTCTTCTAAACAAACCACACATGGATCCACTAGTGTCATTGGATGTGTGTTCTTTTAATGAACCACACACAGTGTGATTGGATGTCTGTTCTTCTGAAAAACCACATAGGGATCCACCAGTGTCATTGGATGTGTGTTCTTTTCATGAACCACACACAGTGTCATTGGATGTGTGTTCTTCTCCCAAACCACACATGGATCCACTAGTGTCATTGGATGTGTGTTCTTTTCATGAACCACACATGGATCCACCCATTGTGATTGCATGTCAGTTCTTCTCACAAACCACATAAGGATCCACCAGTGTCACTGCATGTATCTTCTTTTCATGAACCATAACCAGTGTCATTGCATGTCTATAACTATAAACAAAGCACATATGGATCCAACAGTGTAATTGCATGTGGTCATTGCATGTGTGTTCTTCTAAACAAACCACACATGGATCCACAAGTATCATTGTATGCCTGTTCTTTTCATGAACCACACATAGTGTCATTGCATGTTTATTCTTCTCACAAACCACATAGGGATACACCAGTCTCATTGGATGTGTGTTACGCTATGCTTTGTATTGTTTTGGCTCTATGCTTAAGTGGTAAATAGAGCTTGTTTTTGACTATGGCCTATGCTTTGTCATGCCTTGCTTGATATTGTTTTGGCTCTATGCTTAGTATTCGATGTTGTAGCATGACTTGTTATAAACAATTGAGATTGCTTAATGTGCCTTTGAAGAATCATGTGTTGTTTTAAGCATATTAAAGCATAGTAATGTGGTATTCTCCTTTGATGCTTTATTTTGGTTGACTTGGCGCATGCTCACACCATGTTATAACTATCCCAAGTCACCATAAGCCTGATCCTTTAGTTTTCAACTTGAAGTATCACTTTATGCTTTGATTAATGATGTTTTGTCGCTCTGCATGATTATGGCCATTATTGCTCTCTTAATTGGTCGCTCACAGTCTTTTGCTAGCCTCCATAACCAAGTATGAGTTCCACTCATGCATTCAACTCCTAAAACCAAGTTATTCCAAAGAACTTACTATGACAAGAACTTACCGGTAACTAAACTTGAGTATGAGTTCCACTCGTTGTCTGCTTGCCTTGTCATTTTGATATGGGGATTCTTCCGTATCATCGGGCAAGGGGTACCCCATTGGCGGTTCTCTATGATACACATGTACTTACTATGACAAGAACTTACCGGTAACTAAACTTGAGTAGCATGAGGAGCGGCCCTCGTATTCAAGGGACTTGAGATTTCCAACTTATACTTCGTCAAGTATATACACCACAGTTTCTTCATTAGAAACTTATGGTGGACTCATTAGAATAACTTGGTTTAGGGAGTTCGATGCATGAGTGGAACTCATACTTGGTTGTGGAGGCTACCAAAAGACTGGGAGCGACAAACTAAGAGAGCGATAATGGCCATAATCATGCAGAGCGACAAAACATCACTGATCAAAGCATAAAGTGATACTTCAAGTTGAAAACTAAAGGATCATAAAGGCTTATGGTGACTTGGGATAGTCATAACATCGTGTGAGCATGCGTCAAGTCAACCCAAATAAAGCATCAGAGGGGAATACCACAATACTATGCTTTAATATGCTAAAACAACGCATGATTCATCCAAGGCACATTAACCAATCTCAATTGTTCATAACAAGTCATGCTACAGAAAATAATACTAAGCATAAAGCCAAAACAATATCAAGCATGGCATGACAAAGCATAGGCCATAGTCAAAAACGAGCTCTTTTTACCACATAAGCATGAACTTTCCTACTCTTTTCCAAACCAAACCAAACTATTTGCAAACCAATATATGAAAGAGGGGGTCCAACCAATTTATTCAGAAAACTAAGAAAACCAAAGCAAACTAAAAACCCAAAACGAAAACGAAAAAGAAGACGCTCTAAAAACAACACAACTGTGCATGAAACAATGAAAATGAAGCGTTTGGAAGAAACCTGGTATTTTTATTGATGAAAAAGGGGATGCTTTGGGCATCCCCAAGCTTTGACGCTTGTACTTATTGGATAATTCTTGGGGTGACACGCGTGGCATACCCAGGCTTGAGCTTTAGTCCATCCTTCATCTCATTACTCATTCCTTCCATACACCTAAAATTTTTCCTTCATACAAAACTTCACACAATCTGAATTAGCAACATTAGTGCACTCAAGATAAATAAGTCTTAAGGTTCAGTTCTAACACAAAATAAACTTCCATTTGAACACTAGATACTGTAGTACTTCCCTCAAAAAGCTCAATTCCCCAAAAGAACTCAAAAAGGAACCAACAAGAAGCAAATGCAGAAAATGGCAGAAATCTGTCAAAACAGACCAGCAGGTAAAGACGAATTTTTTGGAAGACCTTCTTTTGCTCAAATCAAAATGTGTTGAACTAACGAAAGTTAGATAACAACCTGAGGCCGAATCACAAAAGTTTACGCCTCAAGAAGACGTTCAGAGATTTTACAAGAATTTTTACGGTGAAGCACAGAAATCTGTTTCAGGATAGCAACTTTCCCAATCATTATTTCTCTCTCATTAGAGGTTACTCTTGGCACAAAAAGCAAATAAAAAGGATAAGGAGCGGTTATTACAGAGTTAATAACTTCCAAGACTCATCTAAAACTTTTGGATTATCTCCCAATAAGTACTTTTCTTTAACGCATTTAAGTTAGGCATGATAGTTTGAGAAGATGCTCACATAAGACATGTGAATTGAAGTAAAAGAGAGCATCAAAAACAAATTCAAAGGACATTTAAGTCTAACCCACTTCCTATGCATAGGAATCTTGTAAATAAACAAGTCATGAAAGCACAAAGCAACAAGCATAGGAAAGCAAAACAGGTGCAACTTCAAAACTTTTAACATAAAGAGGGGAAACTTAATATTGTTCAGATACATAAAACCATGTTTCCCTCTCTCATAATAACTTTCAGTAGCATCATGAATAAAACTAACAATATAACTATCATATAAAACATTATTATCATGATCCACATGCATAAAAGAATTAATACTCCTCACATAAACATAGTCATTCTTATTGATTGTAGTGGGAGCATATTCAACAAAATAGCTATCATTATTATTTTCATCACCATAATCATCAAATATAGGAGGCATATTATAATCATAATTAATTTCCTCCTCAATAGTAGGTGGACTGAAAATATCATATTCATCATTGCAATCATCATAAATTGGAGGTTTGGTATCATCATAAGCGATAGAATAGCTATCTTCCAAAGC
Source organism: Avena eriantha (assembly GCA_910589775.1). Lineage (NCBI taxonomy): Eukaryota > Viridiplantae > Streptophyta > Magnoliopsida > Poales > Poaceae > Avena > Avena eriantha. The sequence continues at coordinate 223,530,710 of OU342741.1, forward strand.
TGGGGAACTAAAAATATCATTTTCATAAAACTTAGCTTCCCCAAGCTTAGACTTTTCCATAGAATTAGCAATAATGGTGTCCAAAGAATTCATACTAACAGTATTGCTATTAGCACGCAAATAAAGTTCCATAGGTTTTTTAATTTTCTCTTCAAACACTTCATGTCCTAACTCAAGATAAATACTATAAAGCTCTCTAATTTTTTGTTGTTTTCCATTAAGCCTAACTAGTGAAAACAAGAAACAAAAAGACAAAATTGCAGAATCTGAAGGAAATAACTTCGAGCACTCACACCGGAGAATGTGAGTACCTTTTACCTTACCTCCCCAGCAACGGTGCCCGAAAATAGGCGTTTGCCGTGGGAGGTTCTTCTTCTTTAATCCTCCGGTGTGAATACCTTTTACCTTACCTCCTCGGCAACGGCGCAAAAAAATAGCTTGATGTCTACGCACTTCTATTCCTGTAGACAGTTGTTGGGCCTCCAAGTGCAGAGGTTTGTAGAACAGCAGCACGTTTTCCCTTAAGTGGATCACCCAAGGTTTATCAAACTCAGGGAGGAAGTGGTCAAAGGTATTCCCTCTCAAGCAATCCTCCAATCAAGATACAAGAAGTCTGTTGTGTCCCCAACACACACAATACACTTGTCAGGTGTATAGGTGCACTAGTTCGGTGAAGAGATAGTAAAATACAAGTGGTCTAGATATAAGACAATGGTGCCAGAAAATACTTTGATGGCGTGGAAGAGACTAATGGCAAACTGAAATAAAGATGGAAGCAAGCAAATATGTAACAGATCTAGTAGCAAATGGTGTTCCAATGCTTAGAAACAAGGCTTAGGGATCATACTTTCACTAGTGAACACTCTCATATAAATATATTCTCTTCATGATACAACGCTGAACTACTCTCTGGTTGGACACTCTAATCAACGGTAGGGCTATAATAGCACACCTCAAAGTAAGCCTTTCCCATCTAGAAAACCCCACACTGTCAACTTGAGCACTAGATGGTTCCAACAAACACCAAAATTTCATAAAGACATCCAACTCCAAATATAACTCATAACAAGTATTTGTAATATCTAGCCTAAGTGCCACCATGGTGTGCACGCTGTCACTTTCACACACATGGGAAGAGCAGAGATCTATTAAAGCACTTGAGTAGCAAGGTAGATCTACTTGATTACAAAGCTCACGATCACAATATGATCATGCATAGAGAGAGAGATGAACACATAGCTACCGGTAGAACCCTTAGCCTCGAGAGAGAACTACTCCCTCCTCATCATGGGAATCAGCAATGGTGATGGAGTGGTGGTGGAGATCGATGGAGATGGCTCCGGGGGCACTTCCCCGTCCCGGTAGGGTGCCGGAAAAGAGACTTTTTGTCCCCTGAATCTCCCCTTTGGTGGCGGCGGCGCTGCGGAAATTTTCATGGATTTCTGATTGACCATCTAGGGTTTTGGTATCGGGAGGCTCTTATAGGCGAAGGAGGCAAGGTCGGTGGCCAGCCAGGGGGCCCATACCATGCCCTGGCGCGGCCTGGGGGGACCCGCGCCTGGGGGGGTGTGGCCATCCTATGGCCCCTCTCCGTCTCCCCTTCTGGCTCCGTGAGTCTTCCGGTAAAATAGGATCTTTGGCTTTTGTCTCGTCCAATTTCGAGAATATTCATTTTCTGACTTCCTGGAACCAAAAACAGCAGAAAACAGGAAACTGGCACTGTGGCATCTTGTTAATAGGTTAGTCCTAGATATCATATGAAAAGTACTCCAAAGTTGGAACAAAACACAAGAAAATAGATAAAACCAAGCATGGAACATAAAAAATTATAGATACATTTGCAATGTATCACCTAACAGCGGTATTTGAGTTCAACTGTTTTTCGTCTGGTTCAAATGACCGTTTGGCCGTTAGATTTGTATTCACCCCCATTTGGCCCTTCTGGACAATTGGCGATTCTACTATGGCCCCTTCGCGCGATTGATGACAACTTGGGTACCGTGATGCACTCACCCAGGAAGTTTGGTACCGCAAACGAACAATCCCCTATAGCACGGAGGGGAGCTCTTCGACCTAGCATCCAGGAGTCTGTCCAAGGGGGACCTGTAGTCTTGGCTTGAGGCCGTGGAGGACACTCTGGTTAGCGCGCTCTGCTTGGTCGTTCGATTTCGTATGGGCAACTAAGGCGGGGTCTAGTTAGATTCCGTGTTCCTTGTAGAAGTTAGCCATGGCACCTTTGGCAAAGTTGGTGCCATTGTCCATGATGAGGCTATGCGGGTAGCCGTACCGATAGATTAGCTCATAGAGGAACTTGGTGGCAGTCTTGCCATCGCACTTCTTGATTGGCTTCGCCTCGACCCACTTGGTGAACTAGACGACAGCGACCAGGAGAGGGGTGTAGCCTGATGGGGCTTATTTGAACCGGCCCACCATGTCAATGCACCATACGGAGAATGGCCAGGTGATGGGGATGGTCTTGAGGGCTGAACTAGGGATGTGTGTCTGGTTGGCATATTTCTGGCACCCGACGCATCGTTGGACGATGTCAGTGGCACTGGCGTGTGCAGTGAGCCAGTAGAAGCCATGGCGCGTGGCCTTGGAGACTAGCGACCGGACACCGGCGTGGTGGCCGCAGTTGCCAGAGTGGATGTCTTGAAGGATCTTCCGTCCCTCTTCTGGCTGCACGCAGCGTTGGACCACGTCGTTCACACTCTGTTTCTAGAGATCGCCATTGATGATGAAGAAGGATTTGAAGCGGCAGACGATCATTCGTGTCTCTGTCTTGTCCGTGGGAAGGATCTTGTGCTTGAGGTAGGCGACATATGGCACAGTCCAGTCGCTAGGCTTCGTGATCATGGCGACCAGAGCGGGCTCAGGCTGCAACGGTATCCCGATCTCGATCTCCTTTTGGGGGAGACCGATGACTTGTCAATGAAGTCGAGGAAGATGCCTGGAGGTAGTGTTTAGCGAGCCGACCCGGTGCGCGAGAGTGCATCATCCTCTTTGACTTGCGGCGATCGATCCACTTGACAAAGTAGCCGGTGAAGCAGCACCCCAGTTGGACCATCGCCTGTTGGAAGCTATCATGTTGGGGGCGACTGCATCGCAGGTGCCAGCGACTTACGCGATGACAAGGTCGGAGTCGCCGCACTCGAGGTGATTGATGTGCATAATCCTTGGTAGCCCACATGCCGTGGAGGAGGGCCTCGTATTCCGCCATGTTGTTGTTGCAGGGCGTGAAGTTGAGTTGCGCCACGTATTGGAGCATGTCTCCTTTGGGGGAGGTGAGCACGATTCCTACACCGGCACCAACTGAGTTTTTGGATCCGTCGAAGTGGAGGTGCCAGTAATGGAGGTAGGGAAGCATCTCAGGCTGCTATGCTTCTTCCCAGTCGTCTAGGAAATCGGCATGGGCCTGCGATTTGATCGCCTTGTGCGACTCATACTTGATGTTGTGGACGGCGATTTCGACGGCCCACTTGGCAACTGGCCCAGTCACCTCGGGATTGCGGATGATGTCCTGCAGCGGCACAGAGGAGACGGTTGTGATGTGGTGCTCCTGGAAGTAGTGTGGGTGCTATCGCTGGGCTCGGAAGACCGTGTACACCAGCTTCTGGTACTGCGGGTAGCGCTGCCTGAAGTCCGTAAGGACCTCACTGATGTAGCAGACTGGGCGCTACACGGGATGCTACTTGCCCTCCTCCGGTCGCTCGACGACCATAACGATGCTGACGACTCAGGTGGAGGCCACGATGTAGACGAGCATTGGCTCCTTGTCAATGGGGGGGCAAGTAGCGGTGCTGTGAGTAGTACTTCCTTGAGCGCCTTGAGCGTGTTGTCTGCTTTTTAGTCCCCACTAGAATGTGGGGTTCTTGCGCATCAAGCGGTAGAGAGGCATTGCCTTCTCACCGAGCTGAGGGATGAAGCGGCTGAGAGCCACGACTCGCCTGACCAGTTTGTGGACGTCGCGCAGGCATGCGGGTTTTCCGAGTCGCGCGATGGTGTCGATTTTGGTGGGGTTTGCTTTGATGCCTCGCTTGGATACTACGTACCTAGGAGCTATCCAATGGGCACGCCGAAGGTGCACTTCCCCGGGTTGAGCTTGATCTTGTACTTCCATAGATTTGCAAAGGTTTCGGCCAGGTCGACGAGCAGGTCGCTCTGTCGAGCTGATTTCACCACCACGTCGTCGATGTAGACGTGGATGTTGTGGCCAATTTGGCTCGCAAGGCACTCCTGCATGCACTGTTGGTAGGTTGCACCATCATTCTTAACGTCGAACGTCATGGTGGGGTAGCAGAATGCGCTGAATGGCTTGAGACGTTGTTTTTCCTCGTCCTCGGCCGCCATCTTGATTTGGTTTTAACCAGAGTACGCATCGTGGAAGCACATCGACTACGACCCTGTGGTCAAGTCGATGAACTGGTCGATGTGGGGGAGGACAAACACCTCCTTTGGGCAGGCAATGTTAAGGTTAGTGTAGTCGATGCACTTCTCCAAGTGTTCTTCTTCTTCAACATCAAGGGTGGGTTTTCCAGCCACTTGGAGTACTTGATTGGCAGAAAGAAGACTACGGTGAGTAGACGCTGCACTTCTTTGGCGATTGCAAGGCGGCACTCGTCATTAAAGGGCCGCAGCGACTGCTTCATAGGTCGCGCTTTGGGGTCAGCATTGAGTTTGTGCTCCATGAGTTCCCTCAGGACACCAGGCATGTCAGATGGTTTCCATGCAAAGATGTCATGATTCTCACGCAGGAACTCGATGAGTGTGCTTTTCTATGGAGGGCTCATGTTGGTCCCAATGGTGACCTATTGGCTAGAGTCGCCTAGGACAAGCTCGATGGTGCGAGTGTGCGTGGCCGCCTCGAAAGCTGCTCCCTCGGAGTTCTCCGAGGTGGGGTTCTTCAGGATCGTGGGGTCGTCCGTGTCGACATTACTCGTGTATTTCACGAGCTTGTCCACATGGTTGGTTTCCTCGATGATGACTTCATTGGTGAGCACGGCTCCCTTGTCCTCGCATTCCACAGCTATGTCGGGGTCGCCATGGACGGTGATGATGCTGCGTGGCCCGGGGAGCTTCATCATGTTGTACGCGTAGTGTGGTGCCACCATGAACTTGGCGAAGGCCTGTCGCCCTAGGATGTAGGGGTAGGGGCTGTGGAAGTTCACCATCTCGAATACGATCTGCTCGGTGCAGAACGTGGCTGGTGTGCTGAAGGAGACTAGCAGTGTCACCTTGCCGATCGGGTATGCCTTCCGACCGGGGATGATGCCGTGGAAGGTGGTGAGGGTTGCCTCAATCATCGACTGTGAGAGATGTAGCCTCTTGAAGGTGTCCAGGTACAGGATGTTGATGGAGCTTCCCCCGTCCATCAGGGCCCTGGGGAACCAGTAGTTAGCCACTTTGGGATTAACCACTAGGGCGACTCGCCCGGGTTACTCGATCCGCGGCGCGTGGTCCTCGCGGCTCCAAGTGATGTTCTGCTCCAACTGGTTATGTGTGGATGCACCAATATGTACTAGTGTGATACAATACATTATGATACAAGTGTCGTTGTCCTGGATCATTGATCGTAAGGTTTAGGTTCTCAAAACAATGTCTTAGCCCTTTGTTGCACACCATATTCATACGCTTCATGTGATAAATGGAACTACATTTTTGAATCGGAGCTCAACATTTTCTTTCACGTTTAAATGGACTGATGAATAGATGGTGTACAACCCACAAAAAAAGACCTTATAAATTTTTTCGGTTTTATTACATGGAGTACTCACATTCGAAACCGTAGTCGAGGGGCATGGTATCCAATTTTCTACCCCTCCATCTAGAAACGCTACTTTGAGAAAGGTCATGGATGATAAGTTGATGTGACCAGGCCTTGGATTCGTGAACAGAGGGAAGTACAGTCTACGAGAAGTTATTACTTGGACTATCACCAAAATCAAATTATGAATCGAGAGGCAAATGCTCACGCATACACTGAAAAATTTGGGGCCCTTGTTTAATCTTTCGGATACGACGAAATTACGTTTGACCTATCGTACTGATGACCAATGGTGATTGTGAAATTGTTGGGTTGGCTGGCGGGGTTCACTAGTAGTTTTTATTACTAGGACTATAGCCAAATTCAAAATCTTAACTGAGGGTAAAAACCTACAGTCCAAACAATTTCGCAGATGGAGTCAACTTTAATTTTTATATGCGAATATGGTTGTTATTGATGATCATTTGATGTGACCATTTTTTATTCCTAAACAGTGGGAGAACCATTTTTCCAATTATTACTTGTACACTAGCCTAATTCAAAATCCCAGTTGAGCGGCAAAATTTACCAATGTTCTACGCAATTATGTAATGGATGATTAGTTGATGTGACTTTTGGCCTTCAATACCTGACCAGATAGCGTACTAGTCTACACGTATCTTTTTCTATTATTACTTCCCCGCTAGAAAAAATTCAAAATCATAAAATCGAACGGCAAAATCCCACCGACTCATATGCATTTTGTGTCCCTCCGTTTTAAACATTGTTAGGAAAAATCTCCCACTAATGGAGTACCATTTTTCTAGTATTATTTGTCATGTAGACAAATTCAAAATCTCAATCGAGCGGCAATATCACACAGCGACCTTGACACATTTCCCGCCCCACCGTTTCAAAAACTTTGAGGCAAAATCTCCCACCATGGAGTACCATTTTTCTATTATTATTATTTGTCATGTAGACAAATTCAAAATCTCAATCGAGCGGCAAAATCACACACCGACCTTGAAGCATTTCCCACCCCACCGTTTCAAAACCTTTGAGGAAAAATCTCCCACTGTGGAGTACCATTTTTCTATTATTATTATTTGTCCTGTAGCCAAATTCAAAATCTCTATCGAGTTGCAAAATCACACACCGAGCTTGAAGCATTTCCCGCCCCACCGTTTCAAAAACTTTGAGGCTAAATCTCCCACCGTAGAGTACCATTTTTCTATTATTATTATTATTATTTGTCTGGTAGCCAAATTCAAAATATCTGTCGAGCGGCAAAATCACACAGCAACCTTGAAGCATTTCTCACCCCACCGTTTCAAAAACTTTGAGGCAAAATCTCCGACCGGGGAGTACCATTTTTCTATTATTATTATTTGTCCGGTAGACAAATTCCAATCTCAGTCGACTGACAAAATCACACACTGACCTTGAAGCATTTCATGCCCCACCATTTCAAAAACTTTCAGGCAAAATCTACCACCGGGAGATTACCATTTTCTATTATTAGCCAAATTTAAAATCTCAATCAAGCTGCAAAATCAAACACCAACTTTGAAGCATTTTGCACCCCTCCATTTCAAAAACAATTGACTTTAAAATTCCCATTCTACCATTTTTTCGACGCCCTATGGTAACTCTAAAGTCGGTAGCTTGGGGGCACGATCGTAATTATTTTTATGTCAACCTCCATAGTCCCGATTCGTGCAGTTTTTCCCGCTAGCCCTCCCAAAATCCTAGGCTTCTCTCCCACGCCCTCACCTCCGTGACAACCGTGCGCACCGCCTGGTTGCAATTCCATGGCAGCTGGAGGCACTTGAGCTACAGTACGGTACACCGCCCCAGAGCCTCTTCATCGAGGCCCACCCCATAAGATCTAGTTCACCGATTCTCTTTGCCACTCCATCGGAGTTGTGTTCTTGCTGACTGCGCCTATGGCATTGTCGACCGCCCAGGCTCTGCTTCCCCGCCACCTAAAGCTACCCAACCGCATCGGAGCAGCTTCACCGTTGTCCACCAGACGTGATCTAGTTCAACATGTTCCATGTCCACCGCTCCAGACCAACTGCACGGGCATCACCATTGACTACACCGGCATCGACCACCCAAGATCTGCTTCCCTGATGCCAACAGCCACCGCAACTATAGCACCCTCGTTGACCTAGACGCGACCCGCACGGTACCGATGATGCTTAGACGCCTCTCCGACCAAGGTAACTAAATCACCAACCCGTTTTTTGTCAGCAGTATAGTAGGTTCAAGCCTGTCATAGTGAACTGCATTTTTGCAATCGCTCTAGTACATACAAGTCACTAGGCACACCTATTTTTCGTGCTAGTACATACAAGGTCATTAGACATGTTAGTTTGCATTCGCTGCTCTACAAATTTCAAGTCATGCACATGTATATTATTTTGTTGTGCATATGTTCTTAGCTACTACGTACAACAGTAATTTCCTACTATTGTGTAGTTCTTGCAAAATGTAATGTCAGTGGAAAATATTTGTGTGGATTCCCTGCTCCACAGTTACTAAATCTATCTGGTTATTCCTGAGCTAAGTTTCTGCTATTATTTCCTCTGTGGCATCATTGTGCTATCCTATAGTACTCGTTCAACTCTTCATACTAGTTTGATTATAATTTTGGTGCTTCCATCTGGTTCTTCAAAAGCTGGAACACCGACTATTTTCTTTTTCTATGTGTAGAGCTCAAAAATGGAACACTACACATGTTGGTTTGCACAGCCTACAAGTTCACCAGCGATGCCATTATATATTCTGTATTTGGTGCCGGTTCGTCCTAATCAACGACATAATTATTATTTACTATATAGTTTATTCGTGTTTTCCATTCCTGCTCCACAAGTTCTAGTATGATGCGGTTATAATTTCTATGTGGTTCATTCTTAGCTACGATAGTAACTGCATTCCATTGTGTAGCTCACCGCAAATTCCGAGTCACCCAACATCTCTTGCATTCTAGGAGATACCACTTCTTCCATATATATTTTTTGAAATGACCTGGCTAGTTTATATTTTCTGAAATTCTAAGAAACACTTTGTTTGATTTCTCGTTTCGTTGTAGGCACACTTTTCTAATGCTTATTTGTCATGTTCTAAAGGTTCACAAGTCCTGCCATTATATCTTGCATCTTGTTCTGGTTCATCCTAAGCAACGACTAATGGCTCAAAATATATCGAGCTCGTTGGGAACCCCAAGAGGAAGGTATGATGAGCACATCAGCAAGTTTTACCTCGGTTATGAAACCAAGGTTATCGAACCAGTAGGAGCAAGGAAACATGTCAACACCCGGATTTTTAATCCCAGATGCCCGTTATGCCATACCTCATAATCCTAGGATTACCATTTTTGCGAGACATAACGGATTGGATATCACAGTACATCATCCATTACAAACCATACATAAGGTCTTACACAAATAAGGATCTCATGATCCAGTCTTAATACAACAAGCAGCGGAAATAAAAGATAAGCGTAGCGGTGGGGTCTATCTTCAGGGGCACAGGCAATGCTGACGAAGGCAGATAGTCCTAGTTATCATAGCCGTCCTGCTGGCCATGATCTTGGAAGTCTCCTTCATAGTCTAGCCATGAGAATAGCCAGGGACAAAAGCCATGAGTACTCTTTAAGTACTCGCAAACTACCACTAACAAGTAGTATAGTTCTAAGTTAAAGAGCTAAATCTAAGTTTAACTATAAAGTTAAGTTTGAAACCTAAGCTGAGTTCAGAAGCAAAGCAAGATAAAATAAAATTCTAGAATCACTTAAGTTGGGAAGCTATTGTCATAAACACCACTCTATTGTGGTAAAGTCAAGATTCATCATTTCTTTGATAAGTCATTTTGAAAACATCTGACAACGAAACGGTATGTCCATTCCGACTGTCCATAACCGCAGACGTGGCTATTCGAATAGTTTGACACTCTGTACAGGTGGTACACTTTCACCACAAGATTCGATACATCTGTCAGGGATAACCCTGAATCATCATACTTAGTATGCAGATAATCAAACATAACATTTCCTTTACACACCCTAGTATAAGCACCTCTCCTATGAGCATGGCCTCCCAACCATGACCATCAGTCATCTTGGGCACTGCATAGGTGGACAACATTGAGAGGTAGCCGCAGCTCAGACCTCTCCCGCGAGGGAACTAATACTAATGCATATAAAATTCCGGCTAAGCCTTACCCAATTCACGTAATGTGGTTGTACGGTAAATTTGGAATGGTATCGGATCTGAATCCAACCATCAGTTTTATAAAAGGGTTAAGGCTCATGCCTCAACATTTTCATCATCATAAACCATTTGTGTTTCTCAACACATGTCAAAACATCTCAATAGAATGACTCATCATTCCAAGTTTTTCATAATTCATTTTCATCAAGTATTCCCATCTAAAGTGACTCAAGTTTTTATCTACTCTAAACTACTAAGTTAAGAGTGTTCACTAAGGTGGAAAAGATGGGTTCAATCTCATACCATAGAATGACATCTAGCTTATCTAAATAGGCGAAGTTTTATACTCTTTATGCTACCTTCAAAACAAGTAAAGAACTTTGGGTAAAGTAAAGGAAGTAAAGTTTGAAAATAATACTTGAGGTAACTACTAGTCAAATGGTATAATCAAGGCATGCCCCAAGGCATCTTTGCTTGGGTTATCTAGATTGCAAGGGTTAGATTGCATTACTAATGGTGGCTTGCAAGTACAACTTGCAAGGGTTAACTTGGATAGTGCTAGCTTGCCTTGGTTGGTGCAGTGGTTGAAGTTTTCTTCTTCTTGGTAGAACTCCTCCTCCTCGAAAGCTTGGTCGGTACTATCATCTATAAATACATACGGAGTACACAATCAGCAAACAATACTTAACTAGTCTACTTAGAATTCTAAGGCACACATTTTGATGATCTATTATCATCACAAGCAACACAAGTTTTATTTAACTAGTTTCCTTCTTTTTATTTTAGAAAAGTAATTTCTACTCATCGAAATTTAACTAAGATTTAATATTCACCACTTCAAATATGGGATCATGTGGACACATATCATCACCACATATTCTAACATGTGGGAATGTGATTTAAGGGTTGGATCATAATTACTTTGGTTTAAGTTCATTATTTAATGATTTAAAGTGACTAGAAATGCCTATATAGTATTTTTTTGGTACTAGTCCAAATTCACTGCATGTAAACCTTAATATTATTACATATTCAGATAGATATGGGTGAAATGTGATTTTTGAGAGTTGGAATCAACTCAAAAGGTATCATGGTTGATTTTATGAAAATGTTGGCAAGGTGCAAATGCTTCTGTCTTATTATTTTACTAGGAGAGATCTCTAAATCTAATTGAATTAAATGGCAACGGGTTTGGATAGATCTTTCAGCATGCTTTCTAACAAAATTGGAATCACTCCATTTGGATTTGTAAATATCTCTGAATTGAATTTCAAACTAGGGGATAGAACTAAGTTTAAACTAAAAACAAAAATTCTAATTCAAACTAAATGGGTCGCGCGGGAAAACAAACGGTCTGGCCCAAGTGACACTCCGTGGCGCGGGGCTCAGCTGATAGGAGGGTTCCACTGGTCAGCGGCTCATAACGCGCGAAGGCGGTATGGGGCGATATGGGTCGTTGGATTAGAATTGGGATCGACGGCTGGGAATCGTCGTCGATGACGAACTGGTCACCGGGGAGGTCGAACCCTAGCGGCTCGGTGGGGGTGCATAGGGGGCGTACCAGGGCTCCAGCGACGACGGCGAGGCGGGCAAACGGACTGGTGGTCGATGGCGATCTCAGGGATGGTCGAGGCAGCTCCGAGGGTGGTCGCAATCAGCGGCGCCCTTCTCCTCCAGAGGCGGCCTGCTCCGGTGCAATTCCGGCGAACTGATGCTCGCCTTGCTCCGGCTAGAGGTAGGGAATGGTCAGTGAGGGGAGGGGAGGTGAGTGGTGTGCCGAAATGGGCTGGGGGTGGCCTCTATTATAGGACGACGACGCGACCAAGAGGGATGGGCAGCGGCTCCGGCAAGGGATGCACAGCGTGCTAGCGGCGTGGCCCGCGGTAGGGGGAGGTCGCTGGTCTCCTGGCAGTGCTCTACGTGATCAATTCGGCACTAGGAGCGGTGGTATGGGCGGTCGGATGGTGCTGGCGCGTCTGAGCGGCAGAGACGGCGGTTGTCCACGGCGAGCGGGTGGCTGTGGTGGCATTGGGCGGCGAACGGTCATGTCCGGCATGCTCCCTGGATCATGGCGGTAGCGGGTGGATGCAGGCTGCGGTCGAGGGCGGAGTTTATGCACATGTCGGGTGTGGCGCTCTGGCGCATGCTCGGCATGGCGCAAACAGGCAGTGCGCGGCGGTTCCTCAGTGGTCCACGGCTTGGCCTGGCTCGGGGAGGGGACAGAGGGTGGCGGTGAGGTCCTGGCTAGCTTGTAGACATGGCGAGAGAGAGGGAGGTGGTCTGCTGGGGTGAGGGGCAAAGTGGGCCCGTGAGTAGGTGCTACGGCATGGCATGGCAATGCCACTAGGGTGTAGGAGATGGGGTGATAATGGCATGGTTTGATCATCTAGGGACAATGGGAGGGTTTTGAGGACAAATGGGGGACAAGTTTGGCTTAGAACACTATTCAAATAATGGATTTGGTTTTTGTTTGAAATCTGTCCATAAGGTGTTTGTGAAAATGGCCGAAAGAACTTTATTTTTTGAATTTTGAATAGATTTTGGTGGGTGTGCTAGTAAGCTTGAGACTTTGTGAGTGCTTGGGTTTTGAAAATTGAGCTTCTTTGAGTGGTTTTGAAATAGTGGGATCTTCCCCATATGAAATAGATTCAATTTTCAAATGCCAATTAAATTTAGTTTTTGAATGTTTTTGGCAGATCACAAATTGGGCATTGGTACATCATTATGTGTACTAGCAAGGGGTGCAAAGATCCACAATTGTTTATGTTAGTTTTGAGTACTAGGAATAGCCAAAGTAGGCATGTTGATTAAAATGGCACAAATGACTATCACTTCATTTATTCATTTTGAGTTGTTTTTCTTTGGGAAATGTTTGGGAATGATTTAGATGATGTTTATTTCACCTACGAATCATTTTACAAACAATGGATCCCAGAAACCATGGCAATTCAAATCAACTCCTAATTTAAATTCACACACATATGAATGCTTCATATTTTTAATTGGAAAAGTTTTTGTTTAACCCCAATTTTGATGATTTGGATCTTAATAGCCTTAGATTAAAGTTTTGGATGTTACAAAACAACTAAAAGGTGTTGCTAGCAACTTAGAATCCTGCACAACACAACCACAAAACTTTGCCCCAACTTACAGTGAGGTTGTCAATCTCACCGGTTTTGCTGAAAACAAAGGATTAAACGTATTGTGTGGAAGATAGTAATTTCTTGCAGAAAGTAAACAATAGTTCACTAGTAAATAGTAGATGGTAGATTGATGGTAAAAAATGGACTGGTGTCCATAGTTCACTAGAGGTGATTCTCCTTATGATAAATAACATTTTGGTGAACAAATTACGGCGGGGGAATTGACAGACATCGAGAAAGCATACAATGCATATGTTAATCACCTTGACTCCTATGAGATTTGATTGGGCATTACAAATTATACATAGACCGTAATCCAACTGCATCTAGACTAATAATCCACCTTCAGGTTATAATCTGAATCCCCTCAGTATTAAGTTGCAAGCAACAGATAATTTCATAAGAAAAGTGTGTAAAGTAAACAATACAATTGTCCCATGGAAAAAGGATGGTGTTTTCTCCCTAGTAGCAACACCACATCTAGTACCTTAGATATTCATGTCACTTCCCTAGATTACTAGAGGTATGAACCCACTATCAAGCATAAATACTCCCTCTTGGAGTTACTAGCATCTACTTGGCCAAGATAGCTACTAACAATGGAAAGCATGCAAGATCACAAATAACATAGACATGATAGAATCAATAATCAATCTGAAATAGCATCTCAATATCCATCGGATCCCCGCAAACACAACATTTAAGATTACAAATAGATGATCTTGATCATGAATGGAGCTCACAAGGTCTAAACATGATAGCATAAAAGGAGGAGAACCAACCATCTAGCTACTACATGGACCCGTAGTCCAAGGATGAACTACTCACACATCACACTGGAGGCCGTCATGTGTGATGAAGAAGGCTTCCAGGATG
>OU342741.1:223545691-223788453 GCA_910589775.1 Avena eriantha
AGTCATGAAAGCACAAAGCAACAAGCATAGGAAAGCAAAACAGGTGCAACTTCAAAACTTTTAACATAAAGAGGGAAACTTAATATTGTTCAGATACATAAAACCATGTTTCCCTCTCTCATAATAACTTTCAGTAGCATCATGAATAAAACTAACAATATAACTATCATATAAAACATTATTATCATGATCCACATGCATAAAAGAATTAATACTCCCACATAAACATAGTCATTCTTATTGATTGTAGTGGGAGCATATTCAACAAAATAGCTATCATTATTATTTTCATCACCATAATCATCAAATATAGGAGGCATATTATAATCATAATTAATTTCCTCCTCAATAGTAGGTGGACTGAAATATCATATTCATCATTGCAATCATCATAAATTGGAGGTTTGGTATCATCATAAGCGATAGAATAGCTATCTTCCAAAGCTGGGGAACTAAAAATATCATTTTCATAAAACTTAGCTTCCCCAAGCTTAGACTTTTCCATAGAATTAGCAATAATGGTGTCCAAAGAATTCATACTAACAGTATTGCTATTAGCACGCAAATAAAGTTCCATAGGTTTTTTAATTTTCTCTTCAAACACTTCATGTCTAACTCAAGATAAATACTATAAAGCTCTCTAATTTTTTGTTGTTTTCCATTAAGCCTAACTAGTGAAAACAAGAAACAAAAAGACAAATTGCAGAATCTGAAGGAAATAACTTCGAGCACTCACACCGGAGAATGTGAGTACCTTTTACCTTACCTCCCCAGCAACGGTGCCCGAAAATAGGCGTTTGCCGTGGGAGGTTCTTCTTCTTTAATCCTCCGGTGTGAATACCTTTTACCTTACCTCCCTCGGCAACGGCGCAAAAAATAGCTTGATGTCTACGCACTTCTATTCCTGTAGACAGTTGTTGGGCCTCCAAGTGCAGAGGTTTGTAGAACAGCAGCACGTTTTCCCTTAAGTGGATCACCCAAGGTTTATCAAACTCAGGGAGGAAGTGGTCAAAGGTATTCCCTCTCAAGCAATCTCCAATCAAGATACAAGAAGTCTGTTGTGTCCCCAACACACACAATACACTTGTCAGGTGTATAGGTGCACTAGTTCGGTGAAGAGATAGTAAAATACAAGTGGTCTAGATATAAGACAATGGTGCCAGAAAATACTTTGATGGCGTGGAAGAGACTAATGGCAAACTGAAATAAAGATGGAAGCAAGCAAATATGTAACAGATCTAGTAGCAAATGGTGTTCCAATGCTTAGAAACAAGGCTTAGGGATCATACTTTCACTAGTGAACACTCTCATATAAATATATTCTCTTCATGATACAACGCTGAACTACTCTCTGGTTGGACACTCTAATCAACGGTAGGGCTATAATAGCACACCTCAAAGTAAGCCTTTCCCATCTAGAAAACCCCACACTGTCAACTTGAGCACTAGATGGTTCCAACAAACACCAAAATTTCATAAAGACATCCAACTCCAAATATAACTCATAACAAGTATTTGTAATCTCTAGCCTAAGTGCCACCATGGTGTGCACGCTGTCACTTTCACACACATGGGAAGAGCAGAGATCTATTAAAGCACTTGAGTAGCAAGGTAGATCTACTTGATTACAAAGCTCACGATCACAATATGATCATGCATAGAGAGAGAGATGAACACATAGCTACCGGTAGAAACCTTAGCCTCGAGAGAGAACTACTCCCTCCTCATCATGGGAATCAGCAATGGTGATGGAGTGGTGGTGGAGATCGATGGAGATGGCTCCGGGGGCACTTCCCCGTCCCGGTAGGGTGCCGGAAAAGAGACTTTTTGTCCCCTGAATCTCCCCTTTGGTGGCGGCGGCGCTGCGGAAATTTTCATGGATTTCTGATTGACCATCTAGGGTTTTGGTATCGGGAGGCTCTTATAGGCGAAGGAGGCAAGGTCGGTGGCCAGCCAGGGGGCCCATACCATGCCCTGGCGCGGCCTGGGGGACCCGCGCCTGGGGGGGTGTGGCCATCCTATGGCCCCTCTCCGTCTCCCCTTCTGGCTCCGTGAGTCTTCCGGTAAAATAGGATCTTTGGCTTTTGTCTCGTCCAATTTCGAGAATATTCATTTTCTGACTTCCTGGAACCAAAAACAGCAGAAAACAGGAAACTGGCACTGTGGCATCTTGTTAATAGGTTAGTCCTAGATATCATATGAAAAGTACTCCAAAGTTGGAACAAAACACAAGAAAATAGATAAAACCAAGCATGGAACATAAAAAATTATAGATACATTTGCAATGTATCACCTAACAGCGGTATTTGAGTTCAACTGTTTTTCGTCTGGTTCAATGACCGTTGGCCGTTAGATTTGTATCACCCCCATTTGGCCCTCTGGACAATTGGCGATTCTACTATGGCCCCTTCGCGCGATTGATGACAACTTGGGTACCGTGATGCACTCACCCAGGAAGTTTGGTACCCGCAAACGAACAATCCCCTATAGCACGGAGGGGAGCTCTTCGACCTAGCATCCAGGAGTCTGTCCAGGGGGACCTGTAGTCTTGGCTTGAGGCCGTGGAGGACACTCTGTGTTAGCGCGCTCTGCTTGGTCGTTCGATTTCGTATGGGCAACTAAGGCGGGGTCTAGTTAGATTCCGTGTTCCTTGTAGAAGTTAGCCATGGCCACCTTTGGCAAAGTTGGTGCCATTGTCCATGATGAGGCTATGCGGGTAGCCGTACCGATAGATTAGCTCATAGAGGAACTTGGTGGAGTCTTGCCATCGCACTTCTTGATTGGCTTCGCCTCGACCCACTTGGTGAACTAGACGACAGCGACCAGGAGAGGGTGTAGCCTGATGGGCTTATTTGAACCGGCCCACCATGTCAATGCACCATACGGAGAATGGCCAGGTGATGGGGATGGTCTTGAGGGCTGAACTAGGGATTGTGTGTCTGGTTGGCATATTTCTGGCACCCGACGCATCGTTGGAACGATGTCAGTGGCACTGGCGTGTGCAGTGAGCCAGTAGAAGCCATGGCGCGTGGCCTTGGAGACTAGCGACCGGACACCGGCGTGGTGGCCGCAGTTGCCAGAGTGGATGTCTTGAAGGATCTTCCGTCCTCTTCTGGCTGCACGCAGCGTTGGACCACGTCGTTCACACTCTGTTTCTAGAGATCGCCATTGATGATGAAGAAGGATTTGAAGCGGCAGACGATCATTCGTGTCTCTGTCTTGTCCGTGGGAAGGATCTTGTGCTTGAGGTAGGCGACATATGGCACAGTCCAGTCGCTAGGCTTCGTGATCATGGCGACCAGAGCGGGCTCAGGCTGCAACGGTATCCCGATCTCGATCTCCTTTTGGGGGAGACCGATGACTTGTCAATGAAGTCGAGGAAGATGCCTGGAGGTAGTGTTTAGCGAGCCGACCCGGTGCGCGAGAGTGCATCAATCCTCTTTGACTTGCGGCGATCGATCCACTTGACAAAGTAGCCGGTGAAGCAGCACCCCAGTTGGACCATCGCCTGTTGGAAGCTATCATGTTGGGGGCGACTGCATCGCAGGTGCCAGCGACTTACGCGATGACAAGGTCGGAGTCGCCGCACTCGAGGTGATTGATGTGCATAATCCTTGGTAGCCCACATGCCGTGGAGGAGGGCCTCGTATTCCGCCATGTTGTTGTTGCAGGGCGTGAAGTTGAGTTGCGCCACGTATTGGAGCATGTCCTCCTTTGGGGGAGGTGAGCACGATTCCTACACCGGCACCAACTGAGTTTTTGGATCCGTCGAAGTGGAGGTGCCAGTAATGGAGGTAGGGAAGCATCTCAGGCTGCTATGCTTCTTCCCAGTCGTCTAGGAAATCGGCATGGGCCTGCGATTTGATCGCCTTGTGCGACTCATACTTGATGTTGTGGACGGCGATTTCGACGGCCCACTTGGCAACTGGCCCAGTCACCTCGGGATTGCGGATGATGTCCTTGCAGCGGCACAGAGGAGACGGTTGTGATGTGGTGCTCCTGGAAGTAGTGTGGGTGCTATCGCTGGGCTCGGAAGACCGTGTACACCAGCTTCTGGTACTTGCGGGTAGCGCTGCCTGAAGTCCGTAAGGACCTCACTGATGTAGCAGACTGGGCGCTACACGGGATGCTACTTGCCCTCCTCCGGTCGCTCGACGACCATAACGATGCTGACGACTCAGGTGGAGGCCACGATGTAGACGAGCATTGGCTCCTTGTCAATGGGGGGGCAAGTAGCGGTGCTGTGAGTAGTACTTCCTTGAGCGCCTTGAGCGTGTTGTCTGCTTTTTAGTCCCCACTAGAATGTGGGGTTCTTGCGCATCAAGCGGTAGAGAGGCATTGCCTTCTCACCGAGCTGAGGGATGAAGCGGCTGAGAGCCACGACTCGCCTGACCAGTTTGTGGACGTCGCGCAGGCATGCGGGTTTTCCGAGTCGCGCGATGGTGTCGATTTTGGTGGGGTTTGCTTTGATGCCTCGCTTGGATACTACGTACCTAGGAGCTATCCAATGGGCACGCCGAAGGTGCACTTCCCCGGGTTGAGCTTGATCTTGTACTTCCATAGATTTGCAAAGGTTTCGGCCAGGTCGACGAGCAGGTCGCTCTGTCGAGCTGATTTCACCACCACGTCGTCGATGTAGACGTGGATGTTGTGGCCAATTTGGCTCGCAAGGCACTCCTGCATGCACTGTTGGTAGGTTGCACCATCATTCTTAACGTCGAACGTCATGGTGGGGTAGCAGAATGCGCTGAATGGCTTGAGACGTTGTTTTTCCTCGTCCTCGGCCGCCATCTTGATTTGGTTTTAACCAGAGTACGCATCGTGGAAGCACATCGACTACGACCCTGTGGTCAAGTCGATGAACTGGTCGATGTGGGGGAGGACAAACACCTCCTTTGGGCAGGCAATGTTAAGGTTAGTGTAGTCGATGCACTTCTCCAAGTGTTCTTCTTCTTCAACATCAAGGGTGGGTTTTCCAGCCACTTGGAGTACTTGATTGGCAGAAAGAAGACTACGGTGAGTAGACGCTGCACTTCTTTGGCGATTGCAAGGCGGCACTCGTCATTAAAGGGCCGCAGCGACTGCTTCATAGGTCGCGCTTTGGGGTCAGCATTGAGTTTGTGCTCCATGAGTTCCCTCAGGACACCAGGCATGTCAGATGGTTTCCATGCAAAGATGTCATGATTCTCACGCAGGAACTCGATGAGTGTGCTTTTCTATGGAGGGCTCATGTTGGTCCCAATGGTGACCTATTGGCTAGAGTCGCCTAGGACAAGCTCGATGGTGCGAGTGTGCGTGGCCGCCTCGAAAGCTGCTCCCTCGGAGTTCTCCGAGGTGGGGTTCTTCAGGATCGTGGGGTCGTCCGTGTCGACATTACTCGTGTATTTCACGAGCTTGTCCACATGGTTGGTTTCCTCGATGATGACTTCATTGGTGAGCACGGCTCCCTTGTCCTCGCATTCCACAGCTATGTCGGGGTCGCCATGGACGGTGATGATGCTGCGTGGCCCGGGGAGCTTCATCATGTTGTACGCGTAGTGTGGTGCCACCATGAACTTGGCGAAGGCCTGTCGCCCTAGGATGTAGGGGTAGGGGCTGTGGAAGTTCACCATCTCGAATACGATCTGCTCGGTGCAGAACGTGGCTGGTGTGCTGAAGGAGACTAGCAGTGTCACCTTGCCGATCGGGTATGCCTTCCGACCGGGGATGATGCCGTGGAAGGTGGTGAGGGTTGCCTCAATCATCGACTGTGAGAGATGTAGCCTCTTGAAGGTGTCCAGGTACAGGATGTTGATGGAGCTTCCCCGTCCATCAGGGCCCTGGGGAACCAGTAGTTAGCCACTTTGGGATTAACCACTAGGGCGACTCGCCCGGGTTACTCGATCCGCGGCGCGTGGTCCTCGCGGCTCCAAGTGATGTTCTGCTCCAACTGGTTATGTGTGGATGCACCAATATGTACTAGTGTGATACAATACATTATGATACAAGTGTCGTTGTCCTGGATCATTGATCGTAAGGTTTAGGTTCTCAAAACAATGTCTTAGCCCTTTGTTGCACACCATATTCATACGCTTCATGTGATAAATGGAACTACATTTTTGAATCGGAGCTCAACATTTTCTTTCACGTTTAAATGGACTGATGAATAGATGGTGTACAACCCACAAAAAAAGACCTTATAAATTTTTTCGGTTTTATTACATGGAGTACTCACATTCGAAACCGTAGTCGAGGGGCATGGTATCCAATTTTCTACCCCTCCATCTAGAAACGCTACTTTGAGAAAGGTCATGGATGATAAGTTGATGTGACCAGGCCTTGGATTCGTGAACAGAGGGAAGTACAGTCTACGAGAAGTTATTACTTGGACTATCACCAAAATCAAATTATGAATCGAGAGGCAAATGCTCACGCATACACTGAAAAATTTGGGGCCCTTGTTTAATCTTTCGGATACGACGAAATTACGTTTGACCTATCGTACTGATGACCAATGGTGATTGTGAAATTGTTGGGTTGGCTGGCGGGGTTCACTAGTAGTTTTTATTACTAGGACTATAGCCAAATTCAAAATCTTAACTGAGGGTAAAAACCTACAGTCCAAACAATTTCGCAGATGGAGTCAACTTTAATTTTTATATGCGAATATGGTTGTTATTGATGATCATTTGATGTGACCATTTTTTATTCCTAAACAGTGGGAGAACCATTTTTCCAATTATTACTTGTACACTAGCCTAATTCAAAATCCCAGTTGAGCGGCAAAATTTACCAATGTTCTACGCAATTATGTAATGGATGATTAGTTGATGTGACTTTTGGCCTTCAATACCTGACCAGATAGCGTACTAGTCTACACGTATCTTTTTCTATTATTACTTCCCCGCTAGAAAAAATTCAAAATCATAAAATCGAACGGCAAAATCCCCACCGACTCATATGCATTTTGTGTCCCTCCGTTTTAAACATTGTTAGGAAAAATCTCCCACTAATGGAGTACCATTTTTCTAGTATTATTTGTCATGTAGACAAATTCAAAATCTCAATCGAGCGGCAATATCACACAGCGACCTTGACACATTTCCCGCCCCACCGTTTCAAAAACTTTGAGGCAAAATCTCCCACCATGGAGTACCATTTTTCTATTATTATTATTTGTCATGTAGACAAATTCAAAATCTCAATCGAGCGGCAAAATCACACACCGACCTTGAAGCATTTCCCACCCCACCGTTTCAAAACCTTTGAGGAAAAATCTCCCACTGTGGAGTACCATTTTTCTATTATTATTATTTGTCCTGTAGCCAAATTCAAAATCTCTATCGAGTTGCAAAATCACACACCGAGCTTGAAGCATTTCCCGCCCCACCGTTTCAAAAACTTTGAGGCTAAATCTCCCACCGTAGAGTACCATTTTTCTATTATTATTATTATTATTTGTCTGGTAGCCAAATTCAAAATATCTGTCGAGCGGCAAAATCACACAGCAACCTTGAAGCATTTCTCACCCCACCGTTTCAAAAACTTTGAGGCAAAATCTCCGACCGGGGAGTACCATTTTTCTATTATTATTATTTGTCCGGTAGACAAATTCCAATCTCAGTCGACTGACAAAATCACACACTGACCTTGAAGCATTTCATGCCCCACCATTTCAAAAACTTTCAGGCAAAATCTACCACCGGGAGATTACCATTTTCTATTATTAGCCAAATTTAAAATCTCAATCAAGCTGCAAAATCAAACACCAACTTTGAAGCATTTTGCACCCCTCCATTTCAAAAACAATTGACTTTAAAATTCCCATTCTACCATTTTTTCGACGCCCTATGGTAACTCTAAAGTCGGTAGCTTGGGGGCACGATCGTAATTATTTTATGTCAACCTCCATAGTCCCGATTCGTGCAGTTTTTCCCGCTAGCCCTCCCAAAATCCTAGGCTTCTCTCCCACGCCCTCACCTCCGTGACAACCGTGCGCACCGCCTGGTTGCAATTCCATGGCAGCTGGAGGCACTTGAGCTACAGTACGGTACACCGCCCCAGAGCCTCTTCATCGAGGCCCACCCCATAAGATCTAGTTCACCGATTCTCTTTGCCACTCCATCGGAGTTGTGTTCTTGCTGACTGCGCCTATGGCATTGTCGACCGCCCAGGCTCTGCTTCCCCGCCACCTAAAGCTACCCAACCGCATCGGAGCAGCTTCACCGTTGTCCACCAGACGTGATCTAGTTCAACATGTTCCATGTCCACCGCTCCAGACCAACTGCACGGGCATCACCATTGACTACACCGGCATCGACCACCCAAGATCTGCTTCCCTGATGCCAACAGCCACCGCAACTATAGCACCCTCGTTGACCTAGACGCGACCCGCACGGTACCGATGATGCTTAGACGCCTCTCCGACCAAGGTAACTAAATCACCAACCCGTTTTTTGTCAGCAGTATAGTAGGTTCAAGCCTGTCATAGTGAACTGCATTTTTGCAATCGCTCTAGTACATACAAGTCACTAGGCACACCTATTTTTCGTGCTAGTACATACAAGGTCATTAGACATGTTAGTTTGCATTCGCTGCTCTACAAATTTCAAGTCATGCACATGTATATTATTTTGTTGTGCATATGTTCTTAGCTACTACGTACAACAGTAATTTCCTACTATTGTGTAGTTCTTGCAAAATGTAATGTCAGTGGAAAATATTTGTGTGGATTCCCTGCTCCACAGTTACTAAATCTATCTGGTTATTCCTGAGCTAAGTTTCTGCTATTATTTCCTCTGTGGCATCATTGTGCTATCCTATAGTACTCGTTCAACTCTTCATACTAGTTTGATTATAATTTTGGTGCTTCCATCTGGTTCTTCAAAAGCTGGAACACCGACTATTTTCTTTTTCTATGTGTAGAGCTCAAAAATGGAACACTACACATGTTGGTTTGCACAGCCTACAAGTTCACCAGCGATGCCATTATATATTCTGTATTTGGTGCCGGTTCGTCCTAATCAACGACATAATTATTATTTACTATATAGTTTATTCGTGTTTTCCATTCCTGCTCCACAAGTTCTAGTATGATGCGGTTATAATTTCTATGTGGTTCATTCTTAGCTACGATAGTAACTGCATTCCATTGTGTAGCTCACCGCAAATTCCGAGTCACCCAACATCTCTTGCATTCTAGGAGATACCACTTCTTCCATATATATTTTTTGAAATGACCTGGCTAGTTTATATTTTCTGAAATTCTAAGAAACACTTTGTTTGATTTCTCGTTTCGTTGTAGGCACACTTTTCTAATGCTTATTTGTCATGTTCTAAAGGTTCACAAGTCCTGCCATTATATCTTGCATCTTGTTCTGGTTCATCCTAAGCAACGACTAATGGCTCAAAATATATCGAGCTCGTTGGGAACCCCAAGAGGAAGGTATGATGAGCACATCAGCAAGTTTTACCTCGGTTATGAAACCAAGGTTATCGAACCAGTAGGAGCAAGGAAACATGTCAACACCCGGATTTTTAATCCCAGATGCCCGTTATGCCATACCTCATAATCCTAGGATTACCATTTTTGCGAGACATAACGGATTGGATATCACAGTACATCATCCATTACAAACCATACATAAGGTCTTACACAAATAAGGATCTCATGATCCAGTCTTAATACAACAAGCAGCGGAAATAAAAGATAAGCGTAGCGGTGGGGTCTATCTTCAGGGGCACAGGCAATGCTGACGAAGGCAGATAGTCCTAGTTATCATAGCCGTCCTGCTGGCCATGATCTTGGAAGTCTCCTTCATAGTCTAGCCATGAGAATAGCCAGGGACAAAAGCCATGAGTACTCTTTAAGTACTCGCAAACTACCACTAACAAGTAGTATAGTTCTAAGTTAAAGAGCTAAATCTAAGTTTAACTATAAAGTTAAGTTTGAAACCTAAGCTGAGTTCAGAAGCAAAGCAAGATAAAATAAAATTCTAGAATCACTTAAGTTGGGAAGCTATTGTCATAAACACCACTCTATTGTGGTAAAGTCAAGATTCATCATTTCTTTGATAAGTCATTTTGAAAACATCTGACAACGAAACGGTATGTCCATTCCGACTGTCCATAACCGCAGACGTGGCTATTCGAATAGTTTGACACTCTGTACAGGTGGTACACTTTCACCACAAGATTCGATACATCTGTCAGGGATAACCCTGAATCATCATACTTAGTATGCAGATAATCAAACATAACATTTCCTTTACACACCCTAGTATAAGCACCTCTCCTATGAGCATGGCCTCCCAACCATGACCATCAGTCATCTTGGGCACTGCATAGGTGGACAACATTGAGAGGTAGCCGCAGCTCAGACCTCTCCCGCGAGGGAACTAATACTAATGCATATAAAATTCCGGCTAAGCCTTACCCAATTCACGTAATGTGGTTGTACGGTAAATTTGGAATGGTATCGGATCTGAATCCAACCATCAGTTTTATAAAAGGGTTAAGGCTCATGCCTCAACATTTTCATCATCATAAACCATTTGTGTTTCTCAACACATGTCAAAACATCTCAATAGAATGACTCATCATTCCAAGTTTTTCATAATTCATTTTCATCAAGTATTCCCATCTAAAGTGACTCAAGTTTTTATCTACTCTAAACTACTAAGTTAAGAGTGTTCACTAAGGTGGAAAAGATGGGTTCAATCTCATACCATAGAATGACATCTAGCTTATCTAAATAGGCGAAGTTTTATACTCTTTATGCTACCTTCAAAACAAGTAAAGAACTTTGGGTAAAGTAAAGGAAGTAAAGTTTGAAAATAATACTTGAGGTAACTACTAGTCAAATGGTATAATCAAGGCATGCCCCAAGGCATCTTTGCTTGGGTTATCTAGATTGCAAGGGTTAGATTGCATTACTAATGGTGGCTTGCAAGTACAACTTGCAAGGGTTAACTTGGATAGTGCTAGCTTGCCTTGGTTGGTGCAGTGGTTGAAGTTTTCTTCTTCTTGGTAGAACTCCTCCTCCTCGAAAGCTTGGTCGGTACTATCATCTATAAATACATACGGAGTACACAATCAGCAAACAATACTTAACTAGTCTACTTAGAATTCTAAGGCACACATTTTGATGATCTATTATCATCACAAGCAACACAAGTTTTATTTAACTAGTTTCCTTCTTTTTATTTTAGAAAAGTAATTTCTACTCATCGAAATTTAACTAAGATTTAATATTCACCACTTCAAATATGGGATCATGTGGACACATATCATCACCACATATTCTAACATGTGGGAATGTGATTTAAGGGTTGGATCATAATTACTTTGGTTTAAGTTCATTATTTAATGATTTAAAGTGACTAGAAATGCCTATATAGTATTTTTTTGGTACTAGTCCAAATTCACTGCATGTAAACCTTAATATTATTACATATTCAGATAGATATGGTGAAATGTGATTTTTGAGAGTTGGAATCAACTCAAAAGGTATCATGGTTGATTTTATGAAAATGTTGCAAGGTGCAAATGCTTCTGTCTTATTATTTTTACTAGGAGAGATCTCTAAATCTAATTGAATTAAATGCAACGGGTTTGGATAGATCTTTTCAGCAGCTTTCTAACAAAATTGGAATCACTCCATTTGGATTTGTAAATATCTCTGAATTGAATTTCAAACTAGGGGATAGAACTAAGTTTAAACTAAAAACAAAAATTCTAATTCAAACTAAATGGGTCGCGCGGGAAAACAAACGGTCTGGCCCAGTGACACTCCGTGGCGCGGGGCTCAGCTGATAGGAGGGTTCCACTGGTCAGCGGCTCATAACGCGCGAAGCGGTATGGGGCGATATGGGTCGTTGGATTAGAATTGGGATCGACGGCTGGGAATCGTCGTCGATGACGAACTGGTCACCGGGGAGGTCGAACCCTAGCGGCTCGGTGGGGGTGCATAGGGGGCGTACCAGGGCTCCAGCGACGACGGCGAGGCGGGCAAACGGACTGGTGGTCGATGGCGATCTCAGGGATGGTCGAGGCAGCTCCGAGGGTGGTCGCAATCAGCGGCGCCCTTCTCCTCCAGAGGCGGCCTGCTCCGGTGCAATTCCGGCGAACTGATGCTCGCCTTGCTCCGGCTAGAGGTAGGGAATGGTCAGTGAGGGGAGGGGAGGTGAGTGGTGTGCCGAAATGGGCTGGGGGTGGCCTCTATTTATAGGACGACGACGCGACCAAGAGGGATGGGCAAGCGGCTCCGGCAAGGGATGCACAGCGTGCTAGCGGCGTGGCCCGCGGTAGGGGGAGGTCGCTGGTCTCCTGGCAGTGCTCTACGTGATCAATTCGGCACTAGGAGCGGTGGTATGCGGTCGGATGGTGCTGGCGCTCTGAGCGGCAGAGACGGCGGTGTCCACGGCGAGCGGTGGCTGTGGTGCATTGGGCGGCGAACGGTCATGTCCGGCATGCTCCCTGGATCATGGCGGAGCGGTGGATGCAGGCTGCGGTCGAGGGGCGGAGTTTATGCACATGTCGGGTGTGGCGCTCTGGCGCATGCTCGGCATGGCGCAAACAGGCAGTGCGCGGCGGTTCCTCAGTGGTCCACGGCTTGGCCTGGCTCGGGGAGGGGACAGAGGGTGGCGGTGAGGTCCTGGCTAGCTTGTAGACATGGCGAGAGAGAGGGAGGTGGTCTGCTGGGGTGAGGGCAAAGTTGGCCCGTGAGTAGGTGCTCGGCATGGCATGGCAATGCCACTAGGGTGTAGGAGATGGGGTGATAATGGCATGGTTTGATCATCTAGGGACAATGGGAGGGTTTTGAGGACAAATGGGGGACAAGTTTGGCTAGAACACTATTCAAATAATGGATTTGGTTTTTGTTTGAAATCTGTCCATAAGGTGTTTGTGAAAATGGCCGAAAGAACTTTATTTTTTGAATTTTGAATAGATTTTTGGTGGGTGTGCTAGTAAGCTTGAGACTTTGTGAGTGCTTGGGTTTTGAAAATTGAGCTTCTTTGAGTGGTTTTTGAAATAGTGGGATCTTCCCATATGAAATAGATTCAATTTTCAAATGCCAATTAAATTTAGTTTTTGAATGTTTTTGGCAGATCACAAATTGGGCATTGGTACATCATTATGTGTACTAGCAAGGGGTGCAAAGATCCACAATTGTTTATGTTAGGTTTTGAGTACTAGGAATAGCCAAAGTAGGCATGTTGATTAAAATGGCACAAATGACTATTCACTTCATTTATTCATTTTGAGTTGTTTTTCTTTGGGAAATGTTTGGGAATGATTTAGATGATGTTTATTTCACCTACGAATCATTTTACAAACAATGGATCCCAGAACCATGGCAATTCAAATCAACTCCTAATTTAAATTCACACACATATGAATGCTTCATATTTTTAATTGGAAAAGTTTTTGTTAACCCCAATTTTGATGATTTGGATCTTAATAGCCTTAGATTAAAGTTTTGGGATGTTACAAAACAACTAAAAGGTGTTGCTAGCAACTTAGAATCCTGCACAACACAACCACAAAACTTTGCCCCAACTTACAGTGAGGTTGTCAATCTCACCGGTTTTGCTGAAAACAAAGGATTAAACGTATTGTGTGGAAGATAGTAATTTCTTGCAGAAAGTAAACAATAGTTCACTAGTAAATAGTAGATGGTAGATTGATGGTAAAAAATGGACTGGTGTCCATAGTTCACTAGAGGTGATTCTCCTTATGATAAATAACATTTTGGGTGAACAAATTACGGCGGGGCAATTGACAGACATCGAGAAAGCATACAATGCATATGTTAATCACCTTGACTCCTATGAGATTTGATTGGGCATTACAACATTATACATAGACCGTAATCCAACTGCATCTATGACTAATAATCCACCTTCAGGTTATAATCTGAATCCCCTCAGTATTAAGTTGCAAGCAACAGATAATTTCATTAAGAAAAGTGTGTAAAGTAAACAATACAATTGTCCCATGGAAAAAGGATTGTTGTTTTCTCCCTAGTAGCAACACCACATCTAGTACCTTAGATATTCATGTCACTTCCCTAGATTACTAGAGGTATGAACCCACTATCAAGCATAAATACTCCCTCTTGGAGTTACTAGCATCTACTTGGCCAAGATAGCTACTAACAATGGAAAGCATGCAAGATCACAAATAACATAGACATGATAGAATCAATAATCAATCTGAAATAGCATCTCAATATCCATCGGATCCCCGCAAACACAACATTTAAGATTACAAATAGATGATCTTGATCATGAATGGAGCTCACAAGGTCTAAACATGATAGCATAAAGGAGGAGAACCAACCATCTAGCTACTACATGGACCCGTAGTCCAAGGATGAACTACTCACACATCACACTGGAGGCAGTCATGGTGATGAAGAAGGCTTCCAGGATGATATCTCCCCTTTGGTAGGGTGCCGGGAAGAGCTTCAGATCCCTCCCGGTCTAGGGATGGAGATGACAGTGGCTATAGTCTCTTTCGTGAATTTTGATCGGGTACATAGAGTTTTTGTCCCGGGAGGCTTTTATAGGCGGAAGGGCAAGGTCGGTGGAGTACCAGGAGGCCCACACCAGGTGGCGGCGCGCCTAGGGCTGGTCGCGCCACACTAGGGTGTGGCCGCCCTGGTGCCCCTCTTCGTCTCCCCTCGGGACTTCGTGTTGCTTCGGGTAAAATAATGACTTGGGCTTTTGTTCGGTTCAATTCCGAGAATATTTCCTTACTAGCTTTTTTGAAACCAAAAACAGTAGAAAATAGGCAACTAGCACTGTGACATCTTGTTAATAGGTTAGTTCCAGAAAATGTATAAAAATACCTCAAAGTATGAACAAAACATAAGAAAGTAGATACTAAACAAGCATGGAACATCAAAAATTATAGATACGTTTACGACATATCAACGACATAAATATCTTACTATATAGTTCATTTGTGGTTTTCATTCCTTCTCTACAAGTTCGTATTATCTAGTTATAATTTCTATCTAGTTCATTCTTAGCTATGAGTAGTTTGTCTTCTTTTCTATATGAACTTGTTATTACTTAGTTTTAGACTGCAATTATTGCTATCACCACCAAAGAGGGGGTTACAAGATCATGTATCATGGTGGTTTTCCAATGTAGCTACAACACTCAAAGGGAGATGCAATTGATGGATTCAGAAAGAAAACTGAGGAATCTGCTATCAACTTGATTGTTAATTGAAATGCTGAATTTTCTTTCCCTTGTGTTGATATTATGTAATATTTTTAAGAAGTTTGCAGCTAATGTAATATCTTCGCAGAGGCCATGTATGCATTTAGTTGAAGCCGTCCATAGATGGCGGTTGGCACTACCATAACTATGCCATCCAGGTCGATCAGGTAATAGTATAGGCCTTTGTTAATTCCCTATCTAGTATTGGGCCTACTATGAACAGTAAAAGATGCTCGCTAATTATACTCCTTTTATGATATTTGCATGGGCTTTAGAAAGGTTGAAACTGTAGATGTCCATGAATGTAATGGGCCTTAACTCAGGTAGCAAGTAGTAACAGTAACATGCTAGAATAGTAATAGGCCATAACAGTAATAGGCAAAAATAGTAACAAGCCAGAATAGCGGCAGACCAACATAGTAACATTCCAAAGCAGTAACGGGCCAGAACAGTAACAGACCAGAAAAGTGATAGGCCAAAATAGTAGCAGATTAGAATAGTAAAGGATGACAATAGTAACGGACCAGAATAGTAAATGGCCAGAACAGTAACAAGCTAGAACAGTAGCTGGCCGAAAAATTTTACCAGAAAAAAACAGTAACAGTCCGACAATATTGCCAGGCCAGAACAGTACCAGATCAGAACTGTTGCAGGCCACATGTGGGCCTAAATAGGTGACGGGCAGTATAGTAAAAGGCCAGAACAATATCGAACATTCTCAAAGATGGGCCATTAGTAGGCGTCCCAGGACAATCTGTGAGAACAATGACGGGCCGATCATAGGCCTTAATAGTATCAGACCGACTTGACGCAGGCTGTTAAAGGGCCGCACAGTATTTGAACAATATGGGCCTTCTATAGGCCGAAATAGTGCCGGTCCTGAAAGTTTGCGGGCTGCTGCTGGTTACAGATTTTGGGCCCATTTCAAACACTGTAGGACGAATCATAAACGGGTTGTCTTCTTATTAGGATTTCCTCATGGGCCGACCAACTTAATATTTAATAGGCCCTGGCTGGGCCTGGCTGCTGCCATGGTTTCTATTACTAACGGTGGTTTCCACATGGCGATTTGCATGACGTCAGCATTTAACGCAGCTGGCAAACGGATCTATGACGGAACAAGTTTTTTTGGCTGAAGGGTGCGATCTGCCATGGTCGAAAAAAAACTGTAGTTGATTCTTTTGTGATTGGGCTTTCACCACGAAGCTATCTGTCGTAGAAGAATTTTTAACCATGCAAAACGGGCCTTCAACCACGAAAATCGTCTATTATAAAAGCCAACTTTTCTTATAGTGTGTGTTTCTAATCTTTCACGATTGTCATGTGAATGAGTATGACCACCAGAAGGAGCCATATGGTTGTGTCTCTTAATGTATTGTCTGACCTGTGTGTCAATTTTTCATTGTCATGGAATTGCTTTACTTCATTTCTATGAGTTAGAAATTGTTTTATTAGCAATAGTTGGTGGAGGGAACTATGTGACGGTGTCAAGGACCATAGTGCCATGTTGTTGATGATTGATATCATGACGGTTCTTTAGATATGGAGATGAAAAGCACAAGAATAAGAAAAGGCTATACCATATCACATTTTTCATGCATGTGATATTTATCCATTTATGCATATTATTTTCTTTGATTAGATCACGACGGTAGAATTATAAGATGATCCCTCACACTTAATATCAAGATAAGAATGTGTTCTCCCTTAGTATGCACAATTTCGAAAGTTCATAATTTTCAAAGAACCGTGTGATGGTCAGGTGTGATAGACTCTACGTTCACATACAATGGGTGTAAGCAATGTTGCACACGCAGAAATACTTTGGTTAACTTGATGAGCCTAGCATGTACATAGATGGCCTCAAAAGTCAAGTAACCAAAAGTTTAAACATGGGTCATATAGATGATATCATCAACATGGTGGTGTTCACCATTCAAGCTACATCATGTCACGTGATGATCGGACTTGTTATAGTGGATTTGGATCATGTATCACTAAAAAACTTCGAGGGATGTTAAATTTACTAGGAGTTCACTAGTAATATGAACCATTATCGTGAACTAAACAATCGAAGTAAATTTGCATAGTTCTTTGTAGTAATAACATATGTTTAAATACCTTGCACTTAGTTATAACTAAGATGTTAGAACTATAGAATTCTAGATATTCACTTTACGGACTAGTACCGTATTTTTGAGTGTTAAATTAAAGAAAATTCCTAATGCAAACTTTCAAGAAGACATCAATACGCTAGAAGGTTTAATAAGTTGTATTAACCCAAGAGTAATAGATTCCAAAGTTAGTACTAAAAGTCATGGTTGCCTCCATGATACTTGATGTTGCAAATATGTTTTTGCTACCAAGATTATCTAGGTGCTAAAAGAACCGTTTCAGAAATCATCTTGTGTGAAGGATATTCTAATATCTGAAACACTATTTGATTCCAATATGATAAAGTGTAATTTAGTCTGAGCATTTGTGAATGATGGTGATGCTAGGCATAATTATCACCCAATAGGTTGGGAAATAAAGTTATACAAATATTCGTCCTTATGAGCAATAGTTGCTATAACATCCCAATTTCAGCAACCCTGATTAGTTGTCAAGAATGCAAAAATTTGGGGGAACAAAAACTTTTTATTGTTTAGCGATGTAGTGTTTTCTTATAGTTTGTTGGTCCTTATGCATCCGAATGTATAGCGTATGATATATTCCTTACCTCACCATCATTTAATAAAAGCTATTTAACAAAACTATCTTGGCTCATTTTACTTATTCTCAAATGTTGTGCCATTTCAAAAGCCTCAGCCAAGATGGCTTTGCAAACCAAACTATTTTAGTAGCTTCTAATGACAAAACTATGGAGATCTATATAATATAATCTCCTTATGTTTTCAAGGCAGAACCTTCAACTACTATTATCTCTAGTTTTCCAAAAAACCTTTTATAAATCTTCTAAATCTATTATTGGTAGAAGTACCAAGGACCTTACCCTTTTCAATCTCAAAGTTTTCGAACTCCCCATCCTTACCTCAAGTTAGGCTTGATGGTAACCGTATTAGTAGTTTGGATTGTTGGGAAGATGAATTGTCTTGATCTGCTATTTGACTTGTTTTCTTAGGGGTAGTATGAGCTACCATAGGACCCCATATTATAGCATCTAGCCAATACAAGAGTATCAACCCAGGGCAATTAATCAAGCTGGATCTAATCTATAGCCACTAGGTGATCCTCTAAAACCCTTAACCAGATCACTTCTAAGATTATCTTCTTCTAGAAGTTTCTAAGTCAAGGAAGACCAACTCTAAGCTTGGATTCCCTCTACCCAATCTACACTTCAACATAATCCCTTTTATGATGATTTGGGACCTTGCAACCAAGAAAAATCACTAACTCTTGTATTTAAGTCAAAAACCCTAAATCTGCCAAAATATGACCAAGTTTAGAAATGTTATGAAGATGCCATCTTTGAGTCTCCCTCATTTCCAATCCTTCTATATTTTTGGCAATAAACTTGAACCATCTTGTAGACCATCATAAGTACTACCAAGGCCCACTATTTCCATTGGCTAGTGCATTCTCTAGCCCACTTGTTCTTGATGGTTTTGCAGGCAAGAAATTAATCCTTCCTGCAAATCTTCTCAACATGCCTACTATGGTAGAAGCTCACATCTCCCTACTATCTTCTTTGGACCAACTATTTGTATGAATGTGTTATACTCATGAAGGTATATAAATCCATACTTCACTTTCTTAAATTGGAGCTTTGTGCCTTCAAAACCCACATGGTTGTGAAGGCTACTTGACAATATGCTATGGCACCCTTATTTTATTCAAAGTTTGCCATCAATCCTTGGAGAGCTAAATCATGATCAACTTCAACTCTTTGATCGATGGTGATCTACATCACTTGGTCTATCCATCCATACGTCCCATGACCCGAGGGGAGTCCTGAGCTCCAAGACCCAACAAGCTTTTGAGGGTATAAAAACAATAATGCCCAAGATCCTTCATCCATTGCTTTTCTTCCAAATCAAGTAGTATTCTCAATACCCAATGCTGAAAATGGTAGACAAAACATGTGGACATTATCTACTTTGAATATAAAAATTTACCAAATATTATCAATAATTATTTGGCCAAAAATTAATTAAATTCCTTTATTGGGCAAAAACTCCCGATCTCCCTCTATAAAAGAAAGTGTGTTTTTATCTGAAACACTTTACCAACGTTTGGCACATTTGAGGCCTATAAGTCATAACCTATCTTCCGACTTCAAAAATAAAGATTTTTGAAGAGTTCTATTATTTCTTTTTGCCCTTTTTCTTAAATGACAGAATTAAGAAAATAAAATATTAAATACTTTTCCTTCTCAATAAATCTTGGTAGAATTCTCCAAAGTATAAATTCATGTTTAGAACCACCTCAAACCAAAAACATCCCCTTTCCAATTCAAAAACATCAAAACAAATCACAAAAACACATTCAGCTACCCCTTTTCTCTGCCCCTACGCACGACCAGAGCACTCACACCACCATCCTGCACCACTGGACAGCCCCTACAGCTAGCCCTACCCCCTCCTCCATTATTTTTGCCCATTTATGATCATGTCAATGTGAAGGAACAAGCTTGCCTTGCACTACTTCTACTGTCTCTCTCTGAACTCCAGCAGCCCCCACACGCCCTCTCCATCGCCCTAGCTAACCAATCCTTGAGCAGCACCCGTCCTTTATGACCAAAATGGATATAGTCCACAATGGACCCTCAACCTCGGGATATAAGGTCTGAGGCCACTCCATCCCGTCTTTTCATCCTATTCACTCCCTCGCACTTGCCTCACTCCCATCCCAAAAGCCCTGCAATCTCTCTCGCTCTCTACAACTCAGGAGGAGGAGGAGAAGCCCTCTCGGGTTCTAGCTCGTGTGCAAGCTTGCAGGTCACCCAGACCTCCCTAGCACCTTTTTCTGGCTTGCATGTCCCTCCCCTAACAATATCTATCTAACCCGCCCTTCTCCTAGACTTAGGGATGCTCCAACTGCCAAGCTCCATGCTGCCTGCCTTGGGACCTCTCGCGCGAGACCATTCTCATCGCCAAGAGACCTGATGTTGCCCATCTTCAGAGTCTCCATCGACCGCTGCCTCTTCCCCGCCACTGCTCTGTCATTGGCGAGGTTCCCTGATGCACCACCGCACCACCCCGAGCCTGCTAGGGTTCCCTCTCTCAGCGCCCAGGCGCGAGGTGGCGGATGACCCCCGGGCTGTCAGATCCCACTACAAGAATCAGGATGATCCATGACGTTTTTTTCATGACGGTACCTAAAAACATCATGGATCCTTGGCAGTCTAGATTTTTTCATTGGGAGGGGCTCGAAGGGTCTCCGGCCCGGTCATTCGTGATGTTTGCTTTTTTTGTCGTGGTGAAATCATCGCGGAATTCGTCCCAGTTAGCCAATTCATCTCGCATATAATCGTCATCCATATTGTCGCGTCGCATGTTTGAATGGTTTTTCCCACGACTACGTCATCCGTGAACTAACCCCACATGTTAGCGCACTATACACGATAGCACTTCACGGAAGCTAGGGGTGGTTTTTTAGCCGGTCCCACATGTCAGTCTGTTTGATCCAAACTTGCATGCAGTGCATGGCTAGTTCACACGGTAGTTCCGAAAAAAGCCCGTTGATCCATACTTGAAGTAGCAGTTCTACTTCTTCTCCATCGTCTCCTCGTCTCCTTGTAGTGGCAGTTCCGCTTCGTCTCCCTCATCTCTTATCCTCTTCTTCTCCTCATCTCCATGTTCTTCTTTCTTCCTTGATCAACAGGAACCATTCCCACATGTAAGACATGGCCAGCAGCCGGATGAAGAGGAACTGGTCCAATCTCCCGGCTAACCCACTTCACAAGATCACTGACTACTTGCTAGAGAAAGAGAAGTACATCAACACCTATGTTGCTTGTCGGGAAGTCTGCACCGACTGGCGCCGCACTTTAAAAGTGCCTGAATTCCATCTTAACAACTTGATCATGATAGATCACACACTTCTAGACATCGAAAACTTCACCTTCCTCAACCTCGCCACTTGTCATTGCTTCACGACGAATCTAATGGACGTCGATCATAGGTTCACATTCATATTCGATATATATATAACATTCATTTATTTGTATTTTCCATTGTAAACAACTTAGTGCTAACTGTCCTCTTCTTCCAAAGATCCTACTTCATCGGTGTTTCTCGTGGCGTCATTGTGCTTGCTTAGAGGGTGGAGTCGTACAAGATTCGGCTTCTGAACCCAATCACTCATAAGTCCAACACTGAGTTTCAAGCACAAATACCATCTCATATGCTGCTATCTGTCATCATGACGAAGTCCCCAACGATGGTGTTCATTTGCAGAAATTATCCCCAGATTATTGCATGGGACGACGAGAGCACCGCAACGAGGCAATTCAATGAATCATTTGGAGAAGGAATGTATTTGCCACCACCCGATGTGCTTCTGGTCTACATGATGGCATTCTGAGGTAAAGTATATGCATTACTTGAGAATGTAGACACCATGTCGACCAACATCTAGTTGGAGCAGCACGCGAGCACTATCATGATGACCAAAATAATATCATCCCTAGTCTTTGAACAGATACATGGAACCTACAAATTTTACCTAGTGGAGTCAGATGATGATCTACTTCTTGTGTTGAACGGGGATTTTCCCAAAGGTTAATCGGTGTTGTACCTCGTGGAAATGGTGAACCACTCTCTCGAGACCATCGGTGACATTGGAAGTCATGCCCTCTTCGTTGATTTTCATCGATCTATCTCCATCGACACCAGGTTGCACCCCAATAGTAAAACCTGATTGCATATACTACACAAATTATATCAGACTGTACAATCATGATGATCAAGCCTGGAAGAGGAACCAACAACGGTTTTTCATGGATTAGGTCATCATCATCTAGAACGTACGTTGAGGCCTTACGCTCTGGACAAGATACTGGCAGCACACTATACAGGGAAAGAGTTCAATGAATATGTGATGCAGCACTCGGGAGCCGATGACAACGAAATATATAGGGCAGAATGAATCCTATATTCATCCTAGGTTATTTGCTAGCATTATTTTTAGGTCTATTCGAAGTAGAAATTTGTATTGGGTTTATATTATTTCGACGAGTAGTATGCGTATTACCTTTCAGATAAAATTGTAATGTATTTAATTTCAGTACTTTTAGAATTCAAAGTATTTATTTTTAGTAGCTTTTTTCAGAATTCTCTGTGTTAGCTTTCAGAATTATGTGCAAGTACTATCTTTCAATGTAACACCCTCGCCTGATAAGGCTGAGTTCCTGTGTATAGTGACAATCCCTAGATCGGTTCACTGGCACACACAGTACAGATGAATACCAAAGAATATAACAGTGCATCATTGTTATATCGAATGATCTAGAATTTGCAATTATTACATAACGCTTAGCTCGAAGGCTAGCTCAAATATTCAAGTAGCATACGAAAGCATAAATAAATAATAGGCTCCATCTTTAATTGTACCACAGGTGAACAACTGTTGAGTGGAGTACACCGACCTATTCGATCACTCAGAATCGGAATAACCTGCAACATGAAACGTAGCAGCCACGAAGGGTCAATACATGGAATGTATGGCAAGTAGCACTAAAATGAGGAGACAATACACCTAGCATCTACATGCTTATTTTGCTAGTGGAGATTTGGCTAGCTTGCACATTCAAATACCTTTATCCTACTTTTGTAAACCATTTTGATTCACAACAACCCATTAATTTCACCCATCAAGTTTTAGTAATTAGGAAATAAGTATGAGTGAGAATATGACATAGCCGCGATATCAAGCAACTCAATCGTCTGAAACCGGGGACATGGCTAAGTACTTAGTTTTACACCTTGCAGGGGTTTGTACACTTTACCCATGTGACCTGGCCAACCCAGCTCATACCACCACACTCATATTGTGTGATGATAGGTAGAAGTCCAAGCAGAGACCGTTCGGGAAGTAGATCTCCAAACCCCACTGCACACCGGTCCCAACCTACCATTCACTACATCTCTGGCTACGATGGGTTTAGATCAGCACGACCTACTAAGTCCAACCAGCCACCCATTCTTACTGGCACATGGTTGCACACGTAAGCTACTATAACAAAGAGAACCAATCCTTCTCAGTACCCTGGGCGGCATTCACCACCATTATTCACATTCCGTTGACAATCCAACCACTCTGCCTAGGTAGAACATTAACATTATGTTGTTTTCAGTTTGAACAAACACATACTTCACCATACTGTGATCCCTTTCCCATATATACAGCAGGTATAAGCACTTCTACCTTACGGAGGCTCAACTACAAGGGATTCCTACCACATTATATATAGGACATAGCATAGCATAGTAATTTCTATACATAATCTACAGAAATACACTACACATGCATAAGAGAAAATAGTAGGACAAGGTATGATCAAAATAGCATCTACTTGCCTTGATAGCTATTGGAGTTGTTCAAACACTCAAAGCAATCACAAACGTTGCACTCCTCACAATCTATCGATCAAACAATTGCAATACATAAACAACCATACACAATCATAAAAAAATGCATAAATGCATGGATGCAATTTAATAGAGGTTTTAGTAGTATATTTATGTTCTCTGATCATTATACCTACTGATGACATGCATGAAAAACCTTTGATGCATTGAAAACAAATTATGCAATTTAGAGAATTAGTTATTAGGCTTTTAATCAAAATAT
Organism: Avena eriantha; assembly: GCA_910589775.1. Taxonomy (NCBI): domain Eukaryota; kingdom Viridiplantae; phylum Streptophyta; class Magnoliopsida; order Poales; family Poaceae; genus Avena; species Avena eriantha. Next base: position 223,569,700 of record OU342741.1, read on the forward strand.
TAAGCATCTACTATTAACTGGGTTGTAAAATCTAGGCAAAAATACTACTGTGTATATAACGTCATTTAGAGCCAGGGCCAGAAAGAATCATGTAAAAAGGATATACATATCTTTTTCTATAATTTTTATAGTGCAATATGCCTTTTATTAAACTCATAAAGATTAGTACAGGATACTTGCAATTTAATTTAGAAACAGGTTATACTCCTTCTTGTGATTCCATAGACATATTTATTTTCCATAGACATACTCCAAAAAGGGCATTAATCTATTTAAATCAATGCGGCAAAACCTTATAGTAATTGCCTGGAACAAATGCATAATAATAATCTACATGAAAATATCTTCCATAGGTATATTATTTACTATTTTTGTACTAGTAAATATTCTTATATGAATTTTCTAAATGTTACATAATTTTTGCAATTTTAAAACAATTTCCAATTAAAAGGGAACATTCCGTGGGTATATTCTGCGTTGATGTAGTTGTTGACTCAGCGTGCAACGCTGATGGTGTGCGACATGGCAGAACTGGAGTGGGCAATACCCCTTCGTGGGTCCCTTCTAATCCGGCGCGTTCAACGACGATCGGACGGCTATGAGCAGATGTACCCGCACCTGGCCGGCGTTGGCGGCGGCGGACGGTGGTGGCGGCTCGGCAGTGAGGCTCAGCGGTGCTCCGGTGGGGATGGGAGACGGTGGAGTGGTCTACGAGGTTCGCTAGGGATCGTAGGTCACCGTGGTGGTCTCGTTGGGGTGCTTCACTTCCCTAAGTGATGGCAGCGGGCGGCTGGTTGCTTCGGCCTCTAGCAACTCTCCGGTGAGCGATTGTGGGTGCTCGGGTACTCCTGCAGCGAGAGAAACAAGTCATGGAGAGGCGGTGAGAAGAGGGGAGTCGGATTGGGGAAATGGGAAGGCTCGGGCGAATCGGAGGCTTTGTTCCCGACCTTCACTATGAGCTTCAGAGGCGGCGACGGCGCTGGTGGTATCTGGTGGTGGCTAGGGTTGTGCGATTTTCAGGAAAAAAATGAGGACGAAAAAAGTAGGGATTTTAAAGGGCACCGTGGCACGCGGAAGGGCAGGAAAATTGGAACCGAATCGGGAGAATTTTATGGGGGTTGATCGGGGTTCATCCTGTGTTCGTGTTGGACTCGGGACAGAGGAAGGGGATGACCACAGGGTCGGTCCCACTGGCCAGCGGCACAGAGGAGAGGTGCGGGTTGTTGCTTGGGCATCTAGCGGGATGGCTTTCTCTGTGCTAGGTGGCCGCTAGCGAGCTAGCACCGGGCTCGCTGCTGCATGCTGCTATCTGCTGCGCAAGTCGTGTGGTGCGCGCGGGGGGTAGCTAGTCCGTGATTAGGTGGGCTGGGCTGGGGTGGCTCGGCCGGGGCGGGCCGGCTCCGGTTAGTTTTTTGTTATACTCTATTTTTTCCTTTTCTATTTTCTTCTTTCTTTAATAACTTTTTATTAGACAGTCCAAATGAGATGATTTTTGTTTCTAAAAGTTTCTAAAATTTAGGAGATCAATCTAAGCTTCTTTTTGGCAATAATTTGCCTATTTAAAATAGTGATTTCATAAAACCATGTGTATTCCTTTTGTAGATGCATTTTAGTAATTCAAAATAGGGGTTTAAACTAGTGTTTGCAATCCAAATTTTTCATGAATGCAATTGCTGCCATGCCAATGCAATGCAAATGCATTTTTTTCTGGTCCCAGTTTCTAAAATATTTGGATGTGACATTCAAATTTTAGGATCATAGTCTCAAGTTGTAATTACTAATTCAAAAAATCTAACAGAGATCAGAGTCTCATGGAAATCTCTCGAACTCGCAACGAGGGACCCTCTCGCGAGCAGCCCAAATGACCGGAATGCATGTGGACAGGAAATTTTTCAGAATTCTTTTGTACTAGTAGCTTCCATAATTCTTTGTAGTAGCTTCCAGTTCACACAATGATAACTATACCTGGCAAAATCTTCCAAAAGTAGACTAAACATGCAAATATATTATATATACACTAGGTTTAAAGCGACTAATTAACTAATCTAGAATATGGCGTACTAGTTAAATTTAACAGTTCCCAACCACAACTACACTCTAGATGGTCTCGAACACAAACTTCATGTCCAACATCTCTTCTGTTGTCTTCCTGCCAGTGATTAGAACGGCTTGTCCAACCTTTAGATCATATTCACTCTAGTGGAATTTCTTCCACCCCTGATTGCTGAATACGGCATGACCATCTGGGTCAGTCTTGTATGCAATTGGGGTGATGTCAAAATCTCCTAGTTGTACTCCAGCCACGCCATCATCAGGGATGCCCATGGAGGAAACCACTTTCTTAGGTAATCTCTGCGATGTCACTCCATGGATTAAAAATAACAACTAATCATGTCAGACGATGACCACCACAAGTTATATATGGAGCCATGCAATGAACAAACAATAGGTAGTTTCCATATCATCATATGTTTGACAAGATTTGTCCTTGTCAAACGGGTCACAAATGGAACCCCGATGAAGGTGTTGATTGGCGGTAGGGTATCTAGGAGGTGTTCCATCTCATCATCAGTAAGGTGGCATCTTTGGGCGACAGCTGTAGATTCATATATGTCTTCCTCGCCACCAAGACCATATATATAGAGAACAGTTATGCTCGGCATGAGTCCTCTCAAAGAAAAACATAACATTTCTTCCCCGATAAGATCGTTCTGTGTAATGAATTGTTTCCATCGTTCACCTCCCATGATAGTCATATTGTTTCTTTTCTTGAGGTCAATCTTGTAGGTGCGCCCAAGCACCTTGAAGGGCATACACTCACATTTAGTTGTGGCTAGATTGAACATGAACCTTGAATTGCATGGCACAGTCTGTGCATCAAAAACAAAAGAATCAGACATTAAACAAATGGTTACATACTTATAGTGCAGTTTGAAAGAAAATTGCTTGTTACCACTTACTAGTGAGTTCTGGAACCCTCTGACTCTGAAAAGGAGATACAAAAGGACATGCCCGAAAACAACCTGGATTCGGCATTGCTCTTGCCTACTAGACACGACGCTAGATCCTGTTAGGCAAAAAATGATGAATGTCTAAATGATATATGGAACTAAACTCCCAAAATAAATAGACTGTATATATACATTAAACGTATTATAATTTAAACACCTGAGTTGGGATCCTAGTTTTCTTAGCTTTGGTGATTCTAACAACCAAAGCATCAGGTGCTCTGAACCTCGCTTTCTTAGGTCTCTTGACTAGCTTCTTCACATCATCATTAGATGCTCTGAAACTCACTTTCTGAGGTCTCTTGACAACAGGTTGCTCCACATCATAATCATCATCATCATTGGATGTGACATCGATTAAGCCAGCGTTGGTTTTAGAAACCTAAATGGACATTGCAGTAATTAGAATGTTTTGTTTTGATGTTGTACAGTAGGTTTAATTACTATCTTAGAGTCAGTAGAAACAATTTTAAAACCTGCATTTCGATGCTATGTTGTATAGTAGGCTCCTTTTGCATCAACCCTTCCATTTTGCAGTATTCACAGTTTTTACAGGCGCCTCTTTCTAATTCTTCCATTGACAGTGCAGCCATTTGGAGACATGCTAACTAGAAGAATCAAATAATAATTAGTGAACTACAAAAATCAAATTTAAAAGCATATGGTTTGGTCACAACTACAAGCATCGTCCAATGAGATGAATCTATATATACCAAGGAGCATGTACAACCATAGTAGCCATGCAAAGACAGTAAGTAGATGCCTATCATCCCATCAATGGTCAAAGTGCCACATTTTCATCATTGACCAGTTATAAATAGTGAAAATCATAAGATTATCCTTTAGCACTAAGATAGCTATGAAACACATCAATTTGGGCCTCATACTAACAAAGCACACATAAATCAATGAGATAACCAAACATATAGCAAGAAGCATGCACAACAAATGTGTTTGTACAGAACACGTGCTATATGAACATTATCCCATGGACATAGATAGTGACACACTTTAATCATTGGCCAAATGCATGTGAAGAGAATACAATGACCTACATCAATATATGGGCTCCATAGTAAGATAGCATAGACAAGTCAATGAGATGAATATGTATCTACCAAGAGATGTAGAGCTATAGTGGTTGTACAAAGAGACTAAGTAGTGGGAGATCATCCCATCAACATGCTAAGTGCCACATATTAGTCATTGGCTTGTTGTAAATAGTTAACATCATAAGATTATCCATCAGCACTAACATATAGCTATGAAAAACATCAATTTGGCGGACCTCATACTAACAAAGAACACATAAATCAATGAGATAATCGAGCATATAGCAAGAAGCATGCACAACAAATGTGTTTATACAGAACATGTGTTGTATGCACATTATCCCATGGACACAGATAGTGCCACACTTTAATCATTGGCCAAATGCATGTGAAGAGAAGACAATGACCTTCATCAATATATAATGTGTGCTCCATAGTAAGATAGCACACACAAGTCAATGAGATGAATATGTATCTACCAAGGAGATGTAGAGCCATAATGGTTGTACAAAGACACTAAGTAGATGGAGATCATCCCATCAACATGCTAAGTGCCACATATTAGTGATTGGCCAGTTGTAAATAATCAATATCATAAGATTATCCATCAGCACTAACATATAGGTATGAAAAACAACAATTCGGGGCATTAATTTGGCGACTACTTCAAGATCATCTAGTGGCATAGACAGCAACGCCGTTGCTCTGCCCTATAACGAGGCGGTGACACTGCGGCCAAGATCCATCACCGGTGACCTGGATGGAGCACTGTCGTGGTGAACCTAGAACAAGGAGGTGACGCGGTGAAGGGAAGTAGGTCGAGGAGCACTTACATTGCAGTCATCATCGCTGGGGAGTGGATGGTGGTTGGTCGTTGCTGACAAAGGGTAGGGAAGGTGATTTGGTCATCGTAGGGGAGGGGAGGGGAGTTGGTCGTCATAGGGGAGGGTACGAGAGGGGAGGTGATTTGTCCATTACTGGGAGGGTATGAGAGGGGAGGGGATTTGTCCGTCGCTGGGGAGAGGAGGGAGGGGAGGGGATTTTCCGTTGCTGGGAGGGTCGGAGAGGGGATTCGGCTGTCACCAGAGAGGGTTTTCCCAGCGTTGCAGGTGAGTGGATTTGGGCGAGTGTGGAAGGGACCCGTAATACCCAACGATAGGTGGGGCCCATGCTAGAGCTGATGAGTGGCCCCATAACAAGCCGTTGCCCCGACCGCACCGCACCAGAACGCACCGTGTCGCACCGCACCGCACATCCACCGTTGCTACCATCACATCTTCGTTGTTGTCGCTGCCACATCTTGGCTGCCATGGGATGCGCGAGCCAGCAGGAGAGGGCAACATTGTCGACCAGGTAAATTAAGTCTTGCTCCATCCCTAAATTTGTTCTAGCTAGGGTTCAAGCAGTTAGGGGAATTTAAGAGTTTACATGACTTGTTCTGCAGAATTCAGTTGGAATCGATGGGGAGATGCCAATTTCCATCGTAGATCAAGAGATTGGTGGGAAGGAGCTAGATCCTAGTTGGAGATGCTAGTGCAACCATGTTCTTGCTAGGAAGGTTGCCTCCTATGGTGCAGACATTGGTAGAAAAAAATTAGGTTGTCTAGATGAGGTGTGTTGTTACTTGTACTGGATGGACAACCCATAGCCAGCACATATGCAGAGGATGCTTGCCCAGCTATGTAAGAAGACAGATGATAAGATGATGATTGAGCTGAGGCTAGCAGATAGAGACACGGATCTGTAGATATCTAAACTGAGGTTGGAGAAAATGAGAAAAGAAATGGAATGCAAGCATATTTGGTGCATGATGATGCTTAGTGTGGCAGTGACTTTAGGGTGTGTTGTTCTTTTTGTTGTTGGCAATTGTGGAAATAAGTATTGAATTATGGATGTATTTTGCTTCCTATTGGTTTTGACATTTTAGAAATCAATATGAGAAATGAGTTTGTTGGATGTTTAGTTAGCTAGCTAGCTAGTCAGTTGTTTTCAGTATTCATGAGATGTCTTTAACTATGTTGCACCACACTTGTTGTAACTAGGAAAAATCATGGTTGCAAAAGTAATGTGTATTTACCTTTTGTTGATTTCAAACATGGTGCAACCAGGAACAATAACCATGGATTTTATATATTGTTGCAAAACCAGGAATAATCACGTGTGTGTTTCTCAAAGATTCACATTTAAAAAATATTTTGAAAGGTTGGAAATATGTGGTACCAGGAACCATCATAACAAACAACTTAAAAGGTACTGGCAATATATACAGGTACTAGTTAAATAGGTTCAATCACAACCACCACATACTAGTAGTAGTACTTAATTACATAACCCAAACGATATACTATAACAGTACTCCCATTACATACACAGGAGGCAGCAACAGGCAGCAGCCAATAGGAGGCAGCAACAGGCAACAGCCATAGGAGTCATTGATCCTGACCACATTGCATGTGTTCTTTTTCAAAACCACATTGATATACTCATGACCACACACACTATTGTCAAGACTGGTAAAAAATCCCAAAAACACATAGGAATATGCAACTACACCATGATAGGGAAGTTGCATTTGAGAACAGACTCACCCAGGGGTGGGTTCTACCTATATCAACATCCCACCACACTTTAATAAATATGGTAATGCCATATATGCAAGATTCCACATGTTTTTCCCATCTGGTTCACCTGTAAAGAGATTTTTGATACCACACTTTGGATCTTACCTATACCAATATTTTGGCAAAAATCAGCATAATGGATTTTTCCTGATTTTTTGGGTTAGTAATTGCTAATTTCTTTGAAAGGTACCCCTTTTAACAAGTATCCTATATGATTAATTTATTTGAGCCACTCAACATGCAATAGACAGACAGGATACACCATCAAAAAATTTGACCGACACACCCCGCTAAACTTTCGCGTGTTGGAGTTAAATTTCGTGCCTAGAAATTCCGTCCCTAGGATAGACCGATCAGCCCTTCAGCACAGCGCCATGCATCATTGGCGTAGAGGGAATTTAGGTAATCTAAAAGAAACCCTCATTATCCCCTCCCCGCCGAAAGTGGACGAGATCCAATTCTCCTCACCTCGCCATCCTCTACCTCCTCCCTCGCCCTCACCCTCGCCGCCATCCGTCCCTCCTCCACTTGCCTCTGTCCTTCCCTCTGCCACTCGTTGGCCTATGATCCTCCTCACCACCCCATCGTCCTTCATTCTAGTAGAAAACTAGCCGGTGTCATAGCACAAACCCTAGCCCATTGTCACCTTCGCGGTTTCCCACCACGCCATGCCAACTGGCAAGCTCACGGGTCTTCAATCTCTTCGTCAACCTCACCCACAAGATCTGTCACCTCTACGTGCACCTCTTTGTAAAGATCTTCCCACTCGACGTGCACCTCTCTGGCAAGGTCTGCTCTCTAGACGCCAAGGGCTGCCCACCCGCGGTCAAGGTCTGCTCACTCGGCGTGTACCTCGCCGACAAGGTACATTGCCTTGCCACACACCTCGTCGAAAAGGCTAGCCACCTTGCCATCAATGTCTTCCCACTATCTGTGCAGGTCGCCGTCAAGATCTGCCCACTCGCAGTGAAGGTATGCTCACTCGACGTGCACCTCGACTACAAGGTACGCCTATTCGTTGTGCACCTCGCCGTCCACCTAGTCGACAAGGTCTGCCACCTCGTAGTCGACATGGTCTGCCTACTCTCCATGCACCTCATCCATATAGTATGCTACCAAGGTCTGCTGACAAGCCTCGATGCCACGATTTAAGCGTTCTGTCAGGAATGGGAGTAAGCAAAAGGCCCCATAGCCTAAAGGCAAGGAAACACTTACCTTGCTTTTCTGCTATTTGGTTAGATTGTTTGTTGCAGATAAAGGCTGCATTATCTTTGTTTATTGCTATATTTTGGCTGCTTCATAATACGTCTTATGATCAGTGTATAAATACAAATTGTTCACAGTGGACTGTTTTACACTTGTGATTACTATTGGACCATCAACAACATATGTTATATTCTGCCTACTTGCCTATTTAGTGGCAAGATATAGATGCATGTACTTCTCATGTTGAATTGTCCTGCCCTCCTTATTATTGCAACCAATTGGTGAATTGTCCATCTTGTAAACTATTAGGCTTATGATCAGTTTGCGTGTGATAAAGGTTGCATTATCTTGTTTGTTGCAATATTTTGGTTGCTTCATCATATGTTTTATGATCAGAGTATAAATACAAATTGTTCATAGTGGATTGTTTTACACTTTTTATTACTATTAGACAATCAACAACATATGTTATATTCTACCTACTTTCCTATTTAATGGCAAGATATAGATGCATGTACTGCTCATGTTTAATTGTCCTTCTCTCCTTATTATTGCAACCAATTGGTGAATTGCCCAGCTTGTAAACTATTAGGCTTATGATCAGTTTGCGTGTGATAAAGGTTGTATTATCCTGTTTGTTACATTACTTTGGCTGCATCCTGATATGTCTTATGTTCATCGCATAAGTACTTCATAGTTTACTGTTTTACATGATGGTTACTATTGGACAATGAGCACCATAGGTTATATTTTGCTTAATTGCCTAATTGCACGATAGATGCTTGCACTGCTTATGTTTAATCATCTTGCCCTACTTATTATTGTAGTGTATAATACTAAGTCTGGTCATAGTGGGGAGTAACATAGCATGCTACTAGGCTATATTACTCCCCACTATGACTGGTCTTAATATTATCTCCATAGTGAGCAGTGTCATAGGTCTTATAACATAGACACCATCATTTAGGTTGGTCATAGTGGGAAGTTTGTACACACTAGTATTATGTGTACGATACTAGTGTATAATACCAGCTAGGCTACCCATAGTAGGACTATCATGCAATCCTTGTTGCATTCTTTTTGCTGTTTCGTCATATGTCTTATGATCAGAGTATGAATTGGTCATACCGGACTGTTCCACCCCATATGTTATATATTGAGCCATATTTGGAGTTCCCTATACATGTTAGAAACACAGATGTACAGTGGAATGTGCTTGGGGTGTTGCTTAGAAAAATAATCCAAGCTTTTTCGTAAGAAACAGTGCTTATTTGTATTCGAGAAGTGCCAATTTAGACATCATCCGGTTATAAATAAGCACCATTGCTTAACCAAAAACCAGTTTATTTTGCTAAGCACTTCTCTAAGTGTCTTGCATTGTCCATGCTCTTAAGTTCTTAGCATAAGTTGTTGCATCGCCAAGTGTATTCACACCCCCTACCCCCCCCCCTAGAAGTAGCAAAAAGGAAGGCTTTAGACCAGGTTACATTATCCCGTGTGTTGCCTTAGTTTTGCATCCTACGATCTTTTTGTTTAAATTTCTCATGGAGACTTGGTAAATGATGAGTACTATATACTATATAACATAGGTCGGTATCGCACTCAGTTTTATATTTCTAGATTAATTGGAATTCTTTATTCATGTTAGAACCACAAATACTATCGATGGAAGAAAGTCGGATGAAAACCATCATGAGAAAGAGTCTGTGGATGCAACAACTTGGTATTAGGTTCGTAGCTTGCATCCCCAACTATATTCTCCCCTAAAAAGAGCAACAGTGATCCCTCGGGACCTCGGTATGATCCCGAGGGGGTATCAGTGAAGGTGACCTATGAAGTCATGAAACACTAGTCACCGAGGAGACTGGGCTGCAGGTAGTCCCCTTACCTACTAGCCCACCATCTTGTAGTGATTTCTCCACAATTAAGGTGCTGCCAAATCATCTTGTCTGGAATTGTTTGCTTACTCTTATTTGAAGGAAATATGCCCTGAGAGGCAATAATAAAGTTGTTATTATGTATTCCTTATATATATGATAGATGTTTATTTTGCATGCTAGAATTTTATTGATCGGAAACATCAATACATGTGTGTTTAATAAACAAAAAGGGTTCCTAGTTATGCCTCTCTTATAGACTAGCTTGTTGATTAACAAGATGATCAAGGTTTCCTGATCATGGACATTGGATGTTGTTAATAACAAGGTCACACCATTGGTGGAATGATGTGATGAACATTCTCCGAAGTATAGCATTACGATCAAGTCATTATGTTTATATTGCTATAACATCATACGAAGTTATCCTTAGACCATGAGATCATGTTAATTGCTAACACCTGAAGAGTATCTTGATAACATCAAACGTCACACCGTAACAGGGTGACTATAAAGATGGGTTCAGTACTACGAAGGTGTTATGTTGAGGCTCATGGATCAAAAGTGGAATTTGTCAATCCCCATGATGGATAGATATACTCTGGGCCCTCTCGGTGATATCACATTGAGATAGCTTGCAACCAAGTGATGTGATCACTAGAATGTTATATCACGGGAACGAGAAAAGAATGCATGTCGGAAACGTGTTCAAACTAGGTATGGAGATACCGATGATCGAATCTGGGACATGTAATATATCGCGAGACAAAGGGATTTAGTTACAAGCGTTAAAGGTTCTCACGATCACAGAAGTCATCGTTGAATGTGTAGGAGTCAGTACGGATCTCCAGGTCCCGCTGCTGATTATTGATCGGAGAAGGGTCTCGATCATGTCTGCATTATTCGCGAACCGTAGGGTGACACACTTAAGAGTTGCCGGACACCATTTTGGAGGACATATGTTTCAGATGAAAGAATTGCAAAGCGCAGGAATTGTTTCAATAGAAACCGGAAATTGTTTCGGGTGAAATTGCAGAAAGTAGTTATGCATGTGATATTGAAATATTGCAAGGGGCTATATGTGAATGTTTGTTAATTAAAATAATTAAAAAAATTCTGAAAATTTTAATAAAATAGTTTTATTAAATGAGAGAGCATTAAACTTGGAGAATTTTAATGCATTTAAAGTGGAGACTTTAAAAGGGAATGTGAAGAGGCATTTTAATGTGGAGGGGTTACCACCACATGAATGGGGGAGGTGAGGGGTCACCCCCCCATGTGCCGGCCATGGAGAGGAGGGGCACCCATTCCGTCCTTCATCCTCACACCTCCTTGTGAAGGATCTCTCTCCCCCTTAGAATTATTCCCCCATGGTCTCGGATTAGCGAGATACATGTTCCCGGTGGCATTTCGTCTGGAAGGAGTTGTTGCTTCCGCTGGATCGCTGGAGCGAGGAGGTGGAGGTTATCCGGTGGCTTGAACGTTTGTGCGAGTACGGATGCGCTGCTGAGTTGCGGCGCTCGTACTTCCTCACGATCTTGAGATCGGCAAGTGTACGACTACATCAACCACGAGTTCCTACTCGTTAACAAAACTCGTTGTCTTCGAGGGTAAGTTCTCGTTGGATGTATGTCCACCCGTTGCTTTGTACCTAGTAGATAGATCTTGGCGTGTAGTTCACACCGTAGGAAATTTTTTGTTTTCTATGCTGCGGACCCAACAGTGGTATCAGAGCCTGATCTATGCGTAGGTGCTTTGCACGGGTAGTACACATATGTTTATATTTGGGCGATGATGATCATGTTATTGCACCTTCTATGTATTTTGGATATTGGTGGCATAGTGGGATGAAGCGGCCCGGACCAACCTTACATGTCATCGTACATGAGACCGGTTCCATGACTAACATGCAACTTGTTTTGCATAAGTGGCTGGCGGGTGTCTGTCTCTCCTACTATAGTCAATATTTGATTTACAACGAGTTGCTAATAACTTAGTTATCCTCGTTATGGTTCATGTTCGTAGGTGAGAACGGTTCTATCTCTGAAAGCCCTAAGCCACGTAAAACTTGCAATTGATAAATTAGAGGCGTCTAGTTTAGATCGTTGCTGGGCTAGTGTATTGATATGGTATTGTTGTAAGTAGATGTATGATAGATACTGTTACATACCATTCAACGTGTAAGTTCCATAGACCTTGGCCTTACACACAAAGGAATGATAGAGATCATACCACGATGCAAATGATAGAGATCAAATGCATGGACCATATCATCTCACTTTACACATTACATGTTAGCATCTTATACTGCTAGTTTGGCGCTTTTGGTAGCATTGTAAGATGATCCATCATTTAGATATCAAGATAAAACGTGTTCTTCCTTGATTATGCACCGTTCTATGGATCGTGTTTTGAGACATCACGTGATGATCGGGTGTACTCGACTCTACGCTTTCATACAACGGGTGTAAGACAGTTTTACACACGCGAGTACTAAGGTTCTTACTTGGCGAGCCTAGCATGTACAGACATGGCCTCGGAACACGGACCGAAAGGTTAAGCATGAGTCATATGGTTGATATGATGCCCATATAGATGCTCGCCTTTGAAGCTACACCGACTCACGTGATTATCGGACTTGGTGTAGTGGATTTGGTTCATGTAATCACCAAAAAGGCACGAGGGATGTCGTTTTTGAGTAGGAGTTCATTAGTAATTTGGATTAGTTGAACTCATTCTATCATAAACTTAGTCTAAATAAACTTTACAAATTCTGTTGTAGATGGCACCACCTGCTTTTAATTTCAATGTGTTCATGGAGAAAGAGAAACTTGCTACGAATGGTAGCAACTTCACCAACTGGGCTATGAATTTGAGGATTCTCCTCACTGCTGCACAAAAGCAATATGTGCTAGATGCGCCGCTAGGCCCCCCACCAGCTCCTGATGCCCCTGACAAAGAAAAGAATGTCTATGTGACTTGTCAGGAGGACCACAACTTAGTTCATTGCAGCATACTGTATGGGCTAGAGCCAGAACTTCGAAAGCGTTTCGAAAATGGCAATGCCTTTGATACCATGGGAGAATTGAAAATGATTTTCGATACCCATGCTGCCGTAGGGAGTTATAATTCTTCTGAAAAGTTCTTCAGCTGCAAAATGGAGGAAAACAGCTCCGTTAGTGAGCACGTACTCAAAATGTCTAGGTACGCCGATAAGCTTGTGTCCTTGGGAATAATGATTCCCAATGACTTAGGCATACATCGTGTTCTCCAATCTCTGCCACCTAGCTTCATGAGCTTCGTGATGAACTATAATATGCAGGGCATGAAGAAGACTCTTCCCGAGCTTCTGTCAATGCTTAAGACTACAGAAGTGGAGATTAGGAAAGAACCTCAAGTGTTGATGATCAATAGGACCACCGATTTCAAGAAGGACAAGAAAGGCAAGCACAAGGGAAAGAAGGGTGGCAAATCTGTTGCCACGCCTGAAAAGAAACCCCGAGCTGGCCCTAAGTCCGATACCGAGTGCTACTATTGCAAGGGGACTGGCCATTGGAAGCGCAAATGCCCCAAGTATTTGGCGGACAAGAAGTCCGGCAAGGCAAACAAAGGTACATATGATATACATGTTATTGATGTGTACTTGACTAGTACTCATAGTAGCACCTGGGTATTTGATACCAGATCGGTTGCTAATATATGTAACTCGATTTAGGGGCTACAGAACAAGCGAAAACTAGCAAGGGATGAGGTCACAATGCGGGTCGGCAATGGATCAAGAGTTGATGTGACCGCCGTCGGAACGCTGCCTCTCCATATGCCATCAGGATTAGTCATAAACCTAAATAATTGTTATTTGGTGCCTGCACTTAGCATGAACATTGTATCCGGATCGTGTTTGATGCAAAGTGGTTATTCATTTAAATCTGAAAACAATGGTTGTTCGATTTATATGGATAATATATTTTATGGTCATGCACCTATGTTGAATGGTTTATTTCTGATGGATCTCGATAGTAATATTGTGCACATTCATAATGTTAATGCTAAAAAGATTAAATTTGATGATGATATATCTGCATATATGTGGCACTGCCGTCTAGGTCATATTGGCGTTAAACGCATGAAGAAACTCCATTCTGATGGACTTTTGGAATCACTTGATTTTGAATCATTTGATACATGTGAGCCATGCCTTATGGGCAAGATGACTAGAGCGCCGTTTTCCGGTTCAATGGAACGGGCGACAGATCTATTGGAAATCATACATACTGATGTGTGTGGACCAGTGAGTGTGTCGGCGCGAGGTGGATATCGTTATTTTGTTACTTTCACGGATGATTTGAGTAGATACGGGTATATCTATTTGATGAAACACAAGTCTGAAACTTTTGAAAAGTTCAAGGAATTTCAGAATGAAGTGGAAAATCATCGTAATATAAAGATCAAATTTCTACAGTCTGACCGTGGAGGAGAGTATCTAAGTTACGAGTTTAGCACACACATGAAACAGTGTGGAATAGTTTCACAACTCACGCCTGCCGGAACACCACAACGTAATGGTGTGTCGGAACATCGTAATCGTACCTTATTGGATATGGTTCGATCTATGGTCTCTCTAACTAACTTGACACTGTCATTTTGGGGTTATGCACTGGAAACAGCTGCATTCGCTTTAAATCGGGCACCATCTAAATCAATTGAAACGACATCGTATGAATTATGGTTTGGAAACAAACCTAAGTTGTCATTTCTTAAAGTTTGGGGATGCGATGTTTATGTGAAGAAACTTCAACCGGATAAACTCGAACCCAAAGCGGAAAAATGCTTCTTCATAGGATACCCTAAGGAAACGATTGGGTATATCTTCTATCACAGATCCGAGGGCAAGGTTTTTTTCCCAAGAATGGATCCTTTCTTGAGAAGGAGTTTCTCGCGAAAGGTGTGAGTAGTCAGAAGGTAAAACTCGAAGAGGTTATTGAACCTTCTCTTCATGAAATGGCGAGTGGCGCAACACCGGAAGTTGTTTCGGAGTTGGCTTCACCTAATGAAGAGAGAGCTAATGATATTGATCATGAAACTCCGAAAGAGGAAACTACCGAACCTCGCAGGTCAAGCAGGACACGTGCAGCTCCTGAACTGTACGGCAATCCTGTTGTGAATTTCATGGTTGATGAAATGGATGACCCTGCGATGTATGAAGAAGCGATGATGAGCCCAGATTCCAACAAATGGCTAGAAGCCATGAAATCTGAGATGGAATCCATGTACGAGAACCAAGTTTGGACCTTGGTGGACTTACCTCACCATCGAAAGGCCGTTGAGAATAAATGGATTTTCAAAAGAAAAACTGATGCTGATGGTAATGTGACCATCTATAAGGCTCGACTTGTCGCAAAGGGGTTTCGACAAATTCAAGGAGTTGACTACGATGAGACATTCTCTCCCGTAGCGATGCTTAAGTCAGTTAGGATTATGTTAGCAATTGTTCCATATTTCGATTATGAAATATGGCAGATGGATGTCAAAACTGCGTTCCTCAATGGTAATATTGAAGAAGAGTTGTATATGATACAACCTAAGGGTTTTGTCGATCCTAAGGATGCTAATAAGGTATGCAAACTTCAGCGATCCATCTATGGACTGAAGCAAGCATCCCGGAGTTGGAATCTCTCCGCTTTGATGAGGTGATCAAAGAGTTTGGATTTGTCCAAACTTTTGGAGAGGCTTGTATTTACAAGAAAGTGGGTGGGAGCAATGTGGCATTTCTAATATTATATGTGGATGACATATTATTGAATGGAAATGATATAGATCTTTTAAACAGTGTTAAAAGTTATCTAAACAGCAAATTTTCGATGAAAGACCTTGGTGAAGCGTCATATATATTAGGCATTAAAATCTATAGAGATAGATCAAGGCGCCTAATTGGGCTATCGCAGAGTACATACCTTGATAAGATATTAAAGAAGTTTAATATGGACGAAAGTAAGAAGGGGTTCTTACCTATGTTGCAAGGCAAGACATTGAGTAAGACTCAAAGTCTGGCTACGGCGGAAGAAAGAGAGATGATGGATAAGATCCCCTATGCCTCGGCCATAGGCTCTATTATGTATGCCAAGCTATGTACAAGACCGGATGTGGCACATGCTATTAGTTTGACTAGTAGATACCAATCTGACCCAGGTTCGGAACACTGGATAGCGGTAAAGAACATCCTCAAGTACATGAGAAGAACTAGGGATATGTTTCTTATATACGGAGGTGAAGAAGAGCTAGTCGCTAAGTGTTATGTCGATGCTAGCTTTGACACCGATCCGGATGACTCTAAGTCTCAATCCGGATACGTATTTCTCTTGAACGGAGCAGCAGTTAGTTGGAGGAGTTCCAAACAACCTATGGTGGCTGGATCAACGACGGAGGCGGAATATGTTGTTGCTTCAGAAGCGGCGCAGGAAGCGGTTTGGATGAAAGAGTTTATTATGGAACTAGGTGTCGTTCCAAGTGCGTTGGACCCGATGGTGATCTACTATGACAACAATGGAGCCCTAGCCAACGCAAAGGAACCGAGGTCTCACAAGAATTCCAAGCATATTAAGCGCCGGTTTCACTCCATCCGCGAGCATGTCAAGGATGGAGATATAAAGATTTGTAAAGTAAACACGGACCTAAATGTAGCAGATCCGTTGACTAAAGTTCTCCCTAGGGAAAAACATGATCAACACTAGAACTCCATGGGTGTTAGATTTATCACTATGTGAACTAGATTATTGTCTCTAGTGCAAGTGGGAGACTGAAGGAAATATGCCCTGAGAGGCAATAATAAAGTTGTTATTATGTATTCCTTATATATATGATAGATGTTTATTTTGCATGCTAGAATTGTATTGATCGGAAACATCAATACATGTGTGTTTAATAAACAAAAAGGGTTCCTAGTTATGCCTCTCTTATAGACTAGCTTGTTGATTAACAAGATGATCAAGATTTCCTGATCATGGACATTGGATGTTGTTAATAACAAGGTCACACCATTGGTGGAATGATGTGATGAACATTCATCCGAAGTATAGCATTACGACCAAGTCATTATGTTTATATTGCTATAACATCATATGAAGTAATCTTTATCCTTAGACCATGAGATCATGTTAATTGCTAACACCTGAAGAGTATATTGATAACATCAAATGTCACGCCGTAACAGGGTGACTATAAAGATGGGTTCAGTACTACGAAGGTGTTATGTTGAGGCTCATGGATCAAGAGTGGAATTTGTCAATCCTGATGACTGATAGATATACTCTGGGCCCTCTCGGTGATATCACATTGAGATAACTTGCAAGCAAGTGATGTGATCACTAGAATGTTATATCACGGGAATGAGAAAAGAGTGCATGTCGGAAACGAGATCAAACTAGGTATGGAGATACCGATGATCGAATCTCGGACATGTAATATATCGCGAGACAAAGGGATTTAGTTACAAGCGTTAAAGGTTCTCACGATCACAGAAGTCATCGTTGAATGTGTAGGAGTCAGTACGGATCTCCAGGTCTCGCTGCTTATTATTGATCGGAGAAGGGTCTCGATCATGTCTGCATTATTCGCGAACCATAGGGTGACACACTTAAGAGTTACCGGACACCATTTTGGAGCACTTATGTTTCAGACGAAAGAATTGCAAAGCACAGGAATTGTTTCAATAGAAACCAGAAATTGTTTCGGGTGAAATTGCAGAAAGTGGTCCTGCATGTGATATTGAAATATTGCAAGGGGCTATATGTGAATGTTTGTTAATTAAAGTAATTAACAAAATTCTGAATAAATTTAATAAAATAGTTTTATTAAATGAGAGAGCATTAAACTTGGAGAATTTTAATGCATTTAAAGTGGAGACTTAAAAAGGGAATGTGAAGAGTCATTTTAATGTGGAGGGGTTACCACCACATGAATGGGGGAGGTGAGGGGTCACCCCCCCATGCGTCGGCCATGGAGAGGAGAGGCACCCCCCCTCCTCCTATAAAAGGCCACCCATTCCCTCCTTCAACCTCACACCTCCTTGTGAAGGATCTCTCTCCCCCTCTAAAATTATCCCCCCATGGTCTCGGATTAGCGACATACATGTTCCCGGTGGCATTTCGTCTGGAAGGAGTTGCTGCTTCCGCTAGATCGCTGGAGCGAGGAGGTGGAGGTTGTCTGGTGGCTTGAACGTGTGTGCGAGTACGGATGCACTGCTGAGTTGCGACGCTCGAACTTCCTCACGATCTTGAGATCGGAAAGTGTACGACTACACCAACCACGAGTTCCTACTCGTTAACAAAACTCGTTGTCTTGGAGGGTAAGTTCTTGTTGGATGTATGTCCACCCGTTGCTTTGTACCTAGTAGATAGATCTTGGCGTGTAGTTCACAACGTAGGAAAAATTTTGTTTTCTATGCTGTGGACCCAACATTTTTGTCATATGTTTTGTTCCTCTTTATTTTCCCCAATTGACTGTTACACGTAAAATGTGTAACTTAAGTAGAGAAAATTCAACAAGACAACTCCCAAGCAAAGGATGGTTCCTAGTGGTGGAGCATCTTGCAAGCGCGTCGTGGCATCAGTACTATCTCCAGACACAGAAAATGAGAGACACAGGAGGTCCAAGGGGAATCCGCTAAAAGTAGGATTTCCACCTTTAGGTTCCACACAGCGAACAACAAAAGAAGAAAGTCTTGCGACCCATTCACAAGAAACTTGGAGTGCAACCCAGAAGATTGCCAAAGCCAAACTTCATGATGCACGACAAATGACCAAAGCTAAACTTCCTGATGCTAGGAAAAATGCCAAAGCCGAACTTCCTAATGCCCTGGAGCTGGCTAGAGCTACATTTCATTTTCCCCTGCTGGTGAGTGATGATGTAGTAGTGACCAAATATGCAGTTCCCAATGCCCGACAAGTAGCTAAACCTTCAATTCATGTTGCCCACCAAGTGGCCAAGGCTGCAGTTCCTGATGGCAACCTGGTGGCCAAATCTGTAGTTCCCGATGCCCGGCAAGTAGCTAAACCTTCAGATCCTGATGCCTGCCAAGTGGCCAAAGCTGTAGTTCCTGATGTCGGGCAAGTGGATAAAGCTGCAGTTCCTGATGCTAGCCAAGGGGCCAAAGCTGCAGTTCCTGATGCCGGTCAAGTGGCAAAAGCTGTAGTTCTTGATGCCCACCAAGGCGAGAAGCCAGCATCCATCGATCTACCACCTACCCAAGCCAAGAAGGAAGCAACCCAAGGCAAGCAACCAACTGCCCAGCGCGAGCTAGCATCTGCCCAACACTGCCCAAGGCGAGCCGCCCACTCCCTCCGACCCGCTGGTATGACGTCCACCACCTCCCCAAAGCCAGCAGCCACGTACCCAAGGTGTGGAACCCCAACCCACATCCTTCCGTCCTCTAGCACATCCCAAAGCCAACCTGCCACCTCCACAAATCAAGAAGCCACCTTCCCATGTGATGAATTCCGCATCCTTCTGCCCATGGATATCCCCCAAAGGTGACTTGCCACCACTCAAAATCTAAAAGCCACCTCCCAGCTGTCTGCGGGCACCTCACCGAAGAGACCATGCACTGTCCCAAACCGATGGGTTAGGTACCCAAGGCGCTACGTTAGCTACCAACATCTATGTTCGGTTGCCGACGGCGAGGACTCTGGTACCCAATTTCAGGGTCAGTGGTTAGCTACCCAATACGGTGAGTCAGCCACTTCATATGGGGAATCTAATCCTAGTCACGAAGTACCGCACCAAGACTGGAGTGACTGGTCTCAACGTGGTAATGCGTTAAACCGACTGCTTGCTCTACAATAATCCATTTAATCCCATCATATTACTATGGAACACTAAATTAGCACATTGTATTCCTGTAGATGATGATGGCTACCAGATGTCTCAAGACTTTGATGCACCTTGTTCTGAATACACCGAAATGCAGAATTCTGAAGATATAGTTCTGCAGAATGGTCAAGCTCTGGTGGTGATGGGGGAAACATGGGAAGAGGCTTTCACTTAATGTTCTTCCAGGAAGAACTAGACCAGACGAGCCGGGTGTTGCTACCAGGTTTGCCAGTATTTGTGTCGTCACAGTAAGGACTAGCATGCCTATCTTACCCCACTCAAAAGAGTACAAGAAGAGGGTTGATGTCCAATCAGAATTCATAGGTAAAGTTTCTGTATGTTATGTGACTTAGCTGTCCTTTACCTTTCCATTTATGTGTTCATGTAAATGCGGATGCTCCATGTTTTATTTCAGCAAAAGTTTTCCATGGACACAAATCACCCTGCCATGCGGAATGCTTGTGCAAATCAGTTTATGAGGCATGCAAGGAATCAGCGGCATATTCTGAGGAAGAAGTATTTTGATCCCTACCCTCTCAACCAAGTTATAAGGAAATGTCCCGATGAAGTGAAACACATGACCAACGAGCAGTGGTGCAAGATTGTTGATAATTGTTTTATTGGAACGGCCTCTTATACTGTATGGTTTCTGCTTGTGTAGAGTACTTGTGTAAAAAATAAGGTCAACAAGAGCAAAGTCTTGTACCCTGCTGCCACAGGTTGTTGTAGCTATGAGGATGTGTGCAGAGGTGAGGACGATGCCTTCAAACTCTTCAAAAGGACGCATTGCAGACCAAAAAATGGCTACACTCAGAATGTGAAGGAAGCAATTGTAAGTCCTCTTGAATACTTTTCATCTTTGTAAAATTCAATGTTATCTTCATCTCTCAATTGTATACGATATGATTGTAGTTTGCTTGCTATTTTTCTAATGTTCGCTTCTATTCCTATTACTGTATGAAATCATGGAAAAGAAGATGGCTCGAGATGTCTAGGGGAAGAACCAGTTTCTTCCACCGAGGCTATGCACTTTGCACTCTCGTTGGACAGCAGGAAGCCAGTGTTCCTGAAGCATAAACCTCCATCCAAGTACATCAAGAAGAAGCAGGTCCAGCCTTGAAGCGGAACTTTTGGTTGAGAGAGCAGGGAGTGACAAACTGCGTTGTACCATAGAAGAATTGCAGAGAGCGAAAGAAGCGGCCGAGGCAGAGAGGCTGCAGTATGCTAAAGACATGATATAAATGCACAAGAAGCAAGAAGAGATGCAGGATAAACAAAACCATACAAACGACTTACTTCAGCAAGTGTTGTCTCAGATGACTCAGCAGAAGCAGCAGCAACACAGTAGCTTTAGCTGTCGCAAGGTAATTGAACTTGTGGTTGACACTTGTGATTTCTTGGGCTAGGGAAGTTAACTGGTGTGGAAACTTGTGAGCCTTTTGGGCAGGGAAACTTGTGAGGCTTTTGGCTCATAAACTGTTGTCGAAAGTTTTTGGTTGTGGAATCTTGTGAGGCTTTTGGCTTAGAAACTACTATGGAAATTTATGTGGAAACTTGTCCTAAAATTCATTGTCAAATTCTGTTATTTGATGCATGTTGTGTAAAATGGGTCACAAAAGATTATGGCTAGTAGAAATTTACATGCACAAATGGCCCCCTGATGGTGACGCCAGCACACATCCGTGACGAAAACGAAATTGTCTCAGTTGTTCTTGACGAAACATTTCTGTCACAGGTAAACGCCGAAATGGAGGCCTTTCATTGGCCAACTATCTAGATGAACGTGGCCATAGTCGTGACGAAATAAAAACGTCATGAACAATCGGGCTTGGGCTAGGCCGGCCTAGTTCGCTACGACGAAATTACAGGAATGTCGCGATCGGGCATGATGTTTTCAGACAGAGAAAACGTCACGGATTGAATTATGACGTGAGGTCCATGACCTATTTTTTGTCATAGAATTCATCGCGGATGGCCATCTACGATGTTTTGACCCTCATCCACAACGATATCAGATCGTCATGAATTGTCCATATTCTTGTAGTGTCCACCCTAATCTAACAGCCCCTCTCACTGATACCCCTTCGCACCTCGTTGCGGCTGGTGCCTGGGCCCGCCCCGATGATTTGAACTCCACCTCTCCCGCTCGCTGAGGCGGCGCATGGTCCGGCCCATCCCCTAGGTGGATAGCTCCTGGTCAACATCGGCCCATCTGGTAAAAATTCTTTCCCTTTATTTTTCTGTTTCCACATCGGCCAACCCATGGTATATTTTATTTCGAAATAAAAATGGAAAAGACAGTCAAATGGCCATATTAAACGTTTACCATGTATAAACCTAAATTCCTCAACATTTAGAGTAGAAAATAAAGCAAAATAATAAAGGTATTTCCCTTGACATTTATTCTCAACAAAGGTGTCATTTTTACCATATAATTGTTTCAGAAAGTTATATAACTCCAAATGACTTGAGACAACTTTGTGTTGCAAGGTATCATTTCTACCTTACACATACCCTTGGCCCTATGCCAAAACTCCATGTATACCTACTATAACAAAAATTGCAAAAACAATTCATTTTTCCTTTAGAAAATTCCCTAGGACAAACTATAACATGGTTTGAGTTGTTTCCAACTCTCAATGATGTGGTACTTCAAGACCTAACAAACTCTAGGAGAACACTATTTATTGAGACTCTGTTGATTTATGATGAATTAAACCTCTCTGCCTAGGATTAATTCACTAGATAAATCATTATATGAGTTTTACAATCCAAAAATAGTGAATCCAATTTCTTCTGGAAGGTATTTGTAATACCTATCCATTGACCCGTGTATCATACCTTTTGGACCTGTAGAATAAATCTGACTACAAAACTGACTTTGGGATTTTCCCAATGGCATTCTGTTAATTATTTTGAGGTGATTCAAACTCTCAAAAATCACAAACTCTAATATATACAAAACACTCTGAGGACAAATTTATTTGAGATACATATCTTTTCTGGTGAAATAATCACCTAAACTAGGGTTTATTCCATTAGAAAATTGATAACTAATTAAAGAAAAGTGCAAAAATAGTGAAACCACTATTTGTGGACTTGTTTTGTCAATATCTATTTGATGATATCATTTCTATATGGATATCATACAGACGCAATCCCTAGTTCAAAACCCCCTCATTAGGTGGTATTTGACATTTAAATCATAAAAGAAGCTCCACCAAGTCAACTAAGTAATTCCTATTTCTATAAGCTCAATCTAACAAAACCTACTGAAGTTAGTAACATGTTGAATGTTTGTTTGCTATATGGTATTTGTGACTATATTCCTTGTGTTAATTGTGTCCTTTATTTGCTTGCATGCGATCCATAATGACAATAGATGTGATTATATTAGAGACCAAAAGAAGATGGTTATTATTATTGATTATTATGGTATTCTAAGAAGAAGTCCAGGACCACATCGCCATACTGTTGATCTCAGGCAACCCACCTTCTTGCTCATAAGGCTTGACCTATTGTTTTCCTTATGCATGTTTTACCTACTGATTATGAAAATTACATTGTTCTATTATGATGATTTATATCTGGTAGTGGCTGGACTCCTCCAAATCAGTACTCTTGGGTACTAGTAAGTACAACCCCCTTGATGTCACCTACTTTCCCCTATTATGGTAGACGGTGTTATCATGGCGGATGTATCAAATCTCTTAGGTAAAGTGTACAACCTCTACAGAGTGTAAAATCTATTTGAATAGCCGTGTCCACGGTTATTGACGGTTGGACAAACTCCTATAAAGTGGTGCTAGTTTTTTTTCAAAAAGGATTTTGGAAAAGCAAAGGATTTGGAAATGTTTTGACCATGAGATGGTCAGAAAGGAAGGAAATTAGTTTTTTCATGAGATGACCAGAGGAAAGAAACAAATGGGTGACACAGTCCTAGTGTTTTCCAAAACTTTTCAAAAAAGGTTTCCAAAATGTTTTACAAAAGTTTTCAACAAAAGATATGTAGATGCTATATCTACAAGACAAACTATTTCAGAAAAGAACCTCTCGTGGAGCCCTCCTACTACCATAGCCATATTGTATATCCTCTTGTTATTATTACTCTCTTAAGGTGGTTTGCAAGTACATTCAAAGTACTCACTGGCATTGTCCCTGGCTATTAACTTGATTAGATCTAAAGAAGAAGGTGAAGTTGACGACTATGCGAGCTAGGATCGTGGTGGCGTGCATAACAGGGATTCTCGGAAGATTAATCCGGGGTCCCCAGAGTTTCATCATGAAAGATTCTCATAATAGGATGGATAAGAGGTATAGGTAAAGTGTTTATTATACTAAGAGATTACTAAAACTATAATCTATAAGAACGTGAATCATGTGTTAATGGTGATCCACTTCCAACCATGAATTCAAAGGTATATGCTAGATGATTCTTCTAAAAGTGAGGAAAACATTTAAAGAAAATCAAAAAAATCTAGTTGGCCGAAAATAAAATAAAAGACTAGAATTGTCTAGCTCCGATATATAGAAGACACACATGTTATGGATATATTCTTTGCTTGTTAAACAATGTAATTCCTCAGTATTAGATACTGCATTGGTTTGTGTGAAGTGTCATACAAAGCAACCCAATATAATAAATACAATATCCCAAGTAGGTAGCAAGATCATATGGTGATGATGCTCATCAAATAACAAATAAAGTGGCGTACTATTTGTCATTTGCATCGAATACCTAGTCATCAAGATTTATTTTGATAATTGTTATTTTTGGTTCTAGTGTTGTGAGAACAAATTTTTGTTCAAATGATTATTGTATTCCATAGACAATAGATGAACCATTATAAAACTCATTGGTGAAATAACATTCATAAAACTGATGCTAAAACATCACAAGAAAAAATGATTAGAATTTCACTTAAATTTGACACCATAGTTTAATTGTATTGGAAAGAAAGACATGAAGAAACTCTATGTTGATGGAATTTTGGAATCAACTGAAACTCCATTCACGGGCCAAAATAGAACGGGCGACTAACTTATTGGAGGTAATACATATTGATATATGTGGTCCATTATGTGAAACTGTGTGTGGTGGATTATTCTAGTTTGTATACTTTCACCGAGGACTTGAATATATATAATAGTATATATGTTTAATGAGGAACAAGTATGAGAATTTTAAAACATGTTCAAAGGTATAAGTGTGAAGTAGAAATCATCATAACAAGGAAATCAAGAATTTATGATTGGATCATAAAGGAGGATATTTGAGTTACAAGTTTAGCAAACATCTGAAAGTTGAGAAATTGTTTTGTAGACTTGAATTTCCTAAAACACCATAGTGGTATGGAGTATTTGAGAATGTAATTGAACGTACTTTGACTTGATAAGATCCAAGATAAAACTTCCACTATACATTTAAAAAGTATGCTATAGTGACTACCACTTTTACACTAAAAAGAGCAACATCATGATCCATTGAAATGACACCATATTAGTTATGGAAAGGGGTAAAACCTAGGCTATCATAAGCAAAATTATTACAAACAAAATCAGATAAGCACGTCTTTGTAGGTTATCCCAAATAAACCATTGAGTATTCCTCATCCATAACACTCAAGACAAACGTGTTTGTCGCTAAGAATGATAAGTTCCTTAAGAAGGAATTTCATGGAAAGTTAAGTGGGAGGACAATAGAATTTTAGATAACGTTTATGAACCCGAGCATCACGTGCTAAGTAGCACAACAATAAAATGTGTTCTAGAGGCTTCTACAATGCTCATGCTCCCTTGCCTACAAATGTTGTAGTCCCAGAGATCTAAGTTTCTATTGAACCATGTAGGCCAAGTAATAATAAAATATCAAGATTTGAGGATGAAACATTATTGTTGGACAATAATAAACTAACTACATACGAAGAAGCGATGATGAACCCTAACTCTGTTAAATGGCTAGAAGCCATAAGAATCCGTGATAGAATCCATATACGAAATTCAAGTTTTTGAACTTGGTAGACCCACTGGAAGGCGTGAAGCTTTTCAAGTGTAAGTAAACCTATAAAGAAACAAATGTGGATGTTTGCATCTATGAAATGGTGGACATGCTTGAAAGAAGTTTGCAAAAATGTTCAAAGAGTTGACTACGACAATATTTGATCTTTCGTAGCGATATGTAGTCTATATAGAATATTGTAGCAACCACTACATATTGAGATATGGTAGTTGAATAAACAAAAAAAGTTCTTCTAAGGGAATGGTTACATAGGATGTGTACATGAAATTATCCAAAGGGTTTTGTTGATTCGAAGGGTGCTAAAAGGCGTGCAAACTTTAATGGCTAAAGTAAGCATCGCAGAGTTGGATTCTTCACCATGATGAAATTGTTAAAGAGTTTAATTTCATCAAATATGATGAAGATTCTTGTATTTACAAGAAAGTAAGTGGGAGCGCTAAGACATACTTCTAATTCTTTATGTATAAGACATTTTTTGATGGAAATCATGTATATTTTATGAGACACAAATTAAGAATTTCATTAAAATTTTGGATTTCGATGAAAGACTTAGGCAAAACCAGAATATTAGACACCAAGGTCTATACATATACATCGAAGTTCTAATATAGTTATGCCAAAGTACATAGATGAAATATTGAACGAAGGTTCAATATGGAAATGACAAGAATGTTATTGCCACAAGGAACAAGGTTGGAGCAAGATTCAATTGTATTGACAATTGGTGAGTGAAACCTCATGAATAATTTGATCAATCATGTATACCGTGATATGTACATATCTAGATAAGCCATATTCTCTAAATGTTAGGAGAATATATCAGAGTGATTGATAATATGATCATTGCACAATATTAATGATATTTTCTTATGTGCTTGGAAAGAAATAAGAATATGTTATGTATGCAAAGGTGACAAAATAGTTCATTATAATGTATTACAGTGGTACTACCTTTGTCGCATATGCAAACAAAGTTTGTCTCAATTTAGGCTATGTGTAAAGAATAAGGTGGCATAGTGAAATGGAAGAATGTTCCATGATGGATTTGGATGAGTTCCAAAGTTATAACAGTGTGATGAATACTACAATGATGGATGAGTATATGACTGTTCTAGCAGCAGTAGAAGCAGGTCATTTGTGTCAAGAAGTTTGTTATCAAACTAGGTGTAGTTCGAAGCGGGCAATACTATGAAGATCTATTGTATGACAATAGTGTCAACATAGTTTTGTCTTAGGAATTGAGGTCTCATTAGAAGACTAAATTTATACAACTCCATCTCATTTGAGAATGTGTGATGTGTATAGACGCAAAGACATGCAAATACACACAGACGTGAAAGTTTGAAACTGTAGATTCGGTTTAGCACAAGCAACACATATGGATAACACCAGAATGACATATGTGTTAAATGCGCAAAAGAAGACTAGATTATTGACTCTAGTGCAAGTGGGAGATTGTTGAAAATATGCCCTAGAGGCAATACTAAATTTTCCTAAGTACATGTGTGGATACTAAGAATTTATGCAGTAATTGTATTAACCGGAAATTAAGTACATGTGTGGATACATAAACAACATAGTGTCCCTAGTAAGCCTCTTATGACTAGTTCGTTAGTCAAGTGATGATTAAGGTTTCCTAACCATGGACATGTCATGCCACTTGATAATGGGATCATATCATTTGGAGAATGATGTGATGGATAAGACCCGATAATAAGCATATTTGTTGATCGTGTCACTTAGTTTTATTGATATCGCTTTCATACATGTCATGTGTTGTTTCCTTAGACCATGAGACCATGTTACTCCAAGGTACCATAGGATTTCCTTGTGGACATCAAACATCACTTCATAACTGGATGATCATAAATGTATCCTTCAGGTATCTCTGAAGGTATTTTGTTGAGTTGCATAAATCAAGAGTGGGATTTGTCACTCCATGTGATAGAGAGGTATATCTAGGCCATCTTGGTTATGTAGCGTCCTAAAGTTTGCAAACGTGTGACTAATGTGGTTAGTCACAGGGATCCTACATCATGGAACAAGTAAAGAGAACTTGTCGGTAATGAGATTAAACTAGGTATAGTGATATCAATGATCGAATCTTGGGCAAGTACTATATCACAAGACAAATGGAATCAGATACCAGATTAATTGAATCCTCGATATTATGGTTCAACTGATAAAAGAACTTCCTTTAATACATAGGAACCAACATAGGGATCATGGTCCCGCTGATGGTTGTTGATCAGATAAGTGTCTTGATCATGTTAGCATGTTCTCGAACCTATCGAGTCACACACTTAACTTGATATCGCTAGGTTTTTGTCGAGAAAATAGATGGTTTAATCAAATGGATATTCAGAATATTGGATGAGATCCTAGATATCATGAGGAGTTCTGGAATAGTATGGAGGTAGAGAAAATGTATATGGGAGATAGGTTTTGGTTCTGAGATTAATTCGAGATAGTTATAGAAATGTTATGGATTGATCTAGAAGGTTCCGAAAGGTTCTAGAATGGGTCCCACCTGTCCATAAGGGATCACGGGTCAAGTGAACGGGCACCCCGACCTACATGGTCCAAGGCGCCACATACCCACAAGGGCCTATGCGCCCCCACTAGGGGAAACCCTAGCCGCCAACGCACCCTAGGAGATTGGGGGTTTCCTCCCTTGGTTGCCGCTCCCTACCTTGGTGTAACGTCCCAGCATTAGAGCTTAGAAATAAGCTGAGGTGAGGTGTGTGCATTGCATTCATGCATAGAAAATCTGGATAATTTTCGCGATTTTAAATAAAACTTGTCAAAGTGATTGAAGCTTCTCTTAACTTGGTGGAACTGAAGTAGATCATCAAGTTGATTGCCATAAGTTTCAATATGACCATTGCGAAAACCTTATCTTTGGGTAATATAATTTGATCTAAGGTAGATCAAATGCAATAAAACTAAGTCACAACACACTACTTAATAAGGAGTACCAGATCTTCTAGAGATCATTACATGGTATTCCATACAACAACTCAAGGATGAATACTTAATATTCCAAAGATGATATCAAGGTATTACCTACCACAAACCCTAAATACCAAGTTAAGTATATAACTTAAGTGAAGAAATTCTTTAATTAAATTTTGATACACTTGCTTGCCATAGTTTTTCCTACCATGAGAAGCATGGTAGTTCTTAAACATTAACTCTTATAACAAAAGGAGTGGAAAAGGAAGGCAAGCCAAGACCATCCAGCACATACTCTTAATATCATATTAAGAGATGACATTCCTATTTAATTCAAGTCCTAGTGTCAATTGATCATCAATGTTGAGTAATCAATTCTTGACCTAGAACTTATTGACTCTTAGCCTTGACCTATTATATTAACCTTCCAAAGAACTTAAGTATATTAATAAGAAGAAGGAACTAGATATGGTAGAGTGTGCTATCATCAATGGAATGAGATCCTTGGTGGTGATCAAACCATTGGATGTTGGAAGGCTTAACTCACTCATGAGTTAACTAGAATAAGCACCTAAACCCAAGAGTTAAGCTAGTGATCATGAAGCTATGAGAAAGCTAGTAGTATTAGAGTATCCAATGATGATTTATTTAAGCCAAGTAGGTACAAACATAGAGTAAATTTCCTTAACAATATAAGCCTCTAGAGATACTAGTACAAGTTTACTACTTGTTGATGATAGATCTTGATCAGACAATTAGAAGCCTAAGATTAATGGGATCAAAGGATGGTGGTCATTATTCATAAGTCATTTGAGAATAGATGACTAGATGATGAAGAAGTGTTGTGAGAATACCAAATTAGGCAAGTCCTAGTAAGCTGAATCATCTAGCTTGATCATGATAAGTAAAGATAGAGTTTGATGAACTATATAATATGAGTTGTATGGAGTAGTTGGAAGCATAGTAGTCTAACCAAGTCAATACAAGAACAAACTTGTATTATGGGGAGTAGTACCATACCTATCCCAGAGGATTGACATCACATGTGATATAGAGAGCATGGTAATCTTGCAAGCCCTAGAAGTAGATGTAAGGTGAACATAGAGGAGTTAATGGGTGAAGTTAGTAATAGCTGCATTGATGGATTTATCAAGGATAGTTTAGAAATAAAAGTCATATATACTAGGATAAGAATGAAGGAGTAATGCTGAAGTGGCATGACCATGTCATCATATGATGATGGATATGGTGGAGTCAGATGATTGACTTATTCAGGAAGATGTGATCTTTGTGAATAAGATAAGAGAGATTTATAGAGTATATTTGCGAAAGGAATTCCTTATCTAAGATAAACTTAGTGAGGTATTAAGGTAGGAGTGCTTGAGAAACCTTTAACTAATAGTATATCAAGCCATGACAGACCCATGTCTACCTCATTGTCCAAAACTCTAGAATTAAGTTAACAGTGGAACCATTCCTATTTCTATACAGCCAATGGAAAGGTACCTCTTGGTCAAATAAAGTTTCTAAGAGATAATTAGAATGACAGTTGAGAGTGTATTGATGAGAACCTTGCCCACCTCATTATTTTAAAACCCTAATAGAAACCTTGACCCATGAATCAACAAGATTGCTCTAGGAAGTAATTCTAATATCTCACTCTAGGTTGAGGTATCAACCCTACTCCTGGATTTAGAAGTAGTGTCCTTAAACCTTGATCTTTATCCACATTCATAATAAGATATGAGTCTGTTAAGCCTTCCCAAAACTCATGGTAATTATTTTGAAATGAACATTTTCATTTCCTCATTAATGATTGATGTCCATGCATTTAGAAGATTGTTTTATGGTAGTTCTAAACCCCACAAACTAAGTAGAGTTGGAATGGGAGAAACCACCAAACATAGAGAACTATGAAATTCAAATCACCACTTTATGAACCACAAGGTTTACTATCTTATAATAATATATATATATCATTCCTTTATGAGGCTAAGTATGAATTGAGTTCTCTACATATCATTCAACATTTTAAATCTTTGCCATAAATATTATCATGGTGAAAATAAGAACATTTCTATAAGATTTTCTTTAGAAGAAGCAAAATCCTAAAACCCTAATTTATATTTACTTTACTAAATAAAAGAACCCTTCATATAGTTATGAATATTTTATACACAATAAGAAATGGAGAGAAGATGGTGATAATTTCTTTACAAAATAAAATTCATGACCTACAAATTCTCTGGATATTTAAATCCTTGAAGAAATTCATATTTGAATTGGTTTAATAAAAAATACAAAACAAAAAAACAAATAGAAAAATAAAAGGAATCAGTCAGCCGCGCAGCCTTATACATTGTAAATGTATCTATAATTTTTGATGTTCCATGCTTGGTTTTATCTACTTTCTTGTGTTTTGTCCACACATTGGAGTACTTTTCATATGATTTATTGGACTAACCTATTAACAAGAGCCACAGTGCTAGTTGCATGTTTTCTGCTGTTTTTGGTTCCAGGAAAGTCAGAAAATGAATATTCTCGGAATTGGACGGGACAAAATCCATAGTGCCTATTTTATCGGAAGACTCATGGAGCCAGAAGACGAGACGGAGAGGGGCCACAGGGCGGCCACACCATGTGGTGGCGCGGGCTAGCCCTGGCCGCGCCACCAGGTGGTGTGGGCCCCCTGGCACTCCACCGACCTTACCTCCTTCGCCTATAAGAGCCTCCCGATACCAAAACCCTAAATCGTCAAGCCTCCAGCCACGAAAACTTCCGTAGCGCCGCTGCCACCGAACGGGAGATTCGGGGGACAGAAAGTCTCTGTTCCGGCACCCTGCCGGGACAGGGAAGTGCCCCCGGAGCCATCTCCATCGATCTCCACCGCCATCTCCATCACTGTTGCTGATTCCCATGATGAGGAGGGAGTAGTTCTCTCTCGAGGCTAAGGGTTCTACTAGTAGCTATGTGTTCATCTCTCTCTCTATGCATGATCATATTGTGATCATGAGCTTGTAATCTATTGATCCACCTTGCTACTCAAGTTCTTTAATAGATCTCTGCTCTCCCCATGTGTGTGAAACTGACAGCGTGCACACCATGGTGGCACTTAGGCTAGAGATTACAAATACTTGTTATGAGTTATATTTGGAGTTGGATGTCTTTATGAAATTGTGGTGTTTGTTGGAACCATCTAGTGCTCAGGGTGACAGTGTGGGGTTTTCTAGATGGGAAAGATGAACTTTGAGGTGTGCTGCTATAGCCCTACCATCGATTAGAGTGTCCAACCGGAGAGTAGTTAAGAGTAGTATCATAAAGAAAAAATATTTATATGAGAGTGTTCACTAGTGAAAGTATGATCCCTAGGCCTTGTTTCTAAGCATTGATACACCATTTGCAATAGATCTGTTACATGTTTGCTTGCTTCTATCTTTATTTCAGTTTTACTTTAGTCTTTTCCACACCATCAAGCTATTTTCTATCACCGTTACCACTTATAATTATCCATACCACTTGTATTTCACTATCTCTTCGCTGAACTAGTGCACCTATACACCTGACAAGTGTATTGGGTGTGTTGGGGACACAAGAAACTTCTTGTATCTTGATTGCAGGGTTGCTTGAGAGGGGATACCTTTGGCCACTTCCTCCCTGAGTTCGATAAACCTTGGGTGATCCACTTAAGGGAAAACTTGCTGCTGTTCTACAAACCTCTGCACTTGGAGGCCCAACAACTGTCTACAAGAATAGAAGTGCGTAGACATCAAGCTATTTTTTGGCGTCGTTGCTGGGGAGGTAAGGTAAAAGGTACTCCAATCCTCCGGTGTGAGTGCTCGAAGTTATTTCCTTTAGATTCTACAATTTTGTCTTTTTGTTTCTTGTTTTCACTAGTTCGGCTTAATGGAAAACAACAACAAAATTAGAGAGCTTTATAGTATTTATCTTGAGTTAGGACATGAAGTGTTTGAAGAGAAATTAAAAAACCTATGTAACTTTATTTGCATGCTAGTAGCAATGTTGTTAGTATGAATTCTTTGGACACCATTATTGCTAATGCTATGGAAAAGTCTAAGCTTGGGTAAGCTAGTTTTTATGAAAATGATCTTTTTAGTTCCCCGGCTTTGGAAGATAGCTATTCTATTGCTTATGATTATACCAAACCTCTAATATATGATGATTACAATGATGAATATGATATTTTCAGTCCACCTACTATTGAGGAGAAAATTAATTGTGATTACAATATGCCTCCTATATTTGATGATTATGGTGATGATAATAATAATGATAGCTATTTTGTTGAATTTGCTCCCACAACAATTAATAAGAATGACTATGCTTATGTGGAGAGTAATAATTATTATATTCATGTGGCTCATGATAAGAATGTTTTATGTGATAGTTATTTTGTTAATTTTATTCATGATGCTACTGAAAGTTATTATGAAAGAGGGAAACATGGTTTTATGCATCTCAATAATATTAAGTTTCTCCTCTTTACGTTAAAAGTCTTGAAGTTTCATTTGTTTTGCTTTACTATGCTTGTTGCTTTGTGCTTTCATGACTTGTTTATTTACAAGATCCCTATGCATAGGAAGTGGGTTAGAC
The DNA here is from genome assembly GCA_910589775.1 of Avena eriantha. Taxonomy (NCBI): domain Eukaryota; kingdom Viridiplantae; phylum Streptophyta; class Magnoliopsida; order Poales; family Poaceae; genus Avena; species Avena eriantha. The sequence goes on from OU342741.1 coordinate 223,602,913, forward strand.
TTAAATGTGCATTGAATTTGCTTCTTGATGCTCTCTTTTACTTCAATTCATATTTCTTATGTGACCATCTTCTCAAACTATCATGTCTAACTTAAAGGCGTTAAAGAAAAGTACTTATTGGGAGATAACCCAAAAGTTTTAGATGAGTCTTGAACCGCTCCTTATCCTTTTTATTTGCTTTTTGTGCCAAGAGTAACCTCTAATGAGAGAGAAATAATGATTGGGAAAGTTGTTGTCTCGAAACAGATTTATGTGCTTCACCGTAAAAATTTGTGTAAAATCTCTGTACGTCCTTTTGAGGCATGAATTTTTGTGCTTCTGCCCCAGGTTGTTATCTAACTTTCGTTAGTTCAACACTTTTTGATTTGAGCAACATAAGGTCTTAAAAAAATTCGTCTTTACCTGCTGGTCTGTTTTGACAGATTTCTGCTATTTTCTACATTTGGTTCTTGTTGGTTCCTTCTTGAGTTCTTTTGAGGAATTGAGCTTTTCAATGGAAGTGCTACAGTAGCTAGTGTTCTAATGGAAGTTTATTTGGTGTTAGAACTGAACCTTAAGACTTATTTATCTTGAGTGCACTAATGTTGCTCATAAAGATTGTGTGAAGTTTTGTATGAAGGAAAAATTTCAGGTGTATGGAAGGAATGAGTAATGAGATGAAGGATGGACTAAAGCTCAAGCTTGGGGATGCCACGCGTGTCACCCCAAGAAATATCCAAGAAGTACAAGCGTCAAAGCTTGGGGATGTCCAAGGCATCCCCTTCTTCATCAATAAAAATCCTAGGTTTCTTCCAAACACTTCATTTTTATTGTTTCATGCACAGTTGTGTTGTTCTTGGAGCGTCTTCTTTTTCTTTTTTGTTTTGGTTTTTAGTTTGCTTGGTTTTCTTAGTTTTCTGAATAAATTGGTTGGACCCTCTCTTTCATACATTGGTTTGCAAATAGTTTGGTTTGGTTTGGAAAAGACTAGGAAAGTTCATGCTTATGTGGTAAAAAGAGCTCGTTTTTGACTGTGGCCTATGCTTTGTCATGCCATGCTTGATATTGTTTTGGCTTTATACTTAGTATTGTTAGCTGTAGCATGACTTGTTATAAACAATTGAGATTGCTTAATGTGCCTTGGATGAATTATGCGTTGTTTTAGCATATTAAAGCATATTATAGTGGTATTCTCCTTTGATGCTTTATTTGGGTTGACTTGGCACATGCTCACACCATGTTATGACTATCTCAAGTCACCATAGCCTTTATTATCCTTTAGTTTTCAACTTGTAGTATCACTTTATGCTTTGATCAATGATGTTTTGTCGCTCTGCATGATTATGGCCATTATTGCTCTCTTAGTTTGTCGATCCCAGTCTTTTGCTAGCCTCCACCACCAAGTATGAGTTCCACTCATGCATCCAACTCCCTAAACCAAGTTATTCCAAAGAGTCCACCATACCTACCTACTAGCTTATGCTATTCCAAGTATATTCATGCTTTTGTTTATCTTCCAAATTAAACTTGTTATGAGAAAACTAGTGATTAAAGCTCTCACGAACTTGATGGCACACTTTACTTTTTTGCATCCAATAAACTTGAACCATTGGGTCCTTCTTTGTTGCGTATATGCTTGCTCTTTATAAGTTGAAATTAGCAGAACCATGTTTCATGGGGAACGCTTTCAACATTGCACTTGTACTTTATACCCCGTTGATATCATGTTCTTTTGCTTACGGATCCCAGCGGTGTGAAATAAAAGTGGAACTTGTAAGATCATGGAGTTTGTATGTGTGTTAGAGAAACGCCTGGGCCACTAGCCTAAGCCATGCCTAATCATGGTGGAAACTTGCAGCACACCATAATGAGCACTCTATGAAGCATCCTCAATAAAAACCTATGCAAATAGCAAATAAAAAGATCGCTGAGATGCTCATTGTCTGCTTGCCTTGTCATTTTGATTATGGGATAGCTCCTGTATCATGTGCAAGGGGTACCCCGTTGGCGGTTCTTTATGATACATATGTACTTACAATGACAAGAGCTTACTTGTGACTAAAGTTGAGTAGCATGAGGTTCGGTCTTCGTAAGTAAGGGGCATGAGATTTCGGTTTATAACTTTTCAAGCATATCCTCTTAGTTGTGTCACTTTAACCTTAATCACCTTAAAGATGCTTATGATAGGGGCAATGAGAGCTGAAAGCTATAATTACCATAATTTTTGGAAGCTCTTTATGAAAGTTGAATCTCTGCTTCCTTCTATGAAGGCATTTCTTCCACCATTATATTGAGTCTCCACCTTCTATCTTTATGCACCTACTTTGAGAGCATAGTGGCCATTCTTAGTTCTATGTGCATTGTCCCGAGACTAGTTGATTGATGCATAACTTGATATTGCTTGTTTTAAACTAATTGTATCTAGTCACTCTTATGAACTTTGAAGGTGTCCTATGCATTTATATTTGCTACTCTATGAGGGACAAGCTGAATACTATTATGCTATGTTTTCTTTATGTGAAACAACAAACGTCTTGCAAAGCATTGTTATTCATGAATCTTTTGTTTGTGCCTTTTCATGTTGTAACATAGTTGCTATGTCTTATTGCTAGAACTTTTTCTTTCATGCTTTGTCTTTCATGCTATGTTGAAGTACTATGATCCCAGCTATCAATGTTTTATAAATACTTTGATCAAGTCTTTGATGGTGCATGTCACCTTAAAAATTATTCTTTCTTTTTATCACTTACCTACTCGAGGACGAGCAGGAGTTAAGCTTGGGGATGTTGATACATTGCAAATGTATCTATAATTTTTGATGTTCCATGCTTGGTTTTATCTACTTTCTTGTGTTTTGTCCACACTTTGGAGTACTTTTCATATGATTTCTTGGACTAACCTATTAACAAGAGACACAGTGCCAGTTGCCTGTTTTCTGTTGTTTTTGGTTCCAGGAAAGTCAGAAAATGAATATTCTCGGAATTGGACGGGACAAAAGCCATAGTGCCTATTTTACCGGAAGACTCACGGAGCCAGAAGACGAGACGGAGAGGGGCCACAGGGCAGCCACACCATGTGGTGGCGCGGGCTAGCCCTGGCCGAACCACCAGGTGGTGTGGGCCCCCTGGCACTCCACCGACCTTGCCTCCTTCGCCTATAAGAGCCTCCCGATACCAAAACCCTAATTCGTCAAGCCTCCAGCCACGAAAAGTTCCGCAGCGCCGCCGCCACCGAAGGGGAGATTCGGGGGACAGAAAGTCTCTGTTCCGGTACCTTGCTAGGACGGGGAAGTGCCCCCGGAGCCATCTCCATCGATCTCCACCGCCATCTCCATCATCGTTGCTGATTCCCATGATGACGAGGGAGTAGTTCTCTCTCGAGGCTAAGGGTTCTACCGGTAGCTATGTGTTCATCTCTCTCTCTATGCATGATCATATTGTGATCATGTGCTTGTAATCTATAGATCTACCTTGCTACTCAAGTTCTTTAATAGATCTCTGCTCTCCCCATGTGTGTGAAAGTGACAGCATGCACACCATGATGGCACTTAGGCTAGAGATTACAAATACTTGTTATGAGTTATATTTGGAGTTGGATGTCTTTATGAAATTGTGGTGTTTGTTGGAACCATCTAGTGCTCAAGGTGACGGTGTGGGGTTTTCTAGATGGGAAAGATGAATTTTGAGGTGTGCTGTTATAGCCCTACCATCGATTAGAGTGTCCAACCGGAGAGTAGTTAAGAGTAGTATCATAAAGAGAAGATATTTATATGAGAGTGTTCACTAGTGAAAGTATGATCCCTAGGCCTTGTTTCTAAGCATTGATACACCGTTTGCAATTAGATCTGTTACATGTTTGCTTGCTTCTATCTTTATTTCAGTTTTACTTTAGTCTTTTCCACACCATCAAGCTATTTTCTATCACCGTTACCACTTATAATTATCCATACCACTTGTATTTCACTATCTCTTTGCTGAACTAGTGCACCTATACACCTGACAAGTGTATTGGGTGTGTTGGGGACACAAGAGACTTCTTGTATCTCGATTGCAGGGTTGCTTGAGAGGGGATACCTTTGACCACTTCCTCCCTAAGTTCGATAAACCTTGGGTGATCCACTTAAGGGAAAACTTGCTGTTGTTCTACAAACCTCTGCACTTGGAGGCCCAACAACTATCTACAAGAATAGAAGTGCGTAGACATCACAGCCCAGGGCCCATGCCCTAGTCCCAGCTCGCAAGCAGCAGATGGAATAAACCGTTTACTTTCCTATGGCCCAGTACCAGCCCAGTTCGTCTCCCTCTCTCTCTCACTGACAGGTGGGACAGCAGGTGGACTGCGGGTTGAGCCTGGGAAATACCTAGGGGGTTTTCTGCAAAATGTCGTTGTCGTTTACCTCTTGACATCACAAGCAGCTCGCTGGTCGGAGCTTCGCCGTTCGCCACCGTGCCATGACATAGACCTCCATCCAGATTCGTGCCGCCGTCACTAGGGAAGACAAGAACGCCACAAAGCCCCTTCCCATCCTCATCCTCCCATTCTCCCTCTCTCTGAATCTTCTTCCACCGAAACCCTAGCTTGGACGGGAGCTCCTTCATCGCCATTGGAGCCTCCCCTAGACTAGCTAAGCGCACAATAGAGCTTGCCTCGGTCTCCTTGTTCGTCTCCGCCAGGCCTCGCAAGCAGGCGTGCCACGAGCGGCGCGGAATCGAGCTTGGAGTCCCACCGGCCGTAGTAACCATTGTCGTTGATTCGTCACCATCGGACCACCCCGTGCCTCATCGACCTCACCATCGTCACCAGGGTGAGCTCACACTTCTCCTAGACCTCTCCAATCTCTTCCTCTTGTTGTGTATTGTCGTCCCGCCATGCACCAACGTCGGCCACCACGGTTGTTGGTCGCCGGAGTAGTTCCGGTGACCAAAAGTGGGCGGCACAACCACTACCAGGTTCCTCGCATCATCCTCTTTCCAACAAGCCTAGCCACAGCCGTGCGCGAGCACCCAATCGGCCGATCGAGCTTCGATCTGTGAGGATCAACATCGTGAGACGTCACGATGACGTCATCCCGTGCCTAGTCAGCCAGTTTGGCCCAGTCTTTGCTTATGTGGCATGTGACGTGGTGGGAGCCCCACCAGTCAGTGTCTATGTCTAGGATTAGTCTCGGTACAAAAAGTATTTCCTATTAAGAAAATGGATAAAACAATATAAATTCAAATACAAATATTTTCCAAGAATTAAGAAAATGATTAAATCTTATTAATTCAATATCTTTTGTTTTATAATTCAGAAAAATATATATTATATATCAAAATGTTCAAAAAAATAAATTTTATATTCTAAACCTATAATTATATTTTATTTTCCAATTTAAATAAAATAATTAGTATTAATTAGTAAATACCCTATTAGGGATAAATCTTAAATAAATATATTCTATTATTTAAAATTTAGAAAAATAAGTGTAATGTATAAAAAAATTTGGAAAGACAAAATATACATTTATAAACTTGTATCATATATTTTTGTGTCACTTAGCTAAATATTATTATCTATTAAGTATTTATAAAGTGATAAAATTAATAAAAATCATATCTTATTATTTTCAAATGAGAAAAATACATATTATATACCAAAATGATCACAAAAATAAATTCTACACATTAAAAATATCCTGTTGCACATTTAAAGTCAAATAAAGGTAAAAGTTAAATACGTCTTGATTAAAACTATTTTTTAATCCCTTAATGGATTAAAAATACAAAAAATCTTTACTTTACCTTTAACATTAATTGTTCAAAGTCTAAAAGTGGATAACAAGTTCAGTTGATGTTTAAGTGAAGTAAAAATAGGTCTAAACATTTTAAGATGTATTTATTAAAAGTCCCATCCAAAATAATTATATTTTATTCCCTAAAAATATTTTGTCAACTATAAAACCATCAAAAGTAGTGTATTGCTTGTCTTGAGGATTCTCCTCATTCATAAATCACCAAGCTAATATCCACTAAATCTTTTACTAGTTTGGAAAACTACTTAAAGATTTAAACCAAGTTTATAAGTAGTTAAAATAATGCCTATTCTGTACTTATGAATCATTAAGAAGTAAACCACCCATAGGATGATGCCATATTTAAAAATATATAAGTCTCCACTTGCTAGTGGAATAACTATTCAAAAATGTTAATTGTTTTCTTCATTAATACTCATAACTGGTAAGAAAACCTTAAGGTGTTAGCTTTAAGTTTAAATGCTTTTACTTTGTAAAAGTAACCTTTTACTCAAAAGTTATTCTTTTGAGAAACATTAAAAGTAATCCTTGAACACTTCTTTAAAAGCTCTAGTTGATTAATAATTTTGCTTAAGACATATTTTAGATACTATGACCCATTTGAGTGGTTTAGTATTGCATGCTACTTGTTGTATTTACATATTGTTTCACACACTCTCTCACAAGCCTTAATAAGAAGCACGAGTGTGAAGCTAGTATAAAAGTGAAACACATTCTAAAGAAACCATCCATAGTTTCCGGACCCTAGATTAGATACAATTATTCCGGGGGTTCGCGTTTATCCAATTGCATCACATTGCTTATGCATACTTGCATCTTGCTTCTACCGGACCAATGATGTTATTTACAGAATTTGGATCTTCTATGGTATTGAAGACCGTGATGGCATAATCTTGCAATCGCAAAAGGCAAGTTCACACTTGCTCATGTCCTTTGGTTATTTTCTATCAAATGCTTGTAACTCAAATGTTATAGCATGATTGTTTTGCTTATGGATCCCGGTGGTGTGAAATAAAAGTGGAACTTGTAAGATCATGGAGTTTGTATGTGTGTTAGAGAAATGTCTGGCCCGCTAGCCTACGCCATTCCTAATCATGGTGGAAACTTGCAGCATAACCATAATGAGCACTCTATGAAGCATCCTCAATAAAAACCTATGCAAATAGCAAATAAAAAGATCGATGAGATGCTCATTGTCTGCTTGCCTTGTCATTTTGATTATGGGATAGCTCATGTATCATGTGCAAGGGGCACCCCGTTGGCGGTTCTATATGATACATATGTACTTACAATGACAAGAACTTACTTGTGACTAAAGTTGAGTAGCATGAGGTTCGGTCTTTGTAAGTAAGGGACATGAGATTTCGGCTTAAAACTTGTCAAGCATATCCACTTAGTTGTGTCACTTTAAACTTAATCACCTAAAGATGCTTATGATAGGGGCAATGAGAGCTGAAAGCTAATAAGTACCATAATTTTTGGAAGCTCTTTATGAGACTTGAATCCCTGCTTCCTTCTATGAAGGCCTTTCTTTTACTTTTATGTTGAGTCTCCACCTTCTATCTTTATGCACCTATTGAGAGAGCATAGTGGCCATTCTTAGTTCTATGTGCATTGTCCCAAGACTTGTTGATTGATGCATAACTTTGATATTGCCTGTTCTTAAACTACTTGTATCTAGTCACCCTTATAAACTTTGAAGGTGTCCTATGAATTTATGTTTGCTACTCTATGAGAGACAAGCTGAATGTCACTATGCTATGTTTTCTTTATGTGAAACAAACAAACGTCTTGCAAAGCATTGTTATTCATGAATCTTTTGTTTGTGCCTTTTCATGTTGCAACATAGTTGCTATGTCTTATTGTTAGAACTTTATCTTTCATGCTAAGTTGAAGTACTATGATCCTAGCTATCAATGTTTTAGAAATACTTTAATCAAGTTTATGATGGTGCATGTCACCTCAAAAATTATTCTTTCTTTTTATCACTTACCTACTCGAGACGAGCATGAGTTAAGCTTGGGGATGTTGATACGTTTCTAACGTATCTATAATTTTTTATGTTTCATGCTTGGTTTTTATCTACTTTCTTATGTTTTGCCCACACTTTGGAGTATTTTTATACACTTTCTTGGACTAACCTATTAACAAGATGCCATAGTGCTAGCTACTTGTTTTCTGCTGTTTTCGGTTCCAGGAAAGTCAGAAAATGAATATTCTCGGAATTGGACGGGACAAAAGCCAAAGTCAGTTTTTCACCGAGGGGACACGGAGCCAGAATACGAGACGGAGAGGGACCAGAGGGCCACCACACCACCTGGCTGCGCGGCTAGGCCTGGGCCACGCTAGGGGGTGGTGTGGTCGCCTAGAGCACCCCCTCGGCTTCCCCTTTCGCCTATAAGATGCCTCCGATACAGAAACCCTAAGTACATGATCAAAATTCCACAAAATAATCTATAGCTGTCGTCATCTCCATCCCTAGATCGGGAGGGATCTGAAGCTCCCCCCGGCACCCTTCCAGAGGGGAGAATTCACCCTGGAGGCCTTCTTCATCACCATGCAAGCCTCCGGTGTGATGCGTGAGTACTTCATCCTCGGACTACGGGTCTATGTAGTAGCTAGATGGTTGGTTCTTCTCCTTTGTGCTACCATATTTAGATCTTGTGAGCTCCATTCATGATCAAGATCATCTCTTTGTAATCATACATGTTGTGTTTGCGGGGATCCGATGGATATTGACATGCTATTTCAGATTGATTATTGATTCTATCATGTCTTCGTTATTTGTGATCTTACATGCTCTCCATTGTTAGTACATATCTTGGCCGAGTAGATGCTAGCAACTCCAAGAGGGAGTATTTATGCTCGATAGTGGGTTCATGCCTTTAGTAATCTGGGGAAGTGACAGAAATCTCTAAGGTACTAGATGTGCTGTTGCAATAGGGAGAAAACAACAATCCTTTGTTCATAGAAAATTCATATTGTTTACTTTACACGCAATGCGTAATGCAATTATCTATTGCTTGCAACTTAATAATGGAGGGGTTTCAGATGATAACCTGAAGGTGGATTATTAGTCATATATGCAGTTGGATTATGGTCTATGTATAATGTTGTAATGCCCAATCAAATCTCATAGGAGTCAAGATGATTAGTATATGTATGCATTCTTTCTCGATGTTTGTCAATTGCCCCGCTGTAATTTGTTTACCCAACATGTCATCTATCATAAGGAGAACCACCACTAGTGAACTATGGACCCCGGTCCTTTATTTTACCATCAATCTACAACTGCTTACTGCTTTCTGCTTACTTTCTGCAAGCTTTTACTTTCTTCCACACAATATGTTTAATCTTTGGTTTCAGCAAAACTGGTGAGATTGACAACCTCACTATAAGTTGGGGGCAAAGTTCTGTGGTTGTGTTGTGCAGGATTACAAGTTGGCAACAACACCTTGGAGGCGTTTCCTTGCTCCTACTGGTTCAATAACCTTGGTTTCATAACTGAGGGAAACTTGCTACTGTGCTCATCATACCTTCCTCTTGGGGTTCCCCAACGAGCTCGAGATATCTTGGGCCATCACGATCCAGGATTAAGAAGAGGGTGTAGTATTCTTCAACCTTACTGCACCCAAAGGGTATGCCTCCTCGACTTCATAAGGCCCTTTCCACCTGGATTTTAATTTACCTACAAAAATCTTAAGCCTAGAGTTGTATAGTAAAACTTGATCTCTAGATTTAAATTCCTTCCCCACTAACTTTTTATCATGCCATTTATTTACCTTTTCCTTGAATATCCTAGCATTTTCATAGGCCTCATTTCTGATTTCATCCAAAGGATGGATATCTAAGAGTTGTTTTTCTCCAGCAGTTTTAAAATCGAAATTCATGGTTTTGATAGCCCGCCGAGCTTTATGGTCCTATTCTAATAGAAGGTGGCAAGTTTTACCATAAACCATCTTGTATGGTGTCATTCCCATAGGATTTTTGAAAGCTGTACGACACGCGAACAACGCACCATTAAGCTTCAATGCCCAGTCCTTCCTTTACCTGTTCACCATCTTCTGAAGTATGACTTTGATTTCCTGGTTAGATAATTCCACTTGTCCACTAGTTTGTGGGTGGTGAGGTGAAGCTATGCGATGGCCGACTCCATACTTTTGAAGTATTTTGCCAATGGTACCTTTCATAAAATGAGTTCCACCATCAGTAATTAAAAACCGAGGTACTCCAAACCTGGGAAAGATGATGTCCTTGATCATCTTGATGGAAGCGGCTGCATCTACATGAAAAGTGGGTATAGCTTCTACCCACTTAGTAACTGTGGTGACCCAGCATACCACTGCATGATGTAGTACACTATAGTCGTTGACATAACACCAATGAAACACCGTTCACGAGTATTAAATCCCTCAGAGTGGTACAACAGAAACACAACAAGTCCAAGACATGACCATATATTACAACTCGACTCTTTACAAAAGATCCACAGAATACTCTAGGTTAAAGAGAGAGAAAGAACTTCTTACAAAGGAGAACCAGAAATAACATCTCATAACTATCTAGTGACTAAGACTAGTATCTAAACTAATTGGCTTGCAATTGCCTCTATTGCAATGCTCTAGAGAAGTATGTTTTATGGCTAGAGTATCTACTCCTATCTAATCAGAACATCGTCTTCACTTCGGTTGATGTATCTGTTGACTTGATGGACATTATTGAAGAACTTGAGCTATTGATGATGGTTTCTTGAGCATAAATTGGTGTTGACGTTGTCTTCAACGGCTTAGAACCTAGCAAGGGTTAAGAAGGTACGGTTTAGTACGAGCGTACTCAACAAGTTCACTAAAAAAGAGTGTTTGATGCACTATATGTACAGCCACAGACCAAAGGTCATATGCAATGCAAGTTTTCGTACACATTTCTTCAAAGGTTGCTTTTATTCTGAAAACTATGTCTGACAGCCTTCACAGGTTTACCAAAACTTTCGTGGAGTTCCTTTCCTGAAGCGTTCGCATCTCCTTCCCAGAACAGGAAGTAACAAGTTACAGTTCTTACACTCTACAGAGGTGTGTTACTTTACCCATGAGAGATCTTAATACTTATTGCACATCCGGGCGCGCATTCCCATTCACACTTCCTTGGTATGAGGACCAGGCTAAGATCCAAGCCAATCACTGCCCTCTTCGCGACCCGCATGAAGACACGATCCCCCAAGAAGGTTTACCACGAGTACAGTCCGGGTAGCCTCTCGAAGACTCAAGAAACCATCATCAACATCTCAAGTTCACTAAAAAAGAGTGTATGATGCACTATATCTACAGCCACAGACCAAAGGTCATATGCAATGTAGGTTTTCGTAAACATTTCTTCAAAGGTTGCTTTTATTCTGAAAACTATGTCCGACAGCCTTCACAGGTTTACCAAAACTTTCGTGGAGTTCCTTTCCTGCAACGTTCACATCTCCTTCCCAGAATAGGAAGTAACAAGTTACAGTTCTTACACTCTGTAGAGGTGCGTTACTTTACCCATGAGAGATCTTAATACTTGTTGCACATCCGAGCGCGCATTCCCATTTACACTTCCTTGGTATGAGGACCAAGCTAAGATCCAAGCCAATCACTGCCCTCTTCGCGACCCGCATGAAGACACGATCCCCCAAGAAGGTTTACCACGAGTACAGTCCTGGTAGCCTCTCGAAGACTTTGTAAGCAGCTCTTCCTAGCAGGAACCAGCACCTATGGTGAACCTCCACCACGACAGCTATGCATAGATAATCTAGACACCTAGATTGGGAGGCACTAAGTGTCCCACCCATGTGCTGGATTCTCCACGAGAAATCTGCAGGTTCATGATAAGGTCTTCCATCCATGCGAAAGGAAGAAGATAAAGCTGACTTATCCATCCCATTCCAAATCTCATGGTTAACGCGTAATATACGACGCTAGAATCACTGGCGACATTGGTTGATTAAGTCCTAGATATTATGTTCCTTTACCACTAGAACTGTATCAATAGATTATTACCATTTGGTAAATAATCCATAATCATATTATTATGAAAATAATGTTTTCTGACCTTTTTGAAATGCAGGTGATGACAACATTTGAGTTACAAGTATTTGATAGAAAATAACCAAAGGACATGAGCAAGTGTGAACTTGCCTTTTGTGATTACAAGATTATGCACTCACGGTCTTCAAGATAATAGAAGATCAAAAATCTGTAAATAGCATCATTGGTCCGGTAAGGACTAATATTTAAACAAGAAATATGTTGTGATGCATAAGTAATGTAATGCATTTTGTAAAACCCCATGACAATTCCGTAATAACGTGGAAAGGTGAAACATAAGTGATTTCTTTAAGACTTGGTTTATCTTCGGGTTTACTTCACAAGAAAATATGTGTATACAAGAATCTTAAGATTAACATGTATGATACAAAAGTAAGTATAACCACAACACATGATTAATGTCAATTGATATCATGTAACCCTTATGAAATTCCATGTTTTAGGTTGACAAGAGTTGAAGAACTTCTTATGAGATTGTTGTTTGAAGTGGCAAAACGAATAGCTTTTGAAGGAAAGATTTCTTTGATAAGGTTTAAACAATCTTGATGGTTAACAGAATGTGATCATTGACTTTTGCGTTTGTTCGATAAGCTTGGTCTTGAGATGGCTCATGATTTAATTTGAAACAGACCAAAGTTAACTATAAAAACATAATTATACTTTATATATTATGTTTATAACATGATGGACCAAAGTTAATTTTAAAACTTAAATATATTTAGGTTGTGATGTATTAAATTATTATTAAGTTCTAGGGTTAAGATAAGTTTGATTAAGAGTGTGGATTCGTTCACTTTAAATTTAAGTGAATGATGTGTTTGAATGTGATTTACTATTATGAAAATGATTTGTCTTATTAAAGAAAGAAAATTTATATAATCTCATTAATGTGTTAGGGTTTTAAAATCATGTTAAGCATGGTTAAGAGATAAAGAGTATTCACCATCCATAGAGGTGAATGATGTTGATAATTTACTTGAATTGTTGATTTAACTTAGATTTATGGTTTTAAAAGAGTTTTATAGAGTTAATGGCTTACACTTAAGCTTCATCATAGATCCAAGTTATGGCTTTGGAAGCAGTATTTAAATGTAAAAGATTTAAGGTTTCACATAGAATTGTGATTATTTCTTACTTAAGAAATGTTTTTAAAGAATTTACAAAATAGGTATTTGATAAAATAGATAGGGATTTATTACTTTAAAATCTTGGAACCCTTTGGAATAATGTATTGAGTATTTTTTAGTAAAGTATATTTACTTAAGATCTTAACAATGAATTTTATGTAATTTTAAATAGTGTCTTTCTTTTTATACAATTCTACAAAGGATTATATGTCTTTAAATATTTGCTTCAAGTTTTATTCGTAAAAGAATAAGTTAATATTTTTATAAAATAGTAGATTTATTTTCATAGGTTAAAATGATTTTTATTCATTTTTAGGACTTTTCCTTAATTTATGAAATTTCACTTAGTATTTTAATGGTGTTAATATATGTTTTCCTTTTATTTAACTCAAACAAGTAATGTTATATTTTTCCTAGGTATATATTATTTTTGTGATCATCTTGATATATTATATGTATTTTTAGGATTTTTCTATATTTTTCTAGAGTGTAGATTATGTACAGGGGTATTTTGGTCTTTTAATATTTGGAATATTAATTTATTTTGTAATAAGGTTTTGGAATTGGGCCTAGCCCACAGACTGTCCTAATTTAGGCCCAACTCGGCCCAACCGGGATCGAGGTCAAACCCCACGCTGGCCCACCTCACCCCATCTCCACCTTTCTCACTTCTTCTCTCACGCACAAAGACACACACCGCCACCAGCGCCGCCCCTGTTGCCCTAGCCATCGCTGTCCGTCTCCATTGCCTCCATTTGCTGGCTCCGCCTCTCCACGGTATTCCCCACTAGTTCATTGTAGCCTCATCGTCGCCTTGCTTTCGCATGGGTCCTTGACCACACCTAACCCTAGCCACCACGGCTTGGGTCGCACGGGTCCTTCGACTGCCCCCAGCTCATCGTCTATGTCTCCTCTACAACATCTATGACCACCGGTGCTCCTGCTAGTCCGCTCTGACACCAACACCCAGCTCCAGGTCTCCCACGTCGACCACGATCACTGACTCGAACTCCAGTGAGTTGCTGCTACAAAAACCTCCATGGATTGACCATGGCCTCCCTCACCTCGATGAGGTAGTAGGTTGTGACTTCTCCCTTCCTCCTACATCGACTAAAGTGAGGTATGTTTCTAATTCCCCTTTAGTTTAGATTCATGTTCATGGACATGTACCACACTTGATTGATCTAGTTACTTTTACTGATCATGGAGTTGATCTCGTGCTAGTTAGCCCGGCTCTAGTAATTCTTTTGATAATTAGTAGGGTGAATGATAATTTCAAGTGTGTTATGGTGGTCTTTTATTATTAGTAGCTACGGTGTAATTGGTTTGCAAATGATACGACATTGGTCTTAAGGCATGTATTGGAGTGAACTAGGATACCTTGTTGCTAGTATGGTTACAGGTTTAGGTTTTATGAAAATTTTAGAAGTGGGTGATGATGATAAACTATGACTGTGTGTTCTTCTAGTGAACTCCTAGCTAAGCTAGGTGTGGTCCATGGTTATAGTCTGCCATATGCTTATGGAAGTGACTATCCATTATTAGATCATGATAATGTTCTATTAGTATATACTAGGTGATGAAGGTGAAAATGGAATATTGGCCGAATTGGTATTAGTGCTATTCCAGAGCTACAGATAGCTGTTCTACTCCTGAGCATGTGCTGAACTTGCTTGTGATGCTTTAACAATCGGGTGGAGGTTCTAATTGGATGGTCATCATGTTGTTTTGAACATAATGTGCTCCTAGAACACTTAACAAGAGCACATTTATGTTCAATTAAATACTCAAGCATGCTGAAAAGGTATGCATCACATATAAAGAATTGTTTGCTGTAAAGCTAGGTCCTATTGATATTATTAGTGTAATGCTTAGTTGATTCTAATAAAGTATAACTTGTTTAGGTTGTAGTGTAGTTATTCTGGTTTTAGAGAAAATCTGATTTGGTAATGGATTCTCCTTAATTCTAGATTATTTTATAATGAAGTGCACAGTTGGTTCAATCCTACTTGTGTCTATAGCATTTTTAATAACATGATCATCTTTTTACTGCTTAGATTACTATGGGTATTTAATTTTATTTATCTTTACTATCTATCCTGAAATTATGCATATGCTTTGTGACTCCATGATACCCATACAATCAACTAGATGCTAGGGAAATGCTTGCCTATCTTCTATTAGCTTTCTAGCTATTCCATAGGCTCCTATATAGTTAAATACTAATGTACTTGATGTTGAATTGATACAAATGGGCTCCCCTTGGTTATGTTTGGAGAACAACCCATGCTCCAACTTAACTTACTGATGCTACATTCTTTATTTTCTTTTAAAATTAAACATTGGTTCTTATATGCTTACAGGCTCTAGTAGCTGTTATGATTAAGATACAACTAAATAAGCACTAGTGTTAGATGGTTGGATGAATCCCTTCTAAGATGCATATATTTCACATATATATCCCATAGATCAGGTGTATGTGAAATGCTGCAGTATAAATATATAAGGAATGTATGCTGCAACCATTTGTTAGCATCACACAAGTGTGCTAGATCAATAGCTTAACCAAGTGCAAGCAAATAAGTGATTTATTATTGTTTTACTTGCTGTAATTAAAACTTGATGGAGTGTTCTTGGTTTTGTAGGGACCATATGATCATATATATGTATGGAATAAATCTACAGGTCAAATCTATGCTTCCTACCTTGTATCTTCACTATTATAGAGTCAAATAGTCAGGTTCTCGCTAGTGGTGTCTACTTTACTTTTTGTTTACTGCTAGTACATGATCTGATCCTGTAGTAGGGTTTGTGTGGTTAGTTGGCTTGATACTGGAAAGATCTAGTTGTTGTCCAACAATATCACTATTGTTCTACACACTGCTCTTGTCCACTTTATACTAGAAATGATCAAGAATAAATATGCTATGTACTGGATCAACTTTCAATCTTGGTTGGTAGTACCTTGTATCTTCTCTAGCTTGCACCCTTTTAGCTTGTTCATCTAGGTTCTAAATTCCTTGCATCTTGTGGACAAACTGATTAGCTGGTGGTGGTCATAGTAGCATCTTTTGTAAATCTTCTCCTCCTTCCAGCTGAACCTACTCCAGCTCCTCCTAGCTCCTGGATTTACTTCTCAACATCTAATCCTAGTCTTGTAATTGTCCTTGATGTGCCCATGGCTTCTAATTGTTCAAGTTTCTGCTCTAATGGGTTTGGTTGGGTCCTTGCTAGTAGATGCAGGGAAGATTACTTCTAAGAACTTCCCTCGATTGATCTGGTTAGTATCTAGTGCAGATGGATGCTATTTGAGCTATTGTGTTCCTTTGCTAAAGACATGAAAGCATGATGTGGCTGGCTATAGCTTGCTCTTATACTATTGGACTACTGCTAGAATTGTGACAACACATGCCATGCAAAAGATGACAGTGTTGCTTACATGTGGGCCTAGTATTGTGGTTGTCAACAATTTTCTATTCTCTTCCTACTGCAAGCCAAGACTAGGGATTGTTCTTATCTTGGTATTTCCTTTACCTTTCTTTTATGGTGGTCAAGTGAGTCAATCACTGCTAGCTGTTGTGTGAGTGAATGAACACCAACATGTAGTTTGATTCATTTTGCAGGACCAACTAAAGAAGAATGATCAGGAGTATGAAAGATTCATCTCAAGATTAGTGTAGGTTTTTCATTTATTAAATTATATTTTGTATTAATATACTTGTAATTTTATTTTATTTCATTTGTTAATGGTATTATTCCATAATTGCTGTAAGTTACTCATTTGAGGATAACTACTTGTAAATTTTAACTCTTTTTGTTGTATCTCCATTATTAACATTCTGGAAGTGTAATTTCGACTCTTTTGGAACAATAATTCCAATGTGTTATTTAAATCCAAAGCAATGTGTTGTTCTAGTATTGCTTCATATGACCTATTTTAAATTCCAATTCTATTTGAGTTCAAATATATCTTTCAAATTCAAATTGGAATTGCTTTCCCTCAAACCCAAAGATATAGTAGAGGTCATGCCGAAATCTGTCGCACTTGCCTGGATGCTTCCATCAGAACAAGAGAGATCTCGATCCCTCTACACTCTTTTAGTTTTGCACGAAAATTCTCCGGATTTTCTTATGCATAAATTCGATGCACACATCTCATCCCGGCTTATTTGTAATTTCTAATGCTGGGATGTTATAGTAACATAGTCAACAACAACAAGAATATGAGTATAACCATTAGAGGGGACAAACGGTCCCATAAAATCCATTCCCCACACATCAAATGGCTTTATTACTAGGTTATATTTCATAGACATTTCCTATCTTCTATCAATATTACTCATACATTAGCAAGTATCACAATTCCAAACATATTCATGAGCATCTTTAACTAGGGTAGGCCAGTAGAAGCCTAAATGCAAGACTTTAGTTGCAGTACGATCACCAGCGTGGTGTCCTCCATAAGGACTATCATGACAAGCCTTGAGAATGGCTCTTGCCTCGTGGTTAGGTACACATTTCCTAATCATCCCATCTATACCATGCCTGTATAAGTAACGATAGTCCCAAAAAGTAATATTTTAAATCATTAAAGAATTTCTTTCTTTCATTGTAATCTATTCCTTTTGGTAGAAACTTACCTACAAGGAAATTAGCATAATCTGCAAACCAAGGGTCGCGAGGCTCTATAACTGCAAGATATTCCCCTGGCAAAGATTTTTTAATAGGAATGGGGTCCTCTAAGATACCCTCCATTCAGGATAGATATTCCCCTCTTCTATCCACTATCTGCATGTCATATTCTTGTAGTAACAAGACCCATTTAATTTGACGGGGTTTAGCATCTTTCTTAGCTAGAAGGTGTCTCAAAGCCTGATGATCCGTGTCAACTATTACTTTTGAATTGATAATATAGTGCCTAAATTTGTCAAAAGCAAAAATAGCAGCTAAAAATTCTTTTTCAGTTGTTGCATAATTTCTTTGATCATCATGGAAAGTCCTACTAGCATATTGAATGACGTTAAGGTTTGATCCATATCTTTGTCCTAGAACAACCCCAATGGAATAGTAACTAGCATCGCACATGATTACAAATGGCTCATCCCAATTTGGTGGTTGGATAACTGGTGCAGAAATCAATGCCTTTTAAATTGTTCGAAGGAATGAATGCAATTTCTATCAAAGGAAAACAAAGTATCCTTATCTAAGAGACGAGCTAGAGGAGAAACTATCTTAGAAAAATATTTAATAAAGTGCTTATAGAAATCGGTATGCCCAAGGAAGTTCTTTACCCCCTTAATATCTTGCAGTATCAGCAATTTTTCTAGGGTGATCAAGTTTGAACCATCAATCTCAATTCCTTTTCAGAAACTTTATGCCCAAAAACTATAACTTCCCTTACCATGAATCGGTAGTGCTCCCAATTGAGGGCCATCTTGGTCTGTCCGCACCACTGCAAAACTCTATTAAGATTGTAAAGGCATTGTTCAAAAGCAGTTCCATATACAACAAAGTTGTCCATAAGAACTTCCATAGAACTTTCTACAAACTGTCGAATATTTTTAGGACACAATCTTGAAAAGTAGCAGATGCATTACACAAACCAAAAGGCATTAGTAGGTAAGCATAGGTTACATAAGGACAAGTAAAAGTGGTATTTTCTTGCTCTTTAGAATGGATAACAATTTGAGAATATGTCAAATGATCGCTAAGAAAGCATAAGTAAGAATTATCAGACATCCTTTCCATAATGCTATTAATAAGAGGTAATTGTTTATGAACTTTTATTGTTTCCTTATTCAACTTCCTGAAGTCTATACACATTCTATAACCTGCTATTGTTCTAGCGGGGATTATTTCATCCTTATCATTAATAATTATAGTTAAAAATCCTTCCCTAGGTATACAATGAGTTGGGATCACCCACTTACTATCTGAAATTGGATAGATAATACCGATATCCAACATACGTATAACTTATTTTCTTACTACCTCTTTCATTTTAGGATTCAACCTTTTTTTATTATCAACACACGGTTTAGCATCTTCAATCATAGGTATCTTGTGAGTTACTATGGAAGGATCTATCCCTTTTATGTCGTTAAGAGTGTATCTAATAGCCTCACACTATTTGACAAGTACTTATAACAATTTATTATTTTCTTCGGGAGAGAGGTTATCATCTAAAATTACTGGGCACTTACCTTCCTTATCCAAGAATTCATACCTAAGACCTGGAGGGAGAGGTTTCAAAATTAGAGGTGGTGGATCATCGTCTCCTTTTCTTTCAAGTTCTTAAAATTCATTTCTAAAATTAGTCTCTATTTCTGGTGGAGCGTCGAGGATTTCATCTATGGCGACCCTGGATCTAACATCTGAGATTACCCATTATGCAAACCACCACGATCCCATGACCAGTGCATCATGGAGCATAACTGACATAGTATCAAAGTATACGTCCATTACAATACCGAACACAACAAGTCTTACATAGAAAGTCTTACATAACTGCCATGATGGGCACAAATAGATAGTAGTAGTGGACCATCTAAACACGGAAGACCCGAGTCAAGCCAAAGCCCAATAGGTGCCTGACTTGGAGTAACACCCTAATTCGCGAAGTCGTCATCGTAACCTCCGTCATCTCCATCATCATGCTCATAGTCTAGCCAAGTAGATAGCCAGGGACAATGCCAGTGGCTAGTTTTGAATGTACTCGCAAACCACCTTAAGAAGAATGTAACAAATGGATATGCAATGAGGTATGATGGCTCCAAAAGAGGGTTTTTTCAAGAACATTTTCTCTTGTAGGTATATCATCTACATAAGTTATTGAACCACTTTATATGAACAATTTATAAAATATTTACAATAAACTTGAAGCTACTACGATGGGGTCACCCTCTTGCTTTCCTTCCGATCATCCCATGACCAACATCTCCATCATTTCTGACCCTCCCATGATCCAACATTTATATATTCTGACCATCCCATGGTCAAAACATCTTTCAAAAACCTTTTTATAAGACAAAATCGCACCGCTAAGCAGCAACCTTCCCAACTGTACATGACCATGGACACGGCTATTTGAATAGATTTATACTCTGCAGAGGTGGTACACTTTACCCACAAGATTCGATACATCCGTCGCGAACAATCACGGATTGTCATACATCAATATGTGGGGTTCGGATAATCAAACAAGACCCTTGGAGAATCCACTCTAACATGGGCCTACCCTATGAGTTGTTCCCCTCAAGACCGGGAGGTCTGGATCCACGGACCAACCAGAGCGCCCCACTCAGACCTGGAGTGTGCACTTTCAATGAAGGGCTCATAGTATCGCCCGGTCACTCACATGGGTGATCCTGCTTCCTCCAGGTGACTGTCTAATACTTGACCCTTTTTGTAAATGCAAGCCCGGAATTAGAGGGAGATGATCCCTTATACACAGTTGTGAGAATACCCATATTAGAGTGAATGACCTTGAGTCAGGCCCCGTCCCATTCCAGGGTAATGTGGTTGCACGAGTTAATTGTTCGGGCAAAACTACATAGAACCAGGTGCGTTTTCATAAAAATTTTTACCTTCTCCTTCCTTCACAATTTGTAAAGCAGAAACCTTTTGTTTCTTGCAAGACTCTCTTGACAAGTCCCACTTGCCAAGGTTTTAATTCAAAACCTTTGTAAAACATTTCTCTTTTAGGGTTCCCAACCTAGAGTTTTATGTAAGATGAAAAGGGGGTCTCCAAGGAGGGGTCGTGGCGTAAGGCACCACCCTAAACTACAAGGGGTTAAGTAGGTGTGTCCAAGGGTTGTACTAAATAGTACCATAGGTACGGGTTTGTAGGAGCCAAATCTATACACGATATAAGGATATATATATATATCAGGTACTCAACTTAGCAAACCATTCCACACACTTGAAGCTACAAAATATATCAAACTTATGCCACTGAAATCAATGAAAAAGGTCAAACCAAACAATTAGGGTGATTTTAGTGGTGAGCACTAGTTTAGCAAGCAAACAAGTGACTTGATCAAGAACTGTAAGTGAACAGTGACCAAATTTTTATACCAATGGGGAGATATTGGAAATACGAATCTAACCTTCATATTTTTAGCTATCATGGTTGATTTTTAGGAATTAAAATACTGAAAATAGAGCTAACAGGAGAAAAATAATTCTCAGGAAAGATCTACAATACCAAAAATTATACCCTTCTTGGAACAAGTAGTACTAGTAGAGGAACCACTGCAGTAGTTGGTCTCACCTCAAAAGGAGGTCCACAGAAGCATCTAGAATTATAGAAAAAGCTTTTGTCCAAAACTTGTGAAATAAGAACATGATCTAAACATGCCCAACCTATGTGATTCCAATTTTACTTGATAGGTATATTCAAATACAAGGCATGAGAAGTGGTTTCATAATTTTATGAGTCACAGGAAGAATACCATGAATTAAATAGTGTAAACATCTCTATTCAACCACTAAAATTCTCAGTAAAAGTGCATATACTATTTTGCCATTCTACCAATGCCATCTGATAGACATTTACAGAGGCTAGCAGAAAAAAATTGAAACATGCCGAAATGTAGAACATGTTATTTTTGGTGGATTTAAACCTACAGCACAAGTTTCTGGGAATTTAAATTGCCAAAATTTAAAGGGTAAAGGGTGGAATGGCCTGGGTCACGGACCACTTATTGGCTGGGCCAGCCCATTTGCACAGCGGCCTGCGTGGGAACCGGGAGATTCAAATTCCCGGTGGGGGCCCCACGTGTTAGTGTCAGCGGTGCACGAAGGGGTATTGGAGCTTCTAGGCCATTGGATCTAAGTGAACCCGACGACCACTGCTCATCGTCCTCGCTAGGGCGGGTTGCCGGCGAATAGAACCCTAGCAACGGTAGGTGGTGGTCAGGGTGTCTTACCTAGGGCGAAGAATGGCTGGTGGCGGCGTGGTTTGACGCGGCGGGTGATAGCGGTGTGGCAGAGGGGTCCTGGGTGTGCGGTTGGCGGCGTGGCGCTCATGAACTCCTCGGCGTCATCTTCGTGTAGTTTCTTGGAAAAAAGGAGTGGGGTTAGGTCAGCGTCTGTGAGGCGAGCACGACGGATGGAAGAAATAGAGGGGAGGAGGTTCGCCTCGACGACAACCTTCACTGTCATCCTTCGGTGCAGCGGCGGTGCGGCGAGCGGTAGGGGCAGCAAAGGCCGAGCGAGCTCGCCTCTGCTCTAGGGTGGATTGGAGGTAGGTGGGGGAAAGAATGGACTAGGTGGCATGCACTGGTGCGGTTCCATGGTATTAAACCCGAATGGAGGCGCCCACGGTGTGCCAGGTGTAGGGGGTAGTGGAGAGAGGGTTGCGAGGTGCGGGTTGGCTAGGAGTGGTGGCGGGGAGCGTCTCTGTGCGAGAGAGGGCTATGAGGCATGATGTTTTGTGATGCGTGGCCTCGGGAGGGCGCGAGTGTGATGATGGCGGGTGCACTCCAGCTTCTCGACCGAAGTTTGTATGCCAAGGGGTTTGGGGCTGGCCAGGGCACTGCACGATGCCCTGCGTAGGACCGTTGGGGGAGGCAAGGGGATCCTCTCCCGTGCGGGAATGGTGTCTTTTGGCACCGGGGTGGCGGGGTCGAGCGGGCGCGCGAGCATGTCTAGGGTGACGTGGCTGGCTCGTGCTGGGGGTAGCAGGGGCCACTGGTGAGCGGGGGTGGTGTGCAGGGTGGTGCCTGGGGAAGTGGCGCGCCGCGGCACGGGCCCAGGCGCTGCAGGAGGGAGGCAGGGGCGGCTGGGTATTGGTTGAGCGGGATTTGGGCGATTTGCCCCCTCTTTCTCTCTCTGTCGGGCTAAGGGGTGCATGGCACGACCTGGTGTGGTGGTGTGGTGCACTCTGGCACATTTCGGTCGTGTTAGAACCATGTGCATAGGTCACAGCAAGTGTGGGGAGGGAGAGAGGGGTTTTGGACGATCTAGAGCAAGATGGCCATGGTGGTGACTTTGCTTGATGACCACCTCGAGCACAAGCCACCAATGGCCAGCAGATGGGTTGGGGGTCGAAGAGGGATGCCTGGTGAACCTCTACAGGACATGGGTGCTTCCTAGATCAAACCCAAGTTCTTGCAAGAATGTTGCAAAGTTGGCAAAAAATAAGGTGGCCATTGCATGTGTTTCAACTAGTGAAGAAAAAACTTGCATGCAAATGTCTTAGGCTTAGGTTTCAACCAAGTTGTGATGGCCTTTGAAGTATTCATAAAAAGGTACAACTCCATATGTTTTCATGGCCAAAAGGCTTTATAGATAGTTCACAATATTCACCCAAAAATGGAACTTGTTAAGCTAGTTATGACTTAAACCAAATTTTTAGGAGTTTGTTCTAGTTTCCCCAAATTCCAACAAGAGTGTATCTAGGTGTTACCAAGCATTGATCTACAACTCTAAACATGAGGTCAAGCAGAAGCATCACTAGCATGGCAATTAACAAGGGTACAAGTAAAACACAAGATCATGCCTTTAAATTAGCAAGCAACATAAGCACACACATAAAACCCCTAAAAGTTTTATTTCCCCCTGATATTTGGAATTATACTCTAAACAAACATGGATTCTAAAGATGGGATGTTACATCATCTAAATCTTTTTTTGCAGAGTCGTTTGAAAGTGAGTCATCGCTCATCAAACTTCTCTCCAACTCGGATTGTGGAGTGCAAAAATAGACTTCCGCCAATTCTTCAATGATCCTCTCTTATTTAATTTCAACTTTGTTTTCTTAAGGCAACTTTGTGAATTGGTTCAACTTATTTTTAAAACTTCTTCCCCCAACTGTAAAGACAAAAAATGTTTCTTGTGATCAATATCAAGGTTCATAGAGCTATAAAAACGGTTACCAATAATGACCGGGCAGAAGGAGTCCAAAGGACTTTCAATAATATGAAAGATAACTGGGTACACAAAAGCTCTCATAGATATACATGCATTGTGAAGTATCCTGTGAGTCTGCTGCAACGTTCGGTTAGAAAGCATAAAATTAGCTTATGACGGCTCAAGGTAAGGTTCATCAATATGGTAATGCATCTCTTCATATATTGCATAAGTCATGATGTTAATAGAAGAACTTAAGTCACAAAACCGTACATACGTAGTTCCCCCTAAACAAAAAGGGATTTTCTGTTGATTTATATCTTTACCATCAAACTTGCCTCCTATCATTTCAGAGGATTCTTTACTTACCACGATCACTTCATCCTTAAACATTTCGGATTCCATAAGTTCTTTTACTATCCCAATGTTCGTTTTAATGGTTCCTAGGTATTTAGTTAACCTTCCTTTCCTTTTATTTTTTTCACCTTTACTCTGTATTACTTTTGTAAGAATGGTTTCCTCCTCAGCTAACATTTTCTTTTGCATTTGTGAGTATTAGTCTTTGTGGCAAGTTTTAGAGTGTTTCTATTCCTTAGGTGGTGTATAGCGTTCCCAATATTTTGGGATCTGCAAATATTTAGCATATGTTTTAATTATTCGAACAATCATGGGATGGTCAATATTGAAATTTCCAAATAGTTTTTATATCTTTCCTGAAGCTAGAAATCTTCTCAAACAATTGTACTCTATGTGATTTTATTTATTAAGCTCAGCCTCACAAAAAGCTTTCTCTATCCTATTCACTATGTGTAGCAAATTCTAGGCTCTTTTAATGCTAAATTCAATGAATGACCCGTTGGTAATGGAGTCAAGTTAATTTCTATTATCATTATTAAAACCTGTGTAGAAGGTATGTATCACCAACCAAGGCGGGAAGTTGTGATGGGGGCAACAATCAAGCAATCCCGGGAAGCTTGTATATCCTTCATGCGGGCTTTCTTCAGGGTTTCCCTTGAAATTTGTGATCATGCGTCTTACTCCAAGAGTTTTTGTCCTAGGAAAGAAATTAACTAAGAATGAAGAGGCCAAGCTCTCCTAGGAATTAGTAATATTTTTAGGACTTTGAATATACCAAGAACATGCTTAATTAATAAGAATTTAAACAACAAGAGAAGATTTAACCTCATCCTCAGATAGTATATTAATATGGAAAGTCCCACAAATATCTTCTAAGAACCACAAATACTCGTACGGATCCTCTGTACCATCTCCTGCAAATATTTTTGCATGTAAAAGATCCAAATTATGCGGTTAATATCATACCCTCTCGGGTTATTGTATTTTAAATAAGCGTCCATGGGCAGATCAAAATTCTTTACAGCCTCTAGATAGATTATATGTTGGTCCTCGCCCTTGGTGTTTACCTGAAACTAGTAAACAACTTTAGTAAAACAATTAGTAGAATAAGAAACTAAGAACAAATACCAAAAGTGCTTAGCTTCCCGGCAATGGCGGCATAAAATAGCTTGATGACTGCAAGTGCGCAGATCAATTGTATCTAGTTTCAAAGTAAAAGTATCGAAAACACAGATACCTATTAGTAAATGTCTTTATGTCCCTCGTTACTATCTACCAAAGGATACTTGTAAGCTGCCTTTGATATCAAGTAAAGGGTGTTGAAAGGTTTTTGATTGTTTGAAGAAAAGTAATTAAAACAAGTAAAAAGAAAGAAAGTAACAAGGTCGTGCGAAAGCGTGGTTGAATTCAATTGGGATAAAACATTCACGGGGATGTAGGATCCACCACTAGCATGATATTATTATTAATTAATATAACATACTTCTTGTGTCATAATATGTGTGGAGAGATCTCCAAAATAAGATGTTCACTACAAGGCTCGTAGGAAGCCACTTTGTTGAGCCAAGAGTGAGGTCACCTCTAAATAATCTCTATGATGTCTGAGAGCAATCACCCACACAAACTACCGCAATTAAGGGTTTCCTCGTGGATATCGTAATTAGCTTAGGGTGTCCCTCTTTATCCTCCTTTAACCGTGTAGTTCACAAGCCGATGCCAATCTATCATGAATCTATTCCGGACATGATCCCAAAAACGTCCAAAGGATTTCTCCCTCCCTTTAGTCCTAGAGGAAAATGATATGTCGCGGACTACAGATACCATCTTAAGAGAGAGATCAAACACATATCATAAACCTATCTTAGACCGACCAGTCATACGGATACAAGAATATATCATCTTTATTAAAAGTTCATAATAGTTCTAGGGTTTCTCCATCTCCCCAAGAACAAAGGAACTACTCACACATGGAAGCAATTAATAACATTATCATAATCAAATGGATGGATAAAAGTACGGAGGTAGATCTAATGCAAACCACAATTGAATCAAAAATTACAACAAGATCTGATAGATGAGATATGGGGATAGAGATGGTGATCGAGATGTAACGGTTTATGGTGAAGGGGATGATGCGACGTCCTCCAATGATCCATGAAGTAGCAGGGACTTTCCCCTAGCCAATTTCCTCCTTCAGATCCCTTTCATATGTAGTTTTTCGTTGTTTCTGGTAGCTGGGAATGTCTGGTATCTCTACCGTCTTTGCCAGGGGAAAGTATTTTACGAGGCGGACGCACTGCCATGAAGTATGTGCGGACGGTATGGGCGGGCTCTGCCCAGACCACTTGTCGTTAAAGCTGTTGGAGCCTTCCCCTCACTTGGTATTCCCCCAGGTGCGAAGGCAAATTCATAAAACGACTTTTATCAGTTAAAAGTATCATATTATAGCATAATATGACAGTTTCCAATTGATATGTTCATAGAGGACTTGATGATTCGGGATACTGTTGGAACAAGGACAAAAAGGCGCGTGAAACACAATGAAATACCAAAGTCCCTACTCTATTTATGCAAAAAAGGTAAATATGCTTCAATTTTGGACTCGTCAATAGTCAACCGCTTTGGATCTTTGAGAGTATGTAGATCTGATCTAAGACTCGTTATTTGCATATCATAGAGCTACTCGATCTAGCTGGGTTACATCTAATATTCTATAGGAATTTTTTCCCATGTTGGGATCCCATCTAAGACTAGAACCCTAAGATTGGATATTCTTGTTGTGTCTCACCTCCCTTCCAAGGGACACTTTATATACAAGACCTCAATGATTTGTATCTTTGAGATTGAAAAATCCTTATCTTGTATGATTGTGAGTTGAAGTTGTCAAGGCCCTCCCCAAGGTATCCATCCTTGTCCGATTGGGATCGAGGGAATGCTTTAGCCCAATCTTCCCCTGCGAGTATTCTATTGGACCAGTGGCCACCGACAGGAGTAATTTGCTAAGTTATTCGTGCTGTGTTTCACATAGAGTTGATGGTGCTCTTCATGTCGTGTGCATTCACTTCCGCTACCTCTACCCCTTTTGCATGCTATTACCACGACTTATACACCGAGAATCGTAATGATTGGGCCAACCCTAGAAGCTAGTTCTTGCCAACTGGTATCATAAGCCTTTTCTTGCCATGAATTTTCTTTGATTTGGTCTTTCCTCCATAAATTTGAGAATTCCAAAAATAGCCCCAATTTCGAATTTTGGATCGATTGGATATTATGGTATGTTTTTATCCATAGATTCATTGCAAAACTTGTTGATCTACCGCCCTTTGTGTTCCAATAGCCTAATTCCTTGATTTCCTCCATTAATTTGAGGCTTTGTTTGAGTTTTTCCACCCAAAATCATGTCTCAGGTGAGTACTAGATGCTCTAGAACTCATGGGCTGGATTCTATGCCCCATCTCCGAAGTCTCTAGAGTTATTCACGTCAGACTAGAGCCTCCAGCCCTACAACACCTGAGCCTCTGCCCCAAACTGCATAGAAAAAACTATTTTGGCTTTTGCACTGTTTTGAGCATAATTTTTGCATAAAGACTCGAATTTTGGTGTTCTTTAGCTCGTTTCAAAGAGGACGATGAGATAAACATCATCATCACTTGTCCATACCATATTATTGACCAAAATTCCGTGATAGAGGATGGAAACAATAATAAAGGGTCAATATCAGTGCCAAAAGGTATAAATATTGCACATCTTTTCCCCACTTGCATTCCTTTGTGGGCCACACTATCTTTGTGACCGACAAATACCTAGTGATACTAGTTCCTCCTATGACTGCTTGGGATGTGCACAACTAATACCTTATGGAATTTCGAGTAATCATTGTATGCTCTATCTCATATTGTCATCTTGTATAGTTGTTGGCACAAAGGAAAGGCAAGGAAAAGAGAGAGAGAAAAACAGAAAAATAGAAAAAAGAAAGGAAATAAAGCAACAAGTTCCTAATAGAATAGGAAGCGCAATATCAATGAAAAACTTGTAGGTGTGGTACTTATTGTGCAAATCTTGCAGCACACCATTATATGCAATCGAACTAGCGTATCTCCCTGCACTGGTGTGACATGATCTTATAGTCTTTATTAGGTACCCATTTGGTTCCTAGCTCACTTTTTCCATTGCACAAGTCCCATTTATCTCCACGTGTGTGTTTCCTTGAAAATAATTCTTATCTTCTGTATTTACTTGTTTTGCTTTGTGATCATCATGATTCTTTACTTACCATTACAATATCTGGGTTTCCAGTTGGTTCCATTAGATGCCAATTTATATACCTATCCACCATAAGACATGTGTGTGTGTTTTATAATTGGTTTGGTTTTAGTGTTCCATGACACTTCACTTTCTTGGTTCAATTTTCTTTAAGTCTGGCCATTTGTCCAATACTATCGATCTAAGGTGAGTGAAGGTAAAGTGGTGGTTCCCTAACACCCACCTCCGCTACCATATACACCACTTGGTCTTGTGAAATATGTCTATGGTTGCCAATATATGACGGATAATACATAATGAGCCATCATGACTATGACTCCACAAGCATAGATGACATGGTGGAGCACTACACCGAGAACAAGTACACATGCATGAATGACATGGTGGAGCATTATAATGACTATGACCTATCAAAGCATGGATTACAACATCTATAAGACGATGCAAGATGAAGTGCAACATCAATACACCATGACCTTCAAGACCTTCATTGACAAGCTTTCCAAGTTGTGTGATGGTCCATCAAACTACGCAAGGGAACCACAAAAAGAGTGCCATGGATCTTAATCACCAACAGCCACCTCAAGATCACTACAAAATGGGTGACTTCCATTATGGCCTTCCAAAAATGGAACCCTACAATATGGGTGACTTCCATTATGGCCTTCCAAGAATTAACGCCATGTTGGATCACCACACCACCAAGATCAAGGGCGACTTCGCCAAATCAAGTGAAGCTCCATCACACTCAAAAAGGATTCACAAGATGAGTACAAATGAATATGAGCATCCTCGTCGAGAACATCATGTAGATGGAAAAGTGCTTTGCCCACATGAAACATCATCAAGACACGTCATATACCTTCATTGAGACACATCCTCTCATTATAACCTACACAGACATAAAGAGGATACCTGATAAACAAGGAGCCATAAGATGAGAACACATGAACCTGATCATCACCATCAATAACGTCATGTGTATGAACAAGCGTGTCTCCAACATAAACCATCATCAAGGCACACCAATGACAAGATCCACAATAAAAGGGACAAGTTCAATGACAACCTCTACAATCTCAAGTACCATGTCGATAAACTTACCAAGTCAATTCATGATGTGTCAAGCTCATTAAGGCATAAGGATAATGGCACAAGTCTTCTCCCATGACATCAAGCTTCACGACAAAATCTCAAGTCCAA
Source organism: Avena eriantha (assembly GCA_910589775.1). Classification (NCBI taxonomy): domain Eukaryota; kingdom Viridiplantae; phylum Streptophyta; class Magnoliopsida; order Poales; family Poaceae; genus Avena; species Avena eriantha. The sequence goes on from OU342741.1 coordinate 223,632,561, forward strand.
GATGAAGCATCAAACTATAATAATTTCCATGACACAATTTCTTTGAGGAAGACTACTATTCGAGCATCAAGATCCTCAAAAGATATGACCGCGCAAGACGTTGGTTCTACTTCATGGACCAAGAATGCATCAGGTGCATGCACACCCTCATTCTACAAAAAGGAAGATCATACTCCCCAATATGTGGTATATCCTTCTAGTGTCACCACCATAATGGCACCCAAAGTACAAGATGAAGAACTCATATGCTATAATTTTCAAGACCAAGTCCAAGCTACATGGGAATTCCCAACCATAATATGATCCAAGTGCCAAGCACAAGGTCACACATTTTGGAAGTACTACAATAGGATGGTCCGAGAAAACGATGAGAAAGCTCCAAGTGAAGAGTTTACACTTTAATATGGAGGAAGACAAGGCCAAGTATGTGATAGAGTCGATTTGAGCGACGCTCTTGGCACTACTATGATCCTACTTACACAACTACTAAAAGATTGTGATCATGAAGACATCTACTCCAATAAAACCAACTTCCAAGAGAAGAGCTACAATGATCAAGCTTAGGAGTCTACTACCACAAAAAAAAGTGCACATCTATCTTTGGAGGAGACAATGGACCCACTCAAGAACTCCTCTTTGGAAGGTAGTAGATGCAGGGAAGATTACTTCTAAGAACTTCCCTCGATTGATCTGGTTAGTATCTAGTGCAGATGGATGCTATTTGAGCTATTGTGTTCCTTTGCTAAAGACATGAAAGCATGATGTGGCTGGCTATAGCTTGCTCTTATACTATTGGACTACTGCTAGAATTGTGACAACACATGCCATGCAAAAGATGACAGTGTTGCTTACATGTGGGCCTAGTATTGTGGTTGTCAACAATTTTCTATTCTCTTCCTACTGCAAGCCAAGACTAGGGATTGTTCTTATCTTGGTATTTCCTTTACCTTTCTTTTATGGTGGTCAAGTGAGTCAATCACTGCTAGCTGTTGTGTGAGTGAATGAACACCAACATGTAGTTTGATTCATTTTGCAGGACCAACTAAAGAAGAATGATCAGGAGTATGAAAGATTCATCTCAAGATTAGTGTAGGTTTTTCATTTATTAAATTATATTTTGTATTAATATACTTGTAATTTTATTTTATTTCATTTGTTAATGGTATTATTCCATAATTGCTGTAAGTTACTCATTTGAGGATAACTACTTGTAAATTTTAACTCTTTTTGTTGTATCTCCATTATTAACATTCTGGAAGTGTAATTTCGACTCTTTTGGAACAATAATTCCAATGTGTTATTTAAATCCAAAGCAATGTGTTGTTCTAGTATTGCTTCATATGACCTATTTTAAATTCCAATTCTATTTGAGTTCAAATATATCTTTCAAATTCAAATTGGAATTGCTTTCCCTCAAACCCAAAGATATAGTAGAGGTCATGCCGAAATCTGTCGCACTTGCCTGGATGCTTCCATCAGAACAAGAGAGATCTCGATCCCTCTACACTCTTTTAGTTTTGCACGAAAATTCTCCGGATTTTCTTATGCATAAATTCGATGCACACATCTCATCCCGGCTTATTTGTAATTTCTAATGCTGGGATGTTATAGTAACATAGTCAACAACAACAAGAATATGAGTATAACCATTAGAGGGGACAAACGGTCCCATAAAATCCATTCCCCACACATCAAATGGCTTTATTACTAGGTTATATTTCATAGACATTTCCTATCTTCTATCAATATTACTCATACATTAGCAAGTATCACAATTCCAAACATATTCATGAGCATCTTTAACTAGGGTAGGCCAGTAGAAGCCTAAATGCAAGACTTTAGTTGCAGTACGATCACCAGCGTGGTGTCCTCCATAAGGACTATCATGACAAGCCTTGAGAATGGCTCTTGCCTCGTGGTTAGGTACACATTTCCTAATCATCCCATCTATACCATGCCTGTATAAGTAACGATAGTCCCAAAAAGTAATATTTTAAATCATTAAAGAATTTCTTTCTTTCATTGTAATCTATTCCTTTTGGTAGAAACTTACCTACAAGGAAATTAGCATAATCTGCAAACCAAGGGTCGCGAGGCTCTATAACTGCAAGATATTCCCCTGGCAAAGATTTTTTAATAGGAATGGGGTCCTCTAAGATACCCTCCATTCAGGATAGATATTCCCCTCTTCTATCCACTATCTGCATGTCATATTCTTGTAGTAACAAGACCCATTTAATTTGACGGGGTTTAGCATCTTTCTTAGCTAGAAGGTGTCTCAAAGCCTGATGATCCGTGTCAACTATTACTTTTGAATTGATAATATAGTGCCTAAATTTGTCAAAAGCAAAAATAGCAGCTAAAAATTCTTTTTCAGTTGTTGCATAATTTCTTTGATCATCATGGAAAGTCCTACTAGCATATTGAATGACGTTAAGGTTTGATCCATATCTTTGTCCTAGAACAACCCCAATGGAATAGTAACTAGCATCGCACATGATTACAAATGGCTCATCCCAATTTGGTGGTTGGATAACTGGTGCAGAAATCAATGCCTTTTAAATTGTTCGAAGGAATGAATGCAATTTCTATCAAAGGAAAACAAAGTATCCTTATCTAAGAGACGAGCTAGAGGAGAAACTATCTTAGAAAAATATTTAATAAAGTGCTTATAGAAATCGGTATGCCCAAGGAAGTTCTTTACCCCCTTAATATCTTGCAGTATCAGCAATTTTTCTAGGGTGATCAAGTTTGAACCATCAATCTCAATTCCTTTTCAGAAACTTTATGCCCAAAAACTATAACTTCCCTTACCATGAATCGGTAGTGCTCCCAATTGAGGGCCATCTTGGTCTGTCCGCACCACTGCAAAACTCTATTAAGATTGTAAAGGCATTGTTCAAAAGCAGTTCCATATACAACAAAGTTGTCCATAAGAACTTCCATAGAACTTTCTACAAACTGTCGAATATTTTTAGGACACAATCTTGAAAAGTAGCAGATGCATTACACAAACCAAAAGGCATTAGTAGGTAAGCATAGGTTACATAAGGACAAGTAAAAGTGGTATTTTCTTGCTCTTTAGAATGGATAACAATTTGAGAATATGTCGAATGATCGCTAAGAAAGCATAAGTAAGAATTATCAGACATCCTTTCCATAATGCTATTAATAAGAGGTAATTGTTTATGAACTTTTATTGTTTCCTTATTCAACTTCCTGAAGTCTATACACATTCTATAACCTGCTATTGTTCTAGCGGGGATTATTTCATCCTTATCATTAATAATTATAGTTAAAAATCCTTCCCTAGGTATACAATGAGTTGGGATCACCCACTTACTATCTGAAATTGGATAGATAATACCGATATCCAACATACGTATAACTTATTTTCTTACTACCTCTTTCATTTTAGGATTCAACCTTTTTTTATTATCAACACACGGTTTAGCATCTTCAATCATAGGTATCTTGTGAGTTACTATGGAAGGATCTATCCCTTTTATGTCGTTAAGAGTGTATCTAATAGCCTCACACTATTTGACAAGTACTTATAACAATTTATTATTTTCTTCGGGAGAGAGGTTATCATCTAAAATTACTGGGCACTTACCTTCCTTATCCAAGAATTCATACCTAAGACCTGGAGGGAGAGGTTTCAAAATTAGAGGTGGTGGATCATCGTCTCCTTTTCTTTCAAGTTCTTAAAATTCATTTCTAAAATTAGTCTCTATTTCTGGTGGAGCGTCGAGGATTTCATCTATGGCGACCCTGGATCTAACATCTGAGATTACCCATTATGCAAACCACCACGATCCCATGACCAGTGCATCATGGAGCATAACTGACATAGTATCAAAGTATACGTCCATTACAATACCGAACACAACAAGTCTTACATAGAAAGTCTTACATAACTGCCATGATGGGCACAAATAGATAGTAGTAGTGGACCATCTAAACACGGAAGACCCGAGTCAAGCCAAAGCCCAATAGGTGCCTGACTTGGAGTAACACCCTAATTCGCGAAGTCGTCATCGTAACCTCCGTCATCTCCATCATCATGCTCATAGTCTAGCCAAGTAGATAGCCAGGGACAATGCCAGTGGCTAGTTTTGAATGTACTCGCAAACCACCTTAAGAAGAATGTAACAAATGGATATGCAATGAGGTATGATGGCTCCAAAAGAGGGTTTTTTCAAGAACATTTTCTCTTGTAGGTATATCATCTACATAAGTTATTGAACCACTTTATATGAACAATTTATAAAATATTTACAATAAACTTGAAGCTACTACGATGGGGTCACCCTCTTGCTTTCCTTCCGATCATCCCATGACCAACATCTCCATCATTTCTGACCCTCCCATGATCCAACATTTATATATTCTGACCATCCCATGGTCAAAACATCTTTCAAAAACCTTTTTATAAGACAAAATCGCACCGCTAAGCAGCAACCTTCCCAACTGTACATGACCATGGACACGGCTATTTGAATAGATTTATACTCTGCAGAGGTGGTACACTTTACCCACAAGATTCGATACATCCGTCGCAAACAATCACGGATTGTCATACATCAATATGTGGGGTTCGGATAATCAAACAAGACCCTTGGAGAATCCACTCTAACATGGGCCCTACCCTATGAGTTGTTCCCCTCAAGACCGGGAGGTCTGGATCCACGGACCAACCAGAGCGCCCCACTCAGACCTGGAGTGTGCACTTTCAATGAAGGGCTCATAGTATCGCCCGGTCATTCACATGGGTGATCCTGCTTCCTCCAGGTGACTGTCTAATACTTGACCCTTTTTGTAAATGCAAGCCTGGAATTAGAGGGAGATGATCCCTTATACACAGTTGTGAGAATACCCATATTAGAGTGAATGACCTTGAGTCAGGCCCCGTCCCATTCCAGGGTAATGTGGTTGCACGAGTTAATTGTTCGGGCAAAACTACATAGAACCAGGTGCGTTTTCATAAAAAAATTTACCTTCTCCTTCCTTCACAATTTGTAAAGCAGAAACCTTTTGTTTCTTGCAAGACTCTCTTGACAAGTCCCACTTGCCAAGGTTTTAATTCAAAACCTTTGTAAAACATTTCTCTTTTAGGGTTCCCAACCTAGAGTTTTATGTAAGATGAAAAGGGGGTCTCCAAGGAGGGGTCGTGGCGTAAGGCACCACCCTAAACTACAAGGGGTTAAGTAGGTGTGTCCAAGGGTTGTACTAAATAGTACCATAGGTACGGGTTTGTAGGAGCCAAATCTATACACGATATAAGGATATATATATATATCAGGTACTCAACTTAGCAAACCATTCCACACACTTGAAGCTACATAATATATCAAACTTATGCCACTGAAATCAATGAAAAAGGTCAAACCAAACAATTAGGGTGATTTTAGTGGTGAGCACTAGTTTAGCAAGCAAACAAGTGACTTGATCAAGAACTGTAAGTGAACAGTGACCAAATTTTTATACCAATGGGGAGATATTGGAAATACGAATCTAACCTTCATATTTTTAGCTATCATGGTTGATTTTTAGGAATTAAAATACTGAAAATAGAGCTAACAGGAGAAAAATAATTCTCAGGAAAGATCTACAATACCAAAAATTATACCCTTCTTGGAACAAGTAGTACTAGTAGAGGAACCACTGCAGTAGTTGGTCTCACCTCAAAAGGAGGTCCACAGAAGCATCTAGAATTATAGAAAAAGCTTTTGTCCAAAACTTGTGAAATAAGAACATGATCTAAACATGCCCAACCTATGTGATTCCAATTTTACTTGATAGGTATATTCAAATACAAGGCATGAGAAGTGGTTTCATAATTTTATGAGTCACAGGAAGAATACCATGAATTAAATAGTGTAAACATCTCTATTCAACCACTAAAATTCTCAGTAAAAGTGCATATACTATTTTGCCATTCTACCAATGCCATCTGATAGACATTTACAGAGGCTAGCAGAAAAAATTGAAACATGCCGAAATGTAGAACATGTTATTTTTGGTGGATTTAAACCTACAGCACAAGTTTCTGGGAATTTAAATTGCCAAAATTTAAAGGGTAAAGGGTGGAATGGCCTGGGTCACGGACCACTTATTGGCTGGGCCAGCCCATTTGCACAGCGGCCTGCGTGGGAACCGGGAGATTCAAATTCCCGGTGGGGGCCCCACGTGTTAGTGTCAGCGGTGCACGAAGGGGTATTGGAGCTTCTAGGCCATTGGATCTAAGTGAACCCGACGACCACTGCTCATCGTCCTCGCTAGGGCGGGTTGCCGGCGAATAGAACCCTAGCAACGGTAGGTGGTGGTCGGGGTGTCTTACCTAGGGCGAAGAATGGCTGGTGGCGGCGTGGTTTGACGCGGCGGGTGATAGCGGTGTGGCAGAGGGGTCCTGGGTGTGCGGTTGGCGGCGTGGCGCTCATGAACTCCTCGGCGTCATCTTCGTGTAGTTTCTTGGAAAAAAGGAGTGGGGTTAGGTCAGCGTCTGTGAGGCGAGCACGACGGATGGAAGAAATAGAGGGGAGGAGGTTCGCCTCGACGACAACCTTCACTGTCATCCTTCGGTGCAGCGGCGGTGCGGCGAGCGGTAGGGGCAGCAAAGGCCGAGCGAGCTCGCCTCTGCTCTAGGGTGGATTGGAGGTAGGTGGGGGAAAGAATGGACTAGGTGGCATGCACTGGTGCGGTTCCATGGTATTAAACCCGAATGGAGGCGCCCACGGTGTGCCAGGTGTAGGGGGTAGTGGAGAGAGGGTTGCGAGGTGCGGGTTGGCTAGGAGTGGTGGCGGGGAGCGTCTCTGTGCGAGAGAGGGCTATGAGGCATGATGTTTTGTGATGCGTGGCCTCGGGAGGGCGCGAGTGTGATGATGGCGGGTGCACTCCAGCTTCTCGACCGAAGTTTGTATGCCAAGGGGTTTGGGGCTGGCCAGGGCACTGCACGATGCCCTGCGTAGGACCGTTGGGGGAGGCAAGGGGATCCTCTCCCGTGCGGGAATGGTGTCTTTTGGCACCGGGGTGGCGGGGTCGAGCGGGCGCGCGAGCATGTCTAGGGTGACGTGGCTGGCTCGTGCTGGGGGTAGCAGGGGCCACTGGTGAGCGGGGGTGGTGTGCAGGGTGGTGCCTGGGGAAGTGGCGCGCCGCGGCACGGGCCCAGGCGCTGCAGGAGGGAGGCAGGGGCGGCTGGGTATTGGTTGAGCGGGATTTGGGCGATTTGCCCCCTATTTCTCTCTCTGTCGGGCTAAGGGGTGCATGGCACGACCTGGTGTGGTGGTGTGGTGCACTCTGGCACATTTCGGTCGTGTTAGAACCATGTGCATAGGTCACAGCAAGTGTGGGGAGGGAGAGAGGGGTTTTGGACGATCTAGAGCAAGATGGCCATGGTGGTGACTTTGCTTGATGACCACCTCGAGCACAAGCCACCAATGGCCAGCAGATGGGTTGGGGGTCGAAGAGGGATGCCTGGTGAACCTCTACAGGACATGGGTGCTTCCTAGATCAAACCCAAGTTCTTGCAAGAATGTTGCAAAGTTGGCAAAAAATAAGGTGGCCATTGCATGTGTTTCAACTAGTGAAGAAAAAACTTGCATGCAAATGTCTTAGGCTTAGGTTTCAACCAAGTTGTGATGGCCTTTGAAGTATTCATAAAAAGGTACAACTCCATATGTTTTCATGGCCAAAAGGCTTTATAGATAGTTCACAATATTCACCCAAAAATGGAACTTGTTAAGCTAGTTATGACTTAAACCAAATTTTTAGGAGTTTGTTCTAGTTTCCCCAAATTCCAACAAGAGTGTATCTAGGTGTTACCAAGCATTGATCTACAACTCTAAACATGAGGTCAAGCAGAAGCATCACTAGCATGGCAATTAACAAGGGTACAAGTAAAACACAAGATCATGCCTTTAAATTAGCAAGCAACATAAGCACACACATAAAACCCCTAAAAGTTTTATTTCCCCCTGATATTTGGAATTATACTCTAAACAAACATGGATTCTAAAGATGGGATGTTACATCATCTAAATCTTTTTTTGCAGAGTCGTTTGAAAGTGAGTCATCGCTCATCAAACTTCTCTCCAACTCGGATTGTGGAGTGCAAAAATAGACTTCCGCCAATTCTTCAATGATCCTCTCTTATTTAATTTCAACTTTGTTTTCTTAAGGCAACTTTGTGAATTGGTTCAACTTATTTTTAAAACTTCTTCCCCCAACTGTAAAGACAAAAAATGTTTCTTGTGATCAATATCAAGGTTCATAGAGCTATAAAAACGGTTACCAATAATGACCGGGCAGAAGGAGTCCAAAGGACTTTCAATAATATGAAAGATAACTGGGTACACAAAAGCTCTCATAGATATACATGCATTGTGAAGTATCCTGTGAGTCTGCTGCAACGTTCGGTTAGAAAGCATAAAATTAGCTTATGACGGCTCAAGGTAAGGTTCATCAATATGGTAATGCATCTCTTCATATATTGCATAAGTCATGATGTTAATAGAAGAACTTAAGTCACAAAACCGTACATACGTAGTTCCCCCTAAACAAAAAGGGATTTTCTGTTGATTTATATCTTTACCATCAAACTTGCCTCCTATCATTTCAGAGGATTCTTTACTTACCACGATCACTTCATCCTTAAACATTTCGGATTCCATAAGTTCTTTTACTATCCCAATGTTCGTTTTAATGGTTCCTAGGTATTTAGTTAACCTTCCTTTCCTTTTATTTTTTTCACCTTTACTCTGTATTACTTTTGTAAGAATGGTTTCCTCCTCAGCTAACATTTTCTTTTGCATTTGTGAGTATTAGTCTTTGTGGCAAGTTTTAGAGTGTTTCTATTCCTTAGGTGGTGTATAGCGTTCCCAATATTTTGGGATCTGCAAATATTTAGCATATGTTTTAATTATTCGAACAATCATGGGATGGTCAATATTGAAATTTCCAAATAGTTTTTATATCTTTCCTGAAGCTAGAAATCTTCTCAAACAATTGTACTCTATGTGATTTTATTTATTAAGCTCAGCCTCACAAAAAGCTTTCTCTATCCTATTCACTATGTGTAGCAAATTCTAGGCTCTTTTAATGCTAAATTCAATGAATGACCCATTGGTAATGGAGTCAAGTTAATTTCTATTATCATTATTAAAACCTGTGTAGAAGGTATGTATCACCAACCAAGGCGGGAAGTTGTGATGGGGGCAACAATCAAGCAATCCCGGGAAGCTTGTATATCCTTCATGCGGGCTTTCTTCAGGGTTTCCCTTGAAATTTGTGATCATGCGTCTTACTCCAAGAGTTTTTGTCCTAGGAAAGAAATTAACTAAGAATGAAGAGGCCAAGCTCTCCTAGGAATTAGTAATATTTTTAGGACTTTGAATATACCAAGAACATGCTTAATTAATAAGAATTTAAACAACAAGAGAAGATTTAACCTCATCCTCAGATAGTATATTAATATGGAAAGTCCCACAAATATCTTCTAAGAACCACAAATACTCGTACGGATCCTCTGTACCATCTCCTGCAAATATTTTTGCATGTAAAAGATCCAAATTATGCGGTTAATATCATACCCTCTCGGGTTATTGTATTTTAAATAAGCGTCCATGGGCAGATCAAAATTCTTTACAGCCTCTAGATAGATTATATGTTGGTCCTCGCCCTTGGTGTTTACCTGAAACTAGTAAACAACTTTAGTAAAACAATTAGTAGAATAAGAAACTAAGAACAAATACCAAAAGTGCTTAGCTTCCCGGCAATGGCGGCATAAAATAGCTTGATGACTGCAAGTGCGCAGATCAATTGTATCTAGTTTCAAAGTAAAAGTATCGAAAACACAGATACCTATTAGTAAATGTCTTTATGTCCCTCGTTACTATCTACCAAAGGATACTTGTAAGCTGCCTTTGATATCAAGTAAAGGGTGTTGAAAGGTTTTTGATTGTTTGAAGAAAAGTAATTAAAACAAGTAAAAAGAAAGAAAGTAACAAGGTCGTGCGAAAGCGTGGTTGAATTCAATTGGGATAAAACATTCACGGGGATGTAGGATCCACCACTAGCATGATATTATTATTAATTAATATAACATACTTCTTGTGTCATAATATGTGTGGAGAGATCTCCAAAATAAGATGTTCACTACAAGGCTCGTAGGAAGCCACTTTGTTGAGCCAAGAGTGAGGTCACCTCTAAATAATCTCTATGATGTCTGAGAGCAATCACCCACACAAACTACCGCAATTAAGGGTTTCCTCGTGGATATCGTAATTAGCTTAGGGTGTCCCTCTTTATCCTCCTTTAACCGTGTAGTTCACAAGCCGATGCCAATCTATCATGAATCTATTCCGGACATGATCCCAAAAACGTCCAAAGGATTTCTCCCTCCCTTTAGTCCTAGAGGAAAATGATATGTCGCGGACTACAGATACCATCTTAAGAGAGAGATCAAACACATATCATAAACCTATCTTAGACCGACCAGTCATACGGATACAAGAATATATCATCTTTATTAAAAGTTCATAATAGTTCTAGGGTTTCTCCATCTCCCCAAGAACAAAGGAACTACTCACACATGGAAGCAATTAATAACATTATCATAATCAAATGGATGGATAAAAGTACGGAGGTAGATCTAATGCAAACCACAATTGAATCAAAAATTACAACAAGATCTGATAGATGAGATATGGGGATAGAGATGGTGATCGAGATGTAACGGTTTATGGTGAAGGGGATGATGCGACGTCCTCCAATGATCCATGAAGTAGCAGGGACTTTCCCCTAGCCAATTTCCTCCTTCAGATCCCTTTCATATGTAGTTTTTCGTTGTTTCTGGTAGCTGGGAATGTCTGGTATCTCTACCGTCTTTGCCAGGGGAAAGTATTTTACGAGGCGGACGCACTGCCATGAAGTATGTGCGGACGGTATGGGCGGGCTCTGCCCAGACCACTTGTCGTTAAAGCTGTTGGAGCCTTCCCCTCACTTGGTATTCCCCCAGGTGCGAAGGCAAATTCATAAAACGACTTTTATCAGTTAAAAGTATCATATTATAGCATAATATGACAGTTTCCAATTGATATGTTCATAGAGGACTTGATGATTCGGGATACTGTTGGAACAAGGACAAAAAGGCGCGTGAAACACAATGAAATACCAAAGTCCCTACTCTATTTATGCAAAAAAGGTAAATATGCTTCAATTTTGGACTCGTCAATAGTCAACCGCTTTGGATCTTTGAGAGTATGTAGATCTGATCTAAGACTCGTTATTTGCATATCATAGAGCTACTCGATCTAGCTGGGTTACATCTAATATTCTATAGGAATTTTTTCCCATGTTGGGATCCCATCTAAGACTAGAACCCTAAGATTGGATATTCTTGTTGTGTCTCACCTCCCTTCCAAGGGACACTTTATATACAAGACCTCAATGATTTGTATCTTTGAGATTGAAAAATCCTTATCTTGTATGATTGTGAGTTGAAGTTGTCAAGGCCCTCCCCAAGGTATCCATCCTTGTCCGATTGGGATCGAGGGAATGCTTTAGCCCAATCTTCCCCTGCGAGTATTCTATTGGACCAGTGGCCACCGACAGGAGTAATTTGCTAAGTTATTCGTGCTGTGTTTCACATAGAGTTGATGGTGCTCTTCATGTCGTGTGCGTTCACTTCCGCTACCTCTACCCCTTTTGCATGCTATTACCACGACTTATACACCGAGAATCGTAATGATTGGGCCAACCCTAGAAGCTAGTTCTTGCCAACTGGTATCATAAGCCTTTTCTTGCCATGAATTTTCTTTGATTTGGTCTTTCCTCCATAAATTTGAGAATTCCAAAAATAGCCCCAATTTCGAATTTTGGATCGATTGGATATTATGGTATGTTTTTATCCATAGATTCATTGCAAAACTTGTTGATCTACCGCCCTTTGTGTTCTAATAGCCTAATTCCTTGATTTCCTCCATTAATTTGAGGCTTTGTTTGAGTTTTTCCACCCAAAATCATGTCTCAGGTGAGTACTAGATGCTCTAGAACTCATGGGCTGGATTCTATGCCCCATCTCCGAAGTCTCTAGAGTTATTCACGTCAGACTAGAGCCTCCAGCCCTACAACACCTGAGCCTCTGCCCCAAACTGCATAGAAAAAACTATTTTGGCTTTTGCACTGTTTTGAGCATAATTTTTGCATAAAGACTCGAATTTTGGTGTTCTTTAGCTCGTTTCAAAGAGGACGATGAGATAAACATCATCATCACTTGTCCATACCATATTATTGACCAAAATTCCGTGATAGAGGATGGAAACAATAATAAAGGGTCAATATCAGTGCCAAAAGGTATAAATATTGCACATCTTTTCCCCACTTGCATTCCTTTGTGGGCCACACTATCTTTGTGACCGACAAATACCTAGTGATACTAGTTCCTCCTATGACTGCTTGGGATGTGCACAACTAATACCTTATGGAATTTCGAGTAATCATTGTATGCTCTATCTCATATTGTCATCTTGTATAGTTGTTGGCACAAAGGAAAGGCAAGGAAAAGAGAGAGAGAAAAACAGAAAAATAGAAAAAAGAAAGGAAATAAAGCAACAAGTTCCTAATAGAATAGGAAGCGCAATATCAATGAAAAACTTGTAGGTGTGGTACTTATTGTGCAAATCTTGCAGCACACCATTATATGCAATCGAACTAGCGTATCTCCCTGCACTGGTGTGACATGATCTTATAGTCTTTATTAGGTACCCATTTGGTTCCTAGCTCACTTTTTCCATTGCACAAGTCCCATTTATCTCCACGTGTGTGTTTCCTTGAAAATAATTCTTATCTTCTGTATTTACTTGTTTTGCTTTGTGATCATCATGATTCTTTACTTACCATTACAATATCTGGGTTTCCAGTTGGTTCCATTAGATGCCAATTTATATACCTATCCACCATAAGACATGTGTGTGTGTTTTATAATTGGTTTGGTTTTAGTGTTCCATGACACTTCACTTTCTTGGTTCAATTTTCTTTAAGTCTGGCCATTTGTCCAATACTATCGATCTAAGGTGAGTGAAGGTAAAGTGGTGGTTCCCTAACACCCACCTCCGCTACCATATACACCACTTGGTCTTGTGAAATATGTCTATGGTTGCCAATATATGACGGATAATACATAATGAGCCATCATGACTATGACTCCACAAGCATAGATGACATGGTGGAGCACTACACCGAGAACAAGTACACATGCATGAATGACATGGTGGAGCATTATAATGACTATGACCTATCAAAGCATGGATTACAACATCTATAAGACGATGCAAGATGAAGTGCAACATCAATACACCATGACCTTCAAGACCTTCATTGACAAGCTTTCCAAGTTGTGTGATGGTCCATCAAACTACGCAAGGGAACCACAAAAAGAGTGCCATGGATCTTAATCACCAACAGCCACCTCAAGATCACTACAAAATGGGTGACTTCCATTATGGCCTTCCAAAAATGGAACCCTACAATATGGGTGACTTCCATTATGGCCTTCCAAGAATTAACGCCATGTTGGATCACCACACCACCAAGATCAAGGGCGACTTCGCCAAATCAAGTGAAGCTCCATCACACTCAAAAAGGATTCACAAGATGAGTACAAATGAATATGAGCATCCTCGTCGAGAACATCATGTAGATGGAAAAGTGCTTTGCCCACATGAAACATCATCAAGACACGTCATATACCTTCATTGAGACACATCCTCTCATTATAACCTACACAGACATAAAGAGGATACCTGATAAACAAGGAGCCATAAGATGAGAACACATGAACCTGATCATCACCATCAATAACGTCATGTGTATGAACAAGCGTGTCTCCAACATAAACCATCATCAAGGCACACCAATGACAAGATCCACAATAAAAGGGACAAGTTCAATGACAACCTCTACAATCTCAAGTACCATGTCGATAAACTTACCAAGTCAATTCATGATGTGTCAAGCTCATTAAGGCATAAGGATAATGGCACAAGTCTTCTCCCATGACATCAAGCTTCACGACAAAATCTCAAGTCCAAGATGAAGCATCAAACTATAATAATTTCCATGACACAATTTCTTTGAGGAAGACTACTATTCGAGCATCAAGATCCTCAAAAGATATGACCGCGCAAGACGTTGGTTCTACTTCATGGACCAAGAATGCATCAGGTGCATGCACACCCTCATTCTACAAAAAGGAAGATCATACTCCCCAATATGTGGTATATCCTTCTAGTGTCACCACCATAATGGCACCCAAAGTACAAGATGAAGAACTCATATGCTATAATTTTCAAGACCAAGTCCAAGATACATGGGAATTCCCAACCATAATATGATCCAAGTGCCAAGCACAAGGTCACACATTTTGGAAGTACTACAATAGGATGGTCCGAGAAAACGATGAGAAAGCTCCAAGTGAAGAGTTTACACTTTAATATGGAGGAAGACAAGGCCAAGTATGTGATAGAGTCGATTTGAGCGACGCTCTTGGCACTACTATGATCCTACTTACACAAGTACTAAAAGATTGTGATCATGAAGACATCTACTCCAATAAAACCAACTTCCAAGAGAAGAGCTACAATGATCAAGCTTAGGAGTCTACTACCACAAAAAAAGTGCACATCTATCTTTGGAGGAGACAATGGACCCACTCAAGAACTCCTCTTTGGAAGGTAGTGAGAAGATGGTCGAGAATGGGTTTTCCTTTTGACCATAGTGGTGATCAATGATGAAGCTATCATGTTGGATGATGAGTCAACTGAAGATAAATGTTTCCATCTGCAATGATTTGGCCCGTCCATCATTGTAGAAGGCGCGTCTTCCGCGACAGATTTCATTGCTCGACTATGGCCAATGGAAAACTTTTTCCAGCTTCATGACCCTATACTATGACGAAACTACTAAAAACGTGGATGAAGCTTGGCCGACGCGTGGCAGAAGCAAGATTTTTGGCATGATGTTGATCGAACGAAATCTTTTGAGGCATGTGGGTTCTGGATGTTAGTGTCTTTAGCAGACCATACTTGTCGGTTGTGCCTCCCTAATTTGAACCCGATAATGTTGCAAAATGCAATCATAATTTAGTCAGGCTGCTGGGTCCCCAATGTCAGCCTCTCTTTAGAAGAATCGTGTGTATGATGAATCTTTTCCCTTCTCTTGCGCTGCCCTGTTCCGAAATTTATAGCGTTGCTCAAGGCATCTACCGTTTATTTAGGCTGCTAGGTCCCACATGGTAGCCTCTCATTACAATAAATGTGTGTATGGTGGATTTTTTCCTCGGCCTCCTAGATTTGAACTTGATAATGTTGCTCGATGCATCAGCTGTTTAGTCCGGCTGGTGGGTCCCACATGTTAGCCACACATTAAAAGAAACGTGTGTGCGATGGACTATCTATATCTACTCACGCCTTCCTGTTTCGAATTTGATATCGTTGCTCGATGCATCAGTCGTTTATTCATGCTGGTGGGTCCCACATGTCAGCCTTCTTTGTAGAGGAAACTTGTGTATACTGGACATTTTTTCGTTCGCGTCCGCTGTTTTGACCTTAGTAACGTTTCTCGATGCGACAACCGTGTATGGTCTTGCTGCTGGGGCCCTAATGTCAACCTCTCTAGACAAGAAACATGTCTATCTTGGTATTATTTTCTATGGTCGCGACCGACATTGTGCCTTGCCAACATTGCTCGATGTAGTAACCATGAATGTTCTGACTACTGGGTCCCTAATGTCAGCCTCTCTATACATAAAATGTGTCTATGTTGCACTTTTTATTTCATTCGTGTCCATTACTTTGACCTTCTTAACATATCTCGATGCATATGTGTATGTTCTGGATGGTGGGTCCCTGATGCCAGCCTCTCTGTAGAACTACTTAATTTTTTTTCAAACACGCCCATTAAACTCGAGGGATGCTAGTATGCGACCTTAAAGAAATATTGGTAAAGGAAAAATGTGAACGCAGGATAAATATATGTGCACATAGAAGATTCGAAGTCAAGACTTTCCATAGATGTAAATTGAGCATGTTGCTAGTATGCCAAATATATTTATTGAAAACATATCATTAAACATTTATTAGTACCTATAACTTCTATGGCCACAGATGTAAATTGAGCATGTTGCTAGTATGCCAAATATATTTATTGAAAACATATCATTAAACATTTATTGAAAGTATTAGTCTTCTTAAGAAGATTTTGTGTGTCCATGTCTATCACTTCTAAAATAAAAGGGTAGCACTCCCGTCATATTAATTTATTAAATGCAACATAATGGAGTAATTTCTTAAAAATATGGTTGGCAGAGTTCTTTCTAAGACGTGGGGGCAATGTTGAAAATGCCGAATTGAAAAGATTTTGGCTATTCTACATGGGATATACCTCATGGGCTATGCTCCATTGGGTTCTTTCTCAAATTTTACTCGGCTATGCTCAACAGTCCCCTGACTTCGAAAATGATGAATTAGAACATTTTGGGCTAAAGAGGGGCCGAATGAGCTCGACCAGATTTGAGAAAAAAAACCTCACCGAGAGAGGAAAAAGAAGATATACTCCCTTCGTCCATAAATAAGTGAGTTGGATTATCTAAATTTGAATGTATCTAGACATGATTTAGTGTATAGATACATACGAATCTAAACAATCCCAGGTAACTTATCTTTGGACCAAGGGAGTAGTTCTTTTCACATATATTCATGTATAAAAATTGTCCAGAGAGAATCATTTGTTTTAGCTCTGAAAATTTTGGTGCACGGTCGATTTTCTGCTCAGAGTTGAATGTGCTTATTCCCCAGCAACCCCTGGCCAAAATAAAAATTAAGATGGTACATAATTATTTCATAATAGTTGGTCAAATAGGGAATTGTCATATATATACAGATATACCATACAAGTACACACTAGTCATGGCTCCAATCTAGCAAAAGGTTGTCATAGTTTTACCACCCATATGTGATTAGTGGAGATAAGACAACCACATAATATCGTCGGATTGATGACAAGTACGCCATCCTCGAGGCATGCGGAAGAGAGGGGTGTGAGACATACGGTGTTCCGGGATACTGAGCACACAAGTTTACCTAGGTTCAAATCCGCTGGTTTTGGACGGATCCTACTCCTGCTAGCAATCCAATAATACGCCAGAGCTGGAATATGTGTTACAAGGGTTTCACCTGTGCGAGTTGAGATTGTAGACTATTGTGAGGTGACCTAAAGGCTTACCCTAGGACGGCTTATATAGATATCTGGCCTAGGGTTAACAGGAGAGACCTATTCGGCTACGATAAGAGTCGGTTACATAGTACAACTTGAACTACAAGTACCATAACAGGCCTATGTCGGTAAGTCTTCTGGGCCTTCCCGTAGCCGGACTAGACTCCGTCTCTTCTCCCTGACTGGGCCACATGTGAAGCAAAGCTCTAACCCGAAGTGGGCCACCCTGGTCAGTGAGGCACAGTGAGGATACCCGGAAAGTATATCCCCAACAGCAGCCCCCGGAAGCCTCCAAGATCCATAGTCGGTTTCCATCATCGTCTAGTTTGATCTATCTTCGGCTTGCAGAATCTTGAAGGGTTACAGAAACTTAAAAAGAAAGGATAGGATCCGGGTCTCAAAATGAGTCGGACCTATGAATACGTTATTCGGGTTTCCAGCCTGAAATTCAAACTAAGCCAGAACTTGGTGTCTGACGTAACCTGACATCAGTCAAGGTCAAGTTACCTCACTGACAGGCATTCCTGTCAGCACGAGATCGAGGCGGCATAATCATCACGAGGGAGTTACCCAGCTCCTTCCATGACGCGTGGCATGGTTACTGTTTATATTGCACGAATCTTGGCGCAAATGAAGGATATAAGGGTGTGTTCGGTTCGGGAACGAAGTGGAATGGAATGTCATGGTTCCATTCCAGTGGAATGGGTTGGTTCCGTTCTTGTGTTTGGTTAGTACCAAAAATGTGTAATGGAATGGTTCCATCCTATGTTCGGTTTGGCCAAAAAAGTGGAATGGAATGGTTCCATTTTATGTTCGGGTGCATTTAGCAAAAAGGATGATAAGCAAATAGAGAGAGTGAGAAGGTTTGGGTGGCTTTAGCATAGGGGAACAGGTAGATTCTACCGATTTGGAGGAATGGGTGGGTTCTGGATCTGGAAGGAATATTATGTTTTGAGGAACCACCTTGTTCCATTCCATTTCTCAACTAAACACTAGAATGACTCTCAGGTGTGGAACCATTCCGTTACATTCCACTTCGTGACACCAACCGAACACACACTAAGGGGTCTAGATTTCTTCCTTCCTCCTCACCAGCGCCAGTTCCTCATCCTTCCTCTCGATGTTTCCTGCGAACATAGCTCCTCTGCCTCCCCCAAATCCCACTGCGCCACCCACCCTAGGTCACCGGAGCCCAAAAATTGATTGAGGGTTTATGTTCGGCTGCGCGGCGACGACGGCGACAGCACCTGCGGAAAAGGAGGAGAGGTTCCGCGGGGTCTAGATCTCGTATGTTCTTGATGACGCCAAGCTCCACGTCATCGAGAATGAAGGCCTCCTCTGGTCCGGCGACTGGCAGAGCAGCTTCGGACAAACCATCCCCACCCCAACGCTGACGAGCCAGTGCATTTTGGCACCCACCTCGATATAGGTTTGAGCTTTCCACCCTCAGATTCCTTTTCTAAGGTTATAGATCATTAGGGAGTGCAACTCCACCATGTCCCCCGAACTCTCTCTTAGAGATGAGCATGTATGCTTCGTTGTGTGAGGGGTATCTCGGTATTAGGCCAAGTCTCATACTCTTCCGGTATTACTTTCATACCCGGAGAAACTCTATCAACGCCGGTAATCCTTATATTACCAGAACTCTTAGCTTTTTTGTTAGGAGAGAGCGAGTCTATCCTAGGATTAAGGCTAGTGAGTCAGTGACGCAATAGCCGTCCATGTTTTTCTATCACAAGGACAAATCGGCTCCTGGCAAAGCATCTTCTTTGCCGGTTTTTGTTGATGGCGCCGCCACGCTCCAAGATTCCTAGGATGCGGATCCTCCAGCTCTCACTAACAATCTTCTTCTTGCTAAGAGGCGGATCGAATATTTGATGAAGCACAAGGGTCTGAAAGGATCCGATTTGATCCATTGATGGCTAGCATGCCGGATCCAGCCTCTCCAACACCATGGTGACCGGCTTATGCACTCCATCACCAAGAGAAAGTCAGACTCTCTCCGGATCTGCTCCTGTCCTTACTCGGAAAAGGAACATGAATCCCAAATCAGGTGGTTGATAAGGGACCGAATCGAGAGGAGAATCCCGGAGCTATCCTTGGACATGCACACGGCTAATGATCCTGCTGTGCCAGTAAGTTTTCCCGCAATAACTCGAATTATGTGTTCATCTATACATTATTGTTCCTTTCTGCAATACTGAGATACTTCTTCTTTTCATCTTGCTGGCCTCCCCGATTCGGAGCTTTCTCCTCTCGAGGGATATCCTCCTGAGATCTCCCAAGATGATGGAGAACTGGTTCCATTGCCGGAGACCTTTACCCTAAAGTGTAGGGCGCCGACAGTTTCCATTGGCACAAAGGAAGTGCCCATTGTGAAGAGGTAGCTTTCTTCACAAGGTTTCTGTATTGTATTTCTCATTCTTTCTGAAGTGTAACGATCTTTATTCTATTACCTCCTCAGAGCTAAACAGCTCGCCAAGGGCAAGGGGAAAGGAGGCTCGTCGAAGCCCCTATGCCAGTCAAAGTTAAATTTAACTTCTCCTGCCACAACGCCTCTGACTCCTGCCCCGCAGCCTTCTACAACGCCGGAGATTACTCCATCTCCGATTGTCGCAGAAGATCCGGCTCTTCATTCTGAGCCAACAAACCTTGGTTCGCAGACCGACGTCACCATGGGTGACTCGGCAATCGATAAGGGTGAACCCTCAAAGGGTAATGATCCCTGGGCATAGGTTTTTGCCGAAAACCTTCTTAGCAATCCGGGTCTTGCCAAACTTGGCATTACTCGGAAATCTACGGAGGAGATCCAACGGCTAGCCCAGCAATGCTTGGAAATCCGGAACATCACCACCAAGGAGGGGGCACAAGAAGTAGAGGACGTCATGTACTTTGAACTTTTTGAGCAGATATGTCTTCGTGACGAGAGGATAAAAGCCGGTGTGGTTCCTCCTCCACGGGTAATCCTGCTTACCCTCGGCGAGAAGGTTAGCACCGAGGTGAACATGAGCTTAAGCAAGCTTACTCATGAACATCATGTAAGTCGAACTTCCAACTCACATTTTTTACTTTATTTCCTATCATATCCTCTAGCCGCCAAGCATGAAATTGGATAGACAATCTGGATTTCTGTTTTCATAGGATTTCAATGAATGAACTAGTGTAGCCCCCAAGGCTCGTGCTGATATTAGTAAAACTATTAGCCCGAGTCTTTAGTAGACTTCTGACTCTAGATATTATTCTGACTTACAGAAAATTAATTCATATAACCAGGAATTATTGAAGAATATTTGCAACAAGTGAAGAGAGATCAGAGCTCTCCGGCTTGAAAATTCTCAATTAAAGGTGTCCAAGGATGAGGCTGAAGGTAATCATTTCAGTCCTTAACCTTGGTATTTTTTTCATTCATAGTCGAATTACCTATTCAACTATTGTTCTTCTGTTTACAACACTGGTCAAACAATCATGTGCCATGATTGAAGAGGTCGAGAATCTTATGACCATAGAGGTGGAGAACGCCGACTTACCTCGAGAGCTGAATAAGCTTAAGGTGGATCACTAGCATAGCATCGCACAAGTCCTCGAATCCTCCTCCATGGCCACCGAAGAACGTGATCGAAGGATCACGACCCAGGATAAAAAATCTCGGATATCAATGATGCATTATTCAGAGAGAAGGACATCTCCGAGGCACTCCGGGCTGAACTCTAGAGCCTTAGGGTGGAGAAGACCAAAGTTGATGATGTCATCTTCGGTACATTTCCTGATCTGCTGACTTTCTGCCTTTTCTGACTCTAGGAGTTAAAATATATTTTCTAACCTTTCCCTTTATATGCGCAGGTCCTTTGAACTTACTGGATTCTTCCTCCACCGAGTCTCGCACCAGCCGACTTACGCAAGTTGGCGATTTGCTTCACGATTTCTGCCAATCTTTGGAGGATATTGGCGAAGTACTCAAGGTTCCAGACATGAACAAAATGTCTGGTTTTCAGGTGCGAGACAAGGCCAAGGAGATGCCCCAGCTCATCCAGGACTGGAACATGTCCTACGCGCGAACCGCAGCACATAACGCCCTCACCATGGTTATGAGCCACCATGGAAACATGGAAATCATGCAAGTAACCCGAGGGTATTGTAAAGTGAATGAAGACGGACAAGAGCAAAACATCAAGGCCATCATGGACTCCTGCACCAGATACGAATGTCACGTAGCTGATCTGGCCAGCTACGACACTCCTTTCTTCACTCGCATGGAGACACCTCCTCCGCCTATCGAAGTAACAGCCGAAGTCTCCGACGACGAACAAACTGTTTTAGATTTGAACGTCTCGGAAAGATATCAAGGCGAGGTTGATGTCTCTAGTGATCCGGCAGCTCCTACCTCTTTCCCTGCATGTAAAGTGCGAGAAAAAAAGGATGTGTTATTTTGAAACAATTCGGATTGTAAATAAGTAGTGTAATACTTTTGCTAGTGCTAAGATTTTCTACTTCTATTTAGCACTTTTGGCTTTATTTTGATGCGCCTGGAATGTTTACAAAAGCACTTTATATTTTTTGTCTATACTTATCGCTTATCTGGCTTTCTGCCTCATCCCTTTCGTGAGCCGGCTAACCTTCAACACGGAAACTTTGCCGAGCAACGGAGCTCAATTGCTAAACCAGTTTAAACTCGAAAACTAAGCCGGCTTCCAGTACCAACAATTCACTACTCGAAAAATGCCCGCACCCGGCAATTAGATAAATAACCGAAGTACAAACTAGAAAATTTAGATTTATACCCGAAGGTAGCATTTTTTAGAATCGGAAATCTTAACCAGAACAAACATAAGCATAAAGTACTTTCAAGTATTCTAGGATTTTCGATTGTGACATGATCATTCGGAAATAAGATGGTAATATAAAACTTCTCAGAAAAATTTGAGGCAACCAACACTTTATTTCTCATTAAACATGTACACATATATGATTACAAAGAAAGAAAATTTAAGAATAAAAGGGATGTAGCTGAGAAATATTCCACGATCTGTCTAATTCTTTCGAGTATGTACTGCCTCCAGCTCTTTCTTTTCTTAGTAGCAGGTCTTTCTTTGACTAGTCTCATATCAATTAGATAGTAAGAACCATTGTGCAATACTCGGCTAACTAAAAAGGGCCCTTCCCATACTGGGGAAAGTTTGTTCTTTCTTTTCTGCACAAGCCGGAGAACCAAATCGCCCTTATTGAAAGACCAGTTTCTGACTCTCTGGCTATGATACTTGTGTAACTTATGCTGATAGGTTATTGATCTCATCTGAGCAACGACACAACCTTCTTCCCTTAAATCGAGATCATTTTGTTGAGAAATTTCGGCATCCTCTTCAATATACGCAGCAACTCGGGGAGAAGTATGAATCAAATCACTAGGAAGAACTTCTTCTGCACCATAGACGAAGAAGAAAGGTGTGTATCCGATTGACCTGTTCGGATTTGTTCGCAAACTCCAAATCACATAAGGTAATTCCTCTGCGCAAGCCCTCGCAGCACGACATAGTCGTTCTTCGAGTCTTTGTTTTAGGCCTTTTAAGATTAAACCATTTGCTCTTTCAACTTGTCCATTAGCCTGTGGATGACCAACTGACGCAATGTCAAGCCAGATATTTTGTTCATCGCAGAACTCGGCAAGCTCTCCCATAGAAAATTACTCCTGTTGTTCGTGATAATGTTATGTGGATACCATATCGGATTATAACATCCTCAACAAATCTTCTGGCTGTTTCTCTATCACAATTGCTGACGGGTTTAGCCTCAATCCATTTTGTGAATTTATCTACCATCACTTAGAGATGAGTAAATCCACTTGGAGCCCGTTTAAACGGTCCTACCATGTCAAGCCCCCAGACCGTGAAAGGCCATATTATAGGTATTGTTCGCAGCTGATCAGCTTGAACATGAGCTTGTTTGGCATACTTTTGGCAGCCTTTGCACGTCCTAACCAGCCGTTCGGCATCTTCCTTGGTTGTAAGCCAGAAAATCCGTGTCTGAAAGCTTTTGCCACTAAAGATTTGGCTGCAGTATGATGACCGCATTCGCCTTCGTGGATTTCTGATAAGATTTCTGCTCCTTCTTCTGGAGATACGCAATGCTAAAAGACCCTAGACACACTCTATTTATAAAGCTCACCATTGATTATTGTATAGGTTTCTGCTCGTTGGACGATCTACCGGCTCAGAACCTTGTCTTCAGGTAATTTGCCATCTACCAAGAAATCAAGGTAGGGTTGGGTCCAGCTGGAAATTACAGTCAGAACTGCCACTCAAGGTGAGTCGGATTTGGTCGGATATTCCTCATATACTCCTTTTATAGAGGGAACTTTGAGGTGCTCTAAAAAAGCGCCATCCGGGACCTTTTTTCGTGCAGAGCCTATTCGAGATAATGCATCTGCTTCCTTGTTTTCTGTTCGAGGGATGTGTTGAACCTCAAACCCTTCGAACGATTTAGATAGTTCACCCACGACAGCTCTATATGCTGCCATGTGTTTATTTGCATTATAGATATCCAACACTTGTTGGGAAACAAGATCCAAATCTCCATAACACATTAATCGTCGGATGCCGATATCCTTGCAATCCGGATTCCATGCAACAATGCTTCATATTCAGCAATGTTATTTGTTGTCGTCAAGTGGATCTACAACACATAGAAAATTTTATCTTCTTGGGGTGACTTGAGTACCACGCGAGCCCTCGAGCCCCCGAGCGCCTTAGACCCGTCAAAATGTAAGTTCCAGTATTCCGACTCTAGGAGGGTCATATGCTACGTTGTCCCTGTCTTCGTATGGCTTCAACAAAAGCGACATTTTCATCCTCGCACTCTCGTGCTTTCTTTGGGTCTCCCCTGCTAGTGATCACGCCCTTTGGACCTAGAATTTTCATCATATTATAAATGTAACACGGACGAGCCATAAAAGCCCAGTAAGCCGATAGTCCGAATATAACGTGGTATGCGCTATTGAACGGGACCACTTCGAAGGAAAGTGCTTCCTTCTGGTAATTCTTTGGAGTTCCGAAAGTAACATCCAAAGTGATCTCTCCCATGGAATTTGCTTGTCTTCCTGGGACGACTCCGTGAAAGATCACAGAGCTGTGATTCATCTGAGTTTTCGAGATCCTCATCCGACGCAGCATTTCAATGTAGAGGATGTTGATGCTGCTGCCGCCGTCTATGAGAGTCTTGGAGAAACCATAGCCGTTAATAAGTGGATTGACAACTAAGGCGTATTTTCCTCGCCTGTGCAACTTAGGCGGATGATCAGCACGGTCAAAGGTAATTGTCACTTACGAATAGTCCAAGAATTGAGGGACAGCCAGAACATTTGCATTGAGCTCATGCAAAACTGCCTTCTTGACCTTAGCTGGTTGAGACCCAAGGAAAGTGACATGCGTGTCTTTCTTTGTTGGGAAGTTCTTCTTTCCCTCCGACTTGGGATTTGAAGGGTCATCTTCCTCCATGTCGGAATCTTCCTTGGTCTCCTTTTCTTTTTCGGGATTCTTCTTTCCCTTCTTTCGCTTAGCCCTGTAGCCAGCAGAGTCGTCTTTTTTGATGTCGTCATTAAAACGACAGTCAACATTTGTGTGGGACAAGCCCCTATTGGCATCTAAGTGATGCACACACGGGTTGTTCGCAATGTCGGCCCAGGAGTAGGTTTTGCCCGATTGCTGGTCTCCTCTACCCTGGACTCTTGACGTCCCATGACCACATCGACGGCCGCCTCCACGCCCTCCTTGTCCTCTAGACCCAAAAGTAGCAGTGACAACTGTGGTTTCCGTGTTGGGCTTTTCTTCCAAGGTGTTCTTGCGCTTCTGAGCTTGTTGCTTCGGCTGTTTTGCCGACTATGGTACCGCTAGAACATTTAGTAGTCCTTCTATGTCATCATCGGCATATGCATATTTTCTTGCCATTTCTATCATTTCTCCTAGATCATTAACCTTATTGCACTTCAAGCAGTGACATAGTAAACCAATTGGGGTCCTGCAATAAAAGCTTCAATCACAGTTTGATCATTTACCCCTTCGCAGGAGTTCTTGGTGTCGATCCATCATCCGAGGTAATCTCGGCAAGTTTCTCCGGCTTTCTGGGTGCCACGCTGTAGGTCTCCTACCGTATAGGGCCTCCGATATGTGCCTTCAAAATTCCAAAAGAACAGACTTTGCATATCATACTAGTTGTGGATGGTATTCTCCAGAAGTTCATTGAGCCAGGATCGTGCCATCTTCCATAGCATAAGTCGGAGATACCGGGTTGCGACCAAGCTATTTCTGCCTTTGGCGATGAAGCAAGCCTAGAAAAAATCTTGGAGCCAAGTATCTGG
The DNA here is from genome assembly GCA_910589775.1 of Avena eriantha. NCBI lineage: Eukaryota > Viridiplantae > Streptophyta > Magnoliopsida > Poales > Poaceae > Avena > Avena eriantha. The sequence goes on from OU342741.1 coordinate 223,658,179, forward strand.
CCTGGCTACTCGATCGTAGGCTTGGATGTGTCTTGAGATGGAAAATCCTTCCGGGAAGTGTGTTTGTCGAATTCATGGTCTGAAGCATTTTTGACCCACGTAAATATCATCGTTCTCGTAGCGCCGCACCTCTATGTTAGAGTTAATCTGGTGTCTCGCATCACTTGGTGACAGGGGACACCGTCTTGGTTGTTGGTTGTGGTTGCGGTGCCTTGGAGCTGAACATCTGCTTCTGCCACCACCTCCTCCGCCACGATGCCCTCCCTGGCCTCCTTGAGAGCCGTTGTGATGGCTGCTTGGTGGAGAGGTGGTGCAGGTGGATTGTTTCCGGCTGATCGCCGGCCTCCATCAGGAGCGTCATTATTCCGGTTCCGGGGAGGGTCTTCATTATGACGAGCCCCCTGCCGGATTGACTCGGCATGGTGTCCGTCGTTCCTTCGTACGTCATTCCCCCCATCGTGGTGGTGTTTAGCCGGACGGCTTGTATGTCTAGGAGGTGGCATCCTTTGTCAGTCCTCCTCCTGACGTTGCTCTTTGTCTTCTTCCCTGCGATTGTTCGACTCTCGCCAGGGAGGGTGTCTCGGGACCAGTTCCGCAATAGCGTCTTGCTCTACGGCTGGAGCAACATTGCTCGAGTCACGTGCGGTTCTATGCCGTTGCCCCGAAGATCCGGTTCTTGAGTAGTTATCTTCCCGATGACTGTGGTACCACTAAGACATTTAGTAGTCCTTTTGCGTCATCATTGGAATCTGCATATTTTCTTGCCGTTTCTATCATTTCTCCAAGATCAGTAACCTTGTCGCACTTCAAGCGGTGACGTAGTAAACCAATTCGGAGTCTTGCAATAAAATCTTTAATCGCAGTTTGATCATTTACCCCTTCGCTAGAGTTCTTGGTTACGATCCATCGTCCGAGGTAATCTCGACAAGTTTCTCCGACTTTCTGGGTGCAACGGTGTAGGTCTCATACCATACATGGCCTCCGATATGTGCCTTCGAAATTCCGAAAGAATGCGCTTTGCATATCATACCAGTTGTGGATCGTATTCTCTGGAAGTTCATTGAGCCAGGATCGTGCTGTCTTCCACAGCATAAGTGGGAGATACTGGGTCACGACCAAGCTATTTCCGCCTTTGGTGATGCAGCAAGCCTGGAAAAAATCCTAGAGCCAAGTATCTAGCCGGGCCACTCCATCGTAGGCTTGGATGTGTCTTGAGATGGAAAATCCTTCCGAGAAGTGTGTTTGTCTAATTCGTGGTACGGAGCATTTTGGACCGACGTAGATACCATTGTTCTCGTAGCTCCGCACCTCTATGTTAGAGTTAATCCGGTGTCTCACATCACTTGGTGACAGGGAACGTCGTCTTGGTTGTTGGCTATGGCTGCGGTGCCTTGGAGCCGGACTTCTGCTTCTGCCACCACCGCCTCCGCCACGACGCCCTCCCTGGCCTCCTTGAGAGCCGTTGTGATGGCTACTTGGTGGAGAGGGTGGCACAGGTGGATTGTTTCTGGCTGATCGCCGGCCTCCATCCTTACGACGAGCACCCTGCCGGCTAGAATCGACATGGTGTCCGTTGTTCCTTCATCCGTCATTCCCCCCATCGTGGTTGTGTTCAGCCGGATGGCTTGTATGTCTAGGAGGTGGCATCCTTTGTCGGTCCTCCCCCGATGTTGCTCTTTGTCTTCTTCCCTGCAATTGTCCGACTCTCACCGGGGAGGGTGTCTCGGGACCAGTTCTGCAACAGTGTCTCGCTCTGCAGCTGGAGCAACATTGCTTGAGTTACGTGCGGTTCTGTGCTGTTGCCCTGAAGATCCGGTTCTTGAGTAGTTATCTTCCCGACGGTTGGAATGGTAATGTTATTCCGGGACCCGTTGGGGCCTAATGGCATTCTAGGCCAGATCCGTGCGACATTGGTGTGATTGAGAGACCAGTTTTCCGCTTTCGGATTTCAAGACCCTTTGTTGCTCTAGACCCTTGGTGAGCAGCTTCACGCCGAACCGGACTTGATCTAGGTTTGGATTGTTCGCCATGATTTCTCGAGCCGTAGCCATGTTGTGCACTGGTGTTGGATACACCAGATCTCCCTTCCTATCGAGCCGAGGTGCTCCTGGGTCTCCCTCAAAGAGGACTTTGTCAACCTCTAGAAATTTTTCAGCCCGCATGTGGCCTTTCCGGGTCTTCTGGAGCTGCAGAGATTTGAACCGCTCCACAGACACCATGTGTGTCTTCTCTTCCATAAGATTGTTAGCCTCATCCAAGAGTACTTTGCGACGCGCTTCTAGGGCTTGAGCCCTTTCTTCCAATTCTGCAGGTGTAAGCTCTGCAACTGTAACATCTCAAAACTTTAATCAATGTTATCAACTTCTAATCACCCAATTTAGGGTTAACAAAAACTTTTATTCAAGAAAAGGCATATGAATGCATGTGTGTTTGCATTAGTGTAGAATTGAGTGTATATGCCATGTTTGATTATTCTAAATGTTGTGAAATGGTTTAGAGGTGAATGACACATCATCTAGACCATTTACAAACAAAATACAAAGAGAAAGAAATCAAATAAGATTAAATAAAGCAAATGGTCATTTTGACCATTTTAATCCACTAGGCCACTTTAGATGTTCCTAGAAGACAATTCCTAACAGAAGCATTTCTAATTCTTCTCACCCCTTGCTAGACCAAGCAAAGATGTATCAAGGCCCACTTTACAAAAACATATTGCAAATATATTTAATGGACATTTGAAAATTGAATCAAGTGTATGTGTTAAGATCTTATTTTTTCAAAAACCTACCAAATCAATTCACCTTGACCTCTCCGAGCAAATCTAGTCTCTCAAGCTTATTTCAAACTCACCCAAAAATTTTGAAACAAAAATTACAAACTTCATCTCATGCGGCCATTAACACAAACACCTTGTCTACACTAATTAACCACCTATCTAACTCCACTATTTTGGAGCAGTAATCCACCACCCCTCTGTCCCCTCTTCACTCCATTGTCCCCCTGAGTGTCGAGCAGCAGCAGACCAACACCCCTTTGCCGTTCGCACAGTGGAGCGCCGCCCGCAAATGGTCATCGCCGGCCGACCACGACCAACTCACACCCGACCACGCCATGCCCATCCAGCATGTCCAGGAGCATCGCCGCAGCCTACCGCCACCTCCTGTCTAGGCCACAACCCGAGCCGAGCAGTGGACCACACTAGCACCGCCGTGCACCGCCTCTCTGCGCCGTGTCCAGAGCGCGCCAGTGCGCCGCGCCCGACCAGCTCGCACGCGCCATGCCTTGACCTCCCCTCGGGTGCACATACCTGCCATGATAGCGCCATCTTGGCAGACACCCCCGTTCGCCACCGAGCGACCCGTAGTTGCCGCATGCTGCCGCAAACGCCTCTGCCTCTGCTCAGAGCACCGCACGCGCCAGACCAAACCTAGCCACCCCACGCCGCGCCATTAAGTCCGTAAGAACCGCCAGGGAGCACCGCACCGTCCGCCTACCTCCACCCCGACAATAGCTACCTGTAGCGACGCCACCGTCGATCTCACCGCCGCAGCGCTCGGTCCCCTCGTCGAGCTATAAAAGGAGGCCACCCTAGCCTCCAATCCTCACACCATTCGACTCCCCACTACCCACTGATCCTCCCACACCTCTTCTCGGAGCAAGGCGAGCACCACCGAGCCAGAATTGCACCGGAGTCCGCCGCTGCTGGAGGAGAAGGGCGTCATCGTTTGCGACCACCCCAAGCCTCGCCGTGACTGCGCCTAGCCTCGCCGTCATGCACATCGTTGTTTGCCCCCGTCTCCGAGCCTAGCTGGAACCTAGGTGATCCCTGTGAGTGTTGGGAATATGCCCTAGAGGCAATCATGGTTGATGATATTTCCCAATGTATTCATAAGGTTATGGTCCATGTATGAACTGCTAATATGTATCATCGAATATGTGATTTGACTGTGGAACTATATATTCATGTTGTTCATACTAATTGTCCTTGGTCATTGAGGTTGTGCCGGACACACAACTTAGACCAATGTGAAAGTCGGCAGATGACTAGGTTCCACTTGTCATGGGCATGGAGATGCTATTCCGACTTACACGGATTTGGCTAAAGAGTTTAGCGAGTCGGACTGACCCATATTGAGATGCAACGAATAAGTCGTCATTTGCATATCTCAATCAATGTAATCCTTAGACCTGAGGTTATTGCACAATCCGAGTTGAGGATCACTGACTTAGGTTCTATCAAACGCTGTTCCATCACTGGGCAGTTATAAAGGCAGAGTTCGGGTCGACTGAGAATCAAGCTACGTGATGTGAATAACCGAGATGGGATTTTGCCCCTCCATATGGAGAGATATTCTCTGGGCCCTCTCGGAAGATATGATTCGGAAAGCATGGCCATGCGCGTCTCGGATAAGTGTTAACCGAGGTAGCCGACTAAGAGTTAGTCGGATGAATCACTTATCTCGGATCGAGAAAGAGAGTTGGACTATTTAAGGGATGACGATCATTCGCCTATAGTCCGACAAGGTATATCGTGAGGCAAAAGGGACTCAGACGAAAGTCACAGTGAAAGGCATGTCGTCATGACTCTTTGGTACTTGGGAGTTGGCACGTTCTGCTAGGAGCCGCTACTAACTGATCGGTCATGAGTGAGACTCGGAATCGTGTCCGGGTTGCCATGAGCCTGTCGGGTCACACACTTAAGAGCGGGAGAAAGTTTAGGTTAGACCCAAATAGGAAATCTATTTGGGTTGGACCCAAATAGAGACATAGACTTAGTCAGCAAGTGAGACTTGCAGTGGCTAATATAGGCCTTTTAGTGAATGGGCCATAAGTGAGTGGAGCCCAGTTTCACTCCCTATATAAGCTGGGGCACAGGTGCTTAGAGCACAAGGTTAGGTCAGTCCATGTGTTGGAAACCCTAGCTCTAGTCCAGTCCGTCCTGTCACCGCCATACCGGACCTAGCAGTCCATCGCCGGCGCTCCTCCTCGTACGTGTGGATACCGGCGGAGGTGCTATACGTTCAGCACTTCGACAATTGTGGAACCCGAACGGATCGTGAGGCGTGGAGCAGGAACGGATCGCGAGGACTAAACTGCATCAAGCGACATGCTTCATCAATTCCGCAACTACGCGTCTAGTGGTAATCCTTGTGGCCTTCTACCTGAGCTGGATCTTGGGATCACCGCGTAGGGAAAAAGTTTTGTTTATCTCTATGTGGCCCAACAGTGGTATCAGAGTGTTAGCTTCTGGTTTTAGGCTCGAGATCATGCATATGTGATATGCGGTTGGCGTTAGATTGGATCTAATTGCAGTTTTGGTGGTCGATTTATGAGATACATCGGTTTTGTACAAAGTTGATTGGATCAACTATACTCGGGGAATGGATGATCTGGTTCCCGTGATCTAACTGCTAAGGTCGTGGAACGACATACCCCTACTGGTCGGTTTCCGCCATCGGGGTAGACTGTGACACGTAAACCCGGATGCGGTGATCGAAGATCAAAGAGTTTGGTCGAATCGGAGTCCAGATCGGATTTGGGTAAAATTGTTTTATCCGATGAAGAAATCCATGTCCGGAATGCATATGAGATCTGCGTTTTTCGGAAAAATCATGGGGCACTGCCCCTTCGATCCCCGCCTGCTATCCGGCTAGCGGGACCGCCGGCTTCGCCCTGTCGTAGCGCCTTAGATGTCGTTGCGAGTTTCACAATGCCGGTAGATATTGTATCTATGCATAACTTGTTTTTGCAGGATTATGTTGTGAATGGTACGGCTTATGTGCATGTGATGTGTGTAATCCATACGTGATCTACGTATCACGGTTTTTGTCAGCCGGCTGGAGCCTAGGTGCTGTCATCTTATTGTATAACGGCCTGCGTGTCGGATTCTCTGTGTAATTTGCATTACTAGCTAGTGTAGCTGTTTGGAGAATCCGGATGGCATGCAAGTCGGTGTACAAGTTGGCTACATGGTGTAAGACGGCACGTGACAAGATGTTGACACGAGTCGGATTACATGCTTTATGGAGATGGAGATCGCCATGAAGAGAGCCATACCATTTCACATCATAATTTCTTTATTTTGTGTTATTTTTATGTCTCTGTTTTACCTCTATTAGATAGTTGGTAGAAAGTAATCCCTCAAAGAAGGTCTAGTCGGTTTCCCCGCCAGTGCTGCACCATCACAAGTCAGACATTTTTGGTAGTGGGCTCATAAAATTGAGGTGCTATCAATTCTTTCCGACTAGGTGGGTTCGAGTCGGACTCTTACAGCAGAAGCACTTGGTAATCTAGATGGGTCTATCACAACGGTTGTGGGACTCAGGGAAAAGTCGGATGGGAGCTGAGGCATGTGATGCCACCCATTCAACAGGAGTCGTATGAGATACGATTGACAAGGATTTGTCTACCTAGATCACTTGACGACTAGCGGTGATGCTGAAGCCAGGAGGAAACAACAACAACCCCAACAACTCCAACAATTTCAACCATGCACCGCCCAAGTCCAACAACAACAAAAATACTGCCCCAAGGACTAGAAGCAATGTTGTGCATGTTGCAGCCAAAGAAAAGTCCTATATTACTTGCTTTGAATGTGGAGTGAAGGGTCACTACTCCAATGAGTGTCCCAAGAAGCTTGAAGCCACCACCAATGTGAATGCCCCAGCTCAGCAGCTGCGCCGTGTTCAGCCTAGAAGAAGATTCGCCCTAGGGAATTTGCTCAACCGCAACGGTCGTCTGTTTCACATGAATGCTGAAGAAGCCCAGGAAGCACCAGATGTCATGCTGGGTATGTTTTCTGTTAACTCAGTATTAGCAAGGGTGTTGTTTGATTCTGGAGCATCGCACTCGTTTGTTATAGAAGAATTTGCATGCACTAGTAAGATTCAACCAACAAAATTGAAGCATGTTATGATAGTTCAAATACCTGGTTCAACCACCAAAGCTAGAAACATTTGCAAGGCTATACCTATCAGAATCCATGGGATATATTTCTATGCCAATCTAATAGTACTTGGAACCAAAGGTTTGGAAGTAGTACTAGGAATGGACTGGATGTCAAAACATAAAGGATTGATCGACTGTGCCAAGAAAGCCATAACCATGACCAGTAGCTCTGGAGTATTAGTAGAGCATGTATCAAAAACTTTACCCCATCAATTCAAGTCCAACAAATGTCTAGCCCTACCAACCATAGACCAAGTCAGAGTAGTCTGTGAATACCCCGACGTATTCCTAGATGAATTGCCCGGTATGCCCCCTTTCAACACCTAGATTTTTATCCTAGTGGCCTGTTATGCCATACATCACAATCCCAGGATTACCATTTTTGCGAGACATAACATATTGGATATCATAGTACATCATCCATTACAAACCATAATAAGGTCTTACACGAATAAAGGATCTCATGATCTAGTCTTAATACAACAAGCAGCAGAATAAATATTAAGTGTAGCGGTGGGGTCCATCTTCAAGGTCACAGGAAATGCTGACGATGGGAGATGATCCTAGTTTTCGTAGCCATCCTGCTGTCCTCCTTCAGGGTAGTCCTCCTCATAGTCTGGCCATAGGAATAGCTAGGGACAAAAGCCATGAGTACTCTTTAAGTACTCGCAAACTATCACTCACAAGTAAGGTAGTTCTAGTAGGAATGCTAACTCTGAGTTTATTTGTAAAGTTTAGTTTGAAACCTAAGCTGAGTTCAGAAACAAAGAACGATAAAATAAACTTCTAGAATCACTTAAGTTGGAAACTAGTTTCATAGTCACAACTCTGTTGTGGTCAAGTCAAGATTCATCATTCATTTCATAAGTCGTTTTGAAAACATCTGACAACGGAACAGTATGGCCACTCCAACTGTCCATAACCGCGGATGCGGCTATTCGAATAGTTTGACACTCTGCAGAGGTGGTACACTTTCACCACAAAATTCGATACATCTGTCAAGGATAACCCTGAATCATCATACTTAGTATGCAGATAATCAAACATAACCTTTCCTTTACACACTCTAGTATAAGCACCTCTCCTATAAGCTTGGCCTCCCAGCCATGACCATCTGTCATCCAGGGCACTACATAGGTGGAAAACATTGAGAGGTAGCCTCAGCTCAAACCTCTCCCGTGGGGGAACTAATACTAATGCATATAAACTTCTGGCTACGCCTTACCCAATTCAGGTATTGTGGTTGTACGGTAAAATTGGAATGGTATCGCCACCCAACCATCAGTTTTTATAAAAGGGCTAAGTCTCATGCCTCACCATTTTCATCATCCTCATACACCATTTGTGTTTCTCAACACATGTCAAAACATCTCAATAGAATGACTCATCATTCCAAGGTTTTCACAAGTCATTTTCAACAAGTATTCCCATCTAAAGTGATCATGTTTTTGGTGTAGCTCTAAACTACTAAGTTAAGAGTGTGCACTAATGTGGGATGCTAAGATCAATCTCATGCCATAGAATGACATCTACTTCTAACTAGATTAGTAAAGGTTTATACTCTTTATGCTATCTATAAACAAAGTACATGCCTTTGGTAAAGCAAAAGCAAGTAAAGCATGTAAGAAAAACTTGGGGTAGGTAACAGTGAAAATGTATAACCAAAGCATGCCTAAGGCATCTTGCTTAGGTAATTTTGCATCTAGTGATGGCTTTCTAGGTATAATACTTGCAAGTGTTAGCTTGCCTTGGTTGGTGCAGTGATTGAATTTCTCTTCCTCCTCCTCTTGCTAGAACTCCTCCTCCTCGAAGACTTGGTCGGTAATATCGTCTATAAATACATACGGAATACACAATCACCAAACAATACTTAACTAGTATACTTAGCACACTAAGGCACACATTTGATGATCTAGTATCATCACAAACATCACAAGGTTTAATGAACTAGTTTCAGTTATTTTATTGAGAAAAGTAATTTCTACTCATTGAAAATAACTAAGATTAAGTATTCTCCAATTAAAATATGGGATCATGTGGACACATGTCATCACCACATATTCTAATATATGGGAATGTGATTTACAGGTTGGATCACATTTTAATAAGTTTAAGTTTAATATTTAATGATTTAAAGTGACTAGAAATGCCTATATAGCATTATTTTGGTACTAGTCCAAAGTCACTGCATGCAAACCATAGTATTATTACATATTCAGATAGGTATGGTTAAATGTGATTTTTGAGAGTTGGAATCAACTCAAAAGCTATTATGGTTGATTTTAGAAAAATGTTTGAATGTGAAAAAGTTCTGTCTTGTTATTTTTACTAGGAGAGATCTATAACTCTAAATGATTTCAATCCAACGGGCTTGGATAAATATTTTAATTACCTTTCCAATAAAATTGGAATCCTCTAATTTGGATTTGTAAAACTCCCTGAATTGATTTTTAAACTAAGGGACAAAATTAAGTCTAAGTCTAAAAAGACAAAGAGTTATTTGAATTAAACGGGTCGCGCGGGAAATAAATGGGCTGGACCATGTACACTCCACGGCACAGAGGACATCTCACAGGGGGGTCCACATGTCATCAGTACATCTCACGCGAAGCGGTACGGGGCAATATGGACCGCATGATTAGTAACAGATCAACGATGCACTATCGTCGTCGATGACGAACACATCGCCGATGAGACTGTGACCTAGCTACGCAAAGGGGGTGCAGTGGGGGCGTACCAGGGCTCCAGCGAGTGTGGCGAGGCGGGCAAATGAATAAGTCGATGATGGCAGGCTCAGGCAAAGTCATGGCAGAGGCTAGGGTGGACGGAATCGACGGCAGCGTCTCCTCCTTTGCGGCGACTGCCTCCGGTAAAATTCCGGCGGCCTACTGCTTGAGCTGCTCCGGCGAGAGGTGGGGAAGGACTGTGGGTGAGAGGGGAGTGGAATGGAGTGAGGAATTCATGCTGGGAGGCTTCCTTTTATAGGCGCGGCGAAGCGGCAGAGAGGTGTGGGCGGAGCTCATCGGTCACGACGATACAACGAGATACCGGCGTGGGCGAGATAGGTGGACAGTGGGCGGTTCTCTGCCGGTCAACTAGGACTTTATGGCGATGTGAGGGGCGGTGGCTATCAGTCAGGAGCGTCGCATGCTCTGGGAGACAGGGGCGGTGCTCGACGGGGTTCCTGGCGACTGTGGGTCGCGCGGTGGTGCACGACCGTGTCTGGTAGGGTGAGGTGGTCAAGGCGGAGCGGCGCGCACAGTCTATGGTTGAGGCGCGGTCTGTGGCGTGCTGGCGGTGATGGCGCTCTGGCGCAGCGCAGAGAGGATAGTGCGGTGCTGCTCTAGGGTGGTCCAGGGACATGCAGTGATCGTGGGGTGGACCGTGGATGGTGGTGAGGTAACGCCATGCTCCCTGGAGCGGCGGAGAGGGGCTGGCGGTCTGTTGTGGCGTTGGCAAGGTTGGCCAGCGGTCATGTCCTCGGTGTGGAGGTGCACTGCTGCTAGGGACAAGGGGGTGGGCTGATTATGGTTTGGTTAGAGCTAGGAGGGACACAAGGAGTAAATGGAGGTTAAATGGGTGGCAAAACCCTATAGAAACAGTGAGCCTAAACTAGAGTGTGATTCATGCATGCCAAGTGTTTGATCAAATGGCCGCATGACAAAAAGTTTTGAATTTTTCAAAGATTTTTGGTGGAGTGGTTTGTCACATGCTTAAACATCTGTGGTTGCTAGGATTTGCCAAATGGAATTCATTTGGATGGTTTTTGAAATAGTGTGATCTTGATACCTACACTTGATTCAATTTTCATTTGTCATTTAAAATTAGAGTTTGAATGTTTTTGGAAGATCACAAAGTGGGCCTTGGCACATTACTACTTGTACTAGCAAGGGGTGCAAAGATCCATAATTGTTTCTATTGGCATTTGAGTCCTAGGAACACCCAAAGTGGGCTAGGTGATTAAAATGGCAAAAGTGACCATTTGCCTCATTTAATTCTTTTTGATTTCTTTTTTGTTTGGGATTTGCTTGGAGATAATCTAGATGATGTGTAATTCACCTTAGAGTCATTTTACAACCAATAGATCACTCAATCATGGCAATTCAAAACAACTCCTATTTAAATGCAACACATATATGCATGCTTAAATATTTTAAAAGGAAAACGTTTTTTGTTAACCCTAATTTTGATGATTTGGATCTTAATAATCTTGGATTAAAGTTTTGGGATGTTACAAACCTTCCCCCTTAAACAAAATCTCGTCCCGAGATTTAAGAAAGAAAAACTAGGAACTAAAGAGATCTGGGAACTCAGTCCTAATGTAATCTTCTCGCTCCCAAGTGGCTTATTCTTCAGTATGGTTGCTCCATTGAATCTTGAGAAATTTGATACTCCGGGTCCTGGTGGTTCTGTAAGATTCCTCCAAGATACGGATGGGCACTTCACGATATGTCAGGTCCTGGTTGATATCAACAGCTCGGTGATCGATCTTCTTGAAAACTTCAGTCTTCTCCGGCAGTTCTAGACATTTGCGAAGTAACGAGATATGGAACACATTGTGGATGGCAGACATCTCCTCTGGCAGTTCCAGTTGATACGATACCTCTCCTCGATGATTCCGAATCTTGAAGGGTCCGATATATCTAGGGGATAACTTCCCTTTCAGACTAAAGCGTTGTGCTCCCTTCAATGGCGAAACCTTGAGATACACAAAATCTCCGACATTAAAGGTCAGGTCTCTCCTTCTCTTGTCAGCATAACTCTTCTGTCTAGATTGGGCGGTTTTCAGGTGCTCACGGACTTTGTGAACCTTCTTTTCAGCTTCCTGAAGAATGTCGGGTCCAAAAATTTGACTCTCTCCTACTTGCGACCAATTCAAAGGGGTACGACACTTTCTTCCATATAGGAACTCGAATGGTGCCATTTGTAAACTGGCTTGATAACTGTTTTTATATGAGAATTCTGCGAAAGGCAGAAAATCTTCCCATTTTGATCCATACTCCAAAACACAAGCTCTCAACATATCCTCTATGATTTGGTTTACTCTTTCAGTTTGTCCATCAGTTTGCGGGTGATAAGCTGTGCTGAAATTCAACTTGGTTCTCAATCCTTCTTGGACTTTCTGCCAAAATCTCGAGGTAAATTGGGTTCCTCGATCTAACACTATGGTCTTGGGGGTTCCATGCAGAATGACGATTCTAGCAATGTACAACTCTGCTATTTTTGAACTTTGGTAGGTTGTCTTGACGGGTATAAAATGAGCTACCTTGGACAATCAATCTATCAACGATGACCCAGATTGAGTCATTTCCCCTACTAGAAGTAGGCAAACCGGTGATAAAATCCATTATGACGGAATCCCATTTCCATTCCGGAATCTGCAATGGTTTGCAACAGTCCTGTGGGTCTCTGATGTTCTAATCTGACTCTCTGACAGATATCACACTTGGCGATGTAGCTTCCTGTAACACCCTCAAATCGACCCTATGCAAGTTTTAGCCCTTTCCGCCAAACCCGCATAGAAACAATTCAAGGACGCCCACCAGGCACTTTCGTGCGGGTGGAAAACGAAGTAATACCATTACACAACAGTCCTCGATGGGACCCACAGAACAAATATATATACAACAGCGACTCAACGAGTCAAGAATATAGATATACAATACAAAGATCCAAATCACCTTGAAAACATTACGACGTCCGAGTACAGACATGATGCAAATGGGGCTAAGAGCCCTGAAGAATAACCAATGGCGTCCATAGCCCTACCCAGGCCAAGCCGGAAGGGTAACCCTGCTAACGACGTCGATCTCAAACCTGCTAAAACAAAAGGGGTGCCGACAAAGGGCAAAGGAAAAAGAGGAGCGTCAGTAGTGAGGCTAGTACATGGCGAGGCTAGAATTCGGCGGCTCTCGCCTACACAGGCATGGTGGACTGAAGCGGCAGTGCAGCGGCACTAAACAACCTATAGAGACTCGATATCACTAGCGGCTATTAGAGAGGGGTAAGAAAGACCTATTCGGATCCTACCTGAGACTAACACCAAACATACCCATCCTGGTATTTCCCCCCTCGAGACCAAACGAGGAAGTCGGACCAAGGAACTCACACAGTTGGTAGTTTTACTCATTCCATTATAGTTGCAGCATTTACTAGTCAGATATATAGTATGAGTCATCCTGATAGCATAAGTAGTGGGCAATTTTAGTTAACATTCCGTTGTAGTTGGGAACATTTACTAGTCAGATATAATTGTCCTGAGGAATCCCAAAACCCAGCAGTTGTTAGCACTTTTATCACATTCCATTGGAGTTGCAATACTTACTAGGCAGGTATAGTATGACACAGATCACCACAGATCCACCAGTTGTTGGCATTTTTATTATTCATTCCATTGTAGTGAAGCTGAATTACTAGTCACATATTAAGTCAAATTTATAGAACTACTTTAGTTATGCTTGTCTATGATCGAGATACTGTGCTCCAAGTCGTCCATAACCGCGGACACGGCTTTCAGAAAGATTTACCCTGCAGGGGTGCACAAATAGCAACACACACTCGATCAACCTCGGAAAAACCAACTCAAAACCCAAGGAGGCTTTCACGACAAAGCAATCACAGGATTCATAAATATTTCAGGGGGGCACCCCATTAAGCTACCCGCAACGAAGTTGGCCGGCTCCGAGACAGACCCAAGGTTTGTGTGGACGGCTGTAAACGACCAGGAACCCGAAAGTGTGACTAGGCTTGTCGATACAGCGAAAACGTGTCACGATCCTAAACAGTACAGGTGCTCCACGCACAATCTTAAATAAAGCAGTAAACATGGCATAAGTATATGATAGTAAATAAAACCCCAAACTAGTTTGTGGCCCCAAGAAATAGAAACGAATCAAGCTCTAGCTCAGGGGGATCCCATAGGGTCTCCCGGATGTGGATAGTGTGAATAGTCAAGGAACAGGTATCAAGTACTCGAGGTCCTACGGGACACAAGTGAGCATGGAAGAACCAAATAACATCTATTACCCACCGATGCCTCATCATTAATTATATCTAGCAATTTAATAGTTGTATTTAAAGTGATGATCATCTCCACCAATAAACATCTCCACCATAAACATCTGCCAGCATACCAACAACTGTGGTACTCGACAACACGAGATCGCACCTGAGCAAGCAACTACGACTCGCAAGGCCAGATATCTACCAAACAAATTGGAGGTGTCCAAGGCAATATAGAGGCTGCACGTGATATAACTGCTATATGGAAACTAAAGCATTGCGACACGGATAGCAATAGAACAACAGGAGGAAATAAAGACTATAAATGCAAAATAGGTAGAAGGGGAAGAGATGCTCGCTTGGGAAAACACTAGCGACGGATCATATCCGGAGAACTTGACGATACTCGCGTCAACTCATCGGCCTAATCCGCGAAGAAGCAAAGCACTAAAAGAAACACCAGATGCAATATTTATTACTACGGTAGAAGATCCGGCATGCTTATAATATGATGCATGGCATGACACAGATGCGGTGCAATTAGGCAATATTAAGCGGAACCAGGGGTCCCGACCATTAATTAATAGGTTCTAGTTATTTAGAACCCCCGCAATTTAAATGTTGTATTAACAGGGCGAAGCATGGCATCGGTTCTCTACACCAATTTAAATGGAGTCCGGAATAAGACAAAGATATCCCGCATACACACTCCATATTTATTTATGAGGTGAAACGGCATAATGCCGCCAGACCACAAGATGCGATGCGAATATGAACCATTTAATATGCAACAAGTATATATCATTTATAAAATAGGGTTTCGAGAAAGGGGTTATACATCAAGGTCCGAAGATCTTGGGGCTTGGAAGGCTTCGGGCCCTGGGGTCGGCAGGGTCGGTCTTCGGATCTGGGGGATCCGTCTTGGGGCCGGCAGGATCGGTCTTCAGGTCCGGTCATCGGATCCAAGAAGACCTTGTCGAGGGTCTTCGGGGTTCTGTGTCGGGGGTTTTAGGGTGCGAGAAGTAGATCTTGGCGACAAACAGGGAGTCGATGCCATTGTTATGAGGTCGGTCTTGCCTCTCCGATGATGACCAAGAGCTACACCTGGCCATGTGGTATCTAGACAACATCACACCGATTCTTCAGATTCCCGGACGAGGTCAAGGTAGCCGATGTAGCCAAGCTCACCACACTGTCACTGTATCTAAGTACACCAGCAACACCATCCTTCCACATACATCATAACTACACGAAAAAGCAGAGGACCAACAAAGCTTGAACAAGGTAGCAAGGATACACGCGGGCATGAGGCCGGGTTGACCAGGGACGCCGGGGTACTGTTGAGGCGAGCGGCGTCGCGGTTAGGCGAGCAGGGCGGCTTGGACTTGAGAACGTGCGTGGGCGGAGCTCCGGGACGGTGCGGCGGCGGTTCGCGGACGCACCGGCTGCGAGCGAGGCTGAGGTGGAGGCATAGGGCGGAGGCGGACACATGGAGACGGGGGCCCAGGCCACATCGCTGGCAGGGAGGAGCAGGGCGCCAGGAGTGGCGCTTGGGTAGGAGGCGGCGACGGAGGCGCGGGGCCGGCCAGTGACTGCGAGGGTCGGCGGCGGCGCTCGTGGAAGCGGAGGTCGCCGGCGGTTGAGGAGCGGTGGGTGGCCAGAGGGCTACGGGGCAGCTCGCGGAGACGCGCAGAGGCGGCCGAGGTCGCGGTGGGTGGAGCCAAGGGGGCGGCTCCCGCGGCAGGGTGAGGCGGAGCTTGGTCGCAGAGGCGGCCCTGACGAGTGCGACGCGGGAAGGAGGCCGGAGGGCGGCGGTGGCCAGAGGAGACGGGGCCATGGGATCAGCGGGAGAGGACGGTGCGGGAGAGGAAGAGGGAGGCCGCAGTGGGGTAGAGGGAGGCAGATGGCGACCGCGTGGTCGTCGGAGAGGTGGACGGACTCGGTGGAGAGGGGCCGCGGGATCGGCGGGGCGCCGCGCTACGAGGCAAGGTGGAGGCGGCGACGGGAGATGGGAAGTGGGACCTGGGGCGGGGATCCCGAGGCTGTCGGGGTGGTGGCGGTGTGCGTTGAGTGCGTGTGTGTGTGCGCACACGGGAGGGAGTTGGTGAGGTAGGGTGGAGTGTGGGGATTGGGCCAGGGGATGAGGTGGCGCACCTCGAGTGGAGGGAGTGAGGTGGCCGGTTGGTGGAGTGGCTGGCGGGCGGAAAAAACGGCAGGTGGGGGTGGGGTTGCGCGCGATGCAGATCGAGAGCGGCAACTCCAGGGGAGCGTGCGCGAGCCAGGTGGTAAGGGAGACGTGCAGGTGCGACGTGGGCTGAGGAAGCTGGTAGCATGACAGGGCGACGTGGTCGGTAGCAGGGTGGTGGCGTGGCACTGTGTGTGTGTGTGACTAGGGAGTGGCGGCTACTAGGGTAGGTGGAAGCTGGGGTAGATGGGTGGTTAGGGTTTAGAGAGGATAGGATTTTAGTTTAGGGCTTGGAGGTGGCCGGCCGGGTTTTCGGGCCTGGCGGGCTGCCTCCTAAAAACAATTTGAAAATTTTATTTATTTAAAACGGGGCTTTTGCAAACCGTATCTAGACAAAC
The DNA here is from genome assembly GCA_910589775.1 of Avena eriantha. Taxonomy (NCBI): domain Eukaryota; kingdom Viridiplantae; phylum Streptophyta; class Magnoliopsida; order Poales; family Poaceae; genus Avena; species Avena eriantha. The sequence goes on from OU342741.1 coordinate 223,674,715, forward strand.
CAAAATATTCCGGAGACCCGGGTTTTAATCTGAAATAAAGATGGGGCGTTTAAAAAACAAAACCAGGTCTTTTGAAAATAGTTTTAGACAAAACCATGCATGACGATGACGATGCTCAAATGCAATGTGGCATGATGACATGATCATGCGGTCATGATGATGCAATGCACAAAAACACAGCGATTTTCTGCTAGTGGTTTTAGCGGGATGCCACAATTCGACACCACTAATAATGGATCTCGCCCTCGAGATCCGCCTCTTGGTACCGGGAAGAAGGTCGGCGATCTGAATCTTCTCGCTTCGTGTGGATCCTCGCGACACCACTAACAAGAGGTCGTAGTCCGTGATCATCGAGAGAACACTCCGGAAACAAAGGGCGAAGGTAGAGGTATCAACAAATAAAGCCACCTCTAGCTTCCGTGGACGGAGTGAAATTGTTGGATCCACCGATTCAATGTACAAGAGCGAATGATAAGAGTAGCCGGATGGTGATCAGTCCATCGCACACCCAAACCGTTACACTGCACACGAATCAGAGAATTATGCAACCAACTCTCGGAATCAGACTAAAGATCTCGACAATCAAGGTTCGGAACAAAGGATGGATGCAGACTCTGCATCGGATCTGGCATAGATAATGTCGTCGCGTCGGCAAACACCGGAAGACAGAAACAAGGAACAAAGAGTGGTACCACAGATAAAGGATCACTCAGATAGCATGAAGACCGGATGTAGAAGCACCATTACCAAAGGAGGAAGTGAAACCCTGAAGGTACGACAGAAAACCCACCCACGAGAAATCCTGGACTAGAAGAAGGTAAGAGAGAAGATTTAAAACACGCAGAGGTAAGAGGAGAATAGCAGAGGGTAAGGAGTAAAAGCATACCTAATCAGATCTATCCAACAGATTTTCCAAAATAGTTTTGACACTCTACTTCGACCGTTAGCTAGGTTATCCTACAAGCTGGACTTGTGGGGTATCGTACCTGATGAGCTCTGATACCACTCTGTAACACCCTCGAATCGACCCTATGCAAGTTTTAGCCCTTTCCGCCAAACCCGAATAGAAACGATTCAAGGACGCCCACCAGGCACTTTCGTGCGGGTGGAAAATGAAGTAATACCATTACACAACAGTCCTCGATGGGACCCACAGAACATATATATATATACAACAGTGACTCAACGAGTCAAGAATACAGATATACAATACAAAGATCCAAATCACCTTGAAAATGTTACGGCGTCCAAGTACGGACAAGATGCAAATGGGGCTAAGATCCCTGAAGAATAACCAATGGCGTCCATAACCCTGCCCAGGCCAAGCCGGAAGGGTAACCCTGCTAACGACGTTGATCTCAAACCTGCTAAAACAAAAGGGGTGCCGACAAAGGGCAAAGGAAAAAAGAGGAGCGTCAGTACTGAGGCTAGTACATGGCGAGGCTAGAATTCGGCGGCTCTCGCCTACACAGGTATGGTGGACTGAAGCGGCAGCGCAGTGGCACTAAACAACCTATAGAGACTCGATATCACTGGCGGCTATTAGAGAGGGGTAAGAAAGACCTATTCGGATCCTACCTGAGACTAACACCAAACATACCCATCCTGGTATTTCCCCCCTCGAGACCAAACGAGGAAGTCGGACCAAGGAACTCACACAGTTGGCAGTTTTACTCATTCCATTATAGTTGCAGCATTTACTAGTCAGATATATAGCATGAGTCATCCTGATAGCATAAGTAGTGGGCAGTTTTAGTTAACATTCCGTTGTAGTTGGGAACATTTACTAGTCAGATATAATTGTCCTGAGGAATCCCAAAACCCAGCAGTTGTTGGCACTTTTATCACATTCCATCGGAGTTGCAATACTTACTAGGCAGGTATAGTATGACACAGGTCACCAGAGATCCACCAGTTGTTGGCATTTTTATTATTCATTTCATTGTAGTGAAGTTGAATTACATATTAAGTCAAATTTATAGCACTACTTTAGTTATGCTTGTCTATGATCGAGATACTGTGCTCCAAGTCGTCCATAACTGCGGACACGGCTTTCAGAAAGATTTACCTTGCAGGGGTGCACAAATAGCAACAAACACTCGATCAACCTCGGAAAAACCAACTCAAAACCCAACGAGGCTTTCACGACAAAGCAATCACATGATTCATAAATATTTCAGGGGGCCACCCCATTAAGCTACCCGCAACGAAGTTGGCCGGCTCCGAGACGGACCCAAGGTTTGTGTGGACGGCTGTAAACGACTGGGAACCCGAAAGTGTGACTGGGCTTGTCGATACAGCGAAAATGTGTCACGATCCTAAATAGTACAGGTGCTCCACGCACAATCTTAAATAAAGCAGTAAACATGGCATAAGTACAGGATAGTAAATAAAACCCCAAACTAGTTTGTGGCCCCAAGAAATAGAAATGAATCAAGCTCTGGCTCAGGGGGATCCCATAGGGTCTCCCGGATGTGGATAGTGCGAATAGTCAAGGAACAGGTATCAAGTACTCGGGGTCCTACGGGACACAAGTGAGCGTGGAAGAACCAAATAACATCTATTGCCCACCGATGCCTCTCCATTAATTATATCTAGCAATTTAATAGTTGTATTTAAATTCATGATCATCTCCACCAATAAACATCTCCACCATAAACATCTGCCAGCATACCAACAACTGTGGTACTCGACAACACGAGATCGCACCTAAGCAAGCGACTATGACTCGCAAGGCCAGCTATCTACCAAACATAGGTAATAGGAGGTGTCCAAGGCAATATAGAGGCTGCACGGGATAAAACTGGTGTATGGAAACTAAAGCATCATGACACGGATAACAATAGAACAACATGAGGAAATAAAGACTATAAATGCAAAATAGGTAGAAGGGGAAGAGATGCTCGCCTGGGAAAACACTGCCGACGGATCATATCTGAAGAACTTGTCGATACTCGCGTCAACTCATCGGCCTAATCCGCGAAGAAGGAAAGCACTAAAAGAAACATCGGATGCAATATTTAATACTACGGCAGAAGATCCGGCATGCTTATGATATGATGCATGCCACGACATAGATGCGGTGCAATTAGGCAATATTAAGCGGAACCGGGGTCCCGACAATCAATTAATAGGTTCCAGTTAATTAGAATCCCCATAATTTAAATGTTGTATTAACAGGGCGAAGCATGGCATCGGTTCGCTACACCAATTTAAATGGAGTCCGGAATAAGACAAAGATATCCCGCATAAACACTCCATATTTAATTATGAGGTGAAACGGCATAATGCCCCCAGACCACAAGATGCGATGCGAATATGAACCATTTAATATGCAACAAGTATATATCATTTATAAAACAGGGTTTCGAGAAAGGGGTTATACATCAAGGTCCGAAGATCTTGGGGCTTGGAAGGCTTTGGGCCCTGGGGTCGGCGGGGTCGGTCTTCGGATTCAGGGGATCGGTCTTGGGGCCGGCGGGATCGGTCTTTAGGTCCGGTCATCAGATCCAAGAAGACCTTGTCGAGGGTCTTCGGGGTTCCGTGTCGGGGGTTTTAGGGTGCGAGAAGTAGATCTTGGTGACAAACAGGGAGTCAATGCCATTGTTATGAGGTCGGTCTTGCCTCTCCGATGATGACCAAGAGCTACACCTGGCCGCGTGGTATCTAGACAGCATCACACCGATTCTTTAGATTCCCGGACGAGGTCGAGGTAACCAATGTAGCCAAGCTCTCCACACTGTCATTGTATCTAAGTACACCAGCAACACCATCCTTCCACATACATCATAACTACACGAAAAAGCAGAGGACCAACAGAGCTTAAACAAGGTAGCAAGGATACACGCGGGCGTGAGGCCGGGTTGAGCAGGGACGCAGGGGTACTGTTGAGGTGAGCGGCGTCGCGGTTAGGCGAGCAGGGCGTCTCGGACTTGAGAACGCACGCGGCCGGAGCTCCAGGATGGCGCGGCGGCGGTTCACGGACGCACCGGCTGTGAGCGAGGCCGAGGTGGAGGCACAGGGCGGAGGCCGACGCTTGGAGACGGGGGCCCAGGCCACATCGCTGGCAGGGAGGAGCAGGGCGCTAGGAGCGGCGCTTGGCTGGGAGGTGGCGACGGAGGAGCGGGGCCGGCCGGTGACTGCGAGGGTCGGCGGCGGCGCTCGCTCGTGGAAGTGGAGGTCAGCGGCGGTTGAGGAGCAGTGGGTGGCCAGAGAGCTACGGGGCGGCTCGGGGAGACGCGCAGAGGCGACCGGGATCGCGGTGGGTGGAGCCAAGGGGGCGGCTTCCGCGGCAGGGCGAGGCGGAGCTTGGTCGCAGAGGCGGCCCGGCGGCGGGGACGGCGAGGCCGACGTGGGAAGGAGGCCGGAGGGCGGCGGCGGACGGAGGAGACGGGGCCGCGGGATATGCGGGAGAGGACGGTGCGGGAGAGGAAGAGGGAGGCCGCGGTGGGGTAGGGGGAGGCAGATGGCGACCATGTTGTCGTCGGAGAGGTGGCCGGACTCGGTGGAGAGGGGCCCCGGGATCGGCGGGGCGCCGCGCTGTGAGGCTAGGTGGAGGCGGCGACGGGAGATGGGAGGTGGGGCCCGGGGCAGGGATACCGAGGCTATCGGGGTGGTGGCGGTGTGCGTTGAGTTCGTGTTTGTGTGCGCGCGCGGGAGGGAGTTGGTGAGGTAGGGTGGAGTGTGGGGATTGGGCCAGGGGGATGAGGTGGTGCACCACGAGTGGAGGGAGTGAGGTGGCCGGTTGGTGGAGTGGCTGGCGGGCAGGAAAAACGGCAGGTGGGGGTGGGGTTGCGCACGATGCAGATCGAGAGCGGCAGCTCCAGGGGAGCGTGCGCGAGCCAGGTGGTGAGGGAGACGTGCAAGTGGGACGCGGGCTGAGGAAGCTGGTAGCATGACAGGGTGACGTGGTCGGTAGCAGGGTGGTGGCGTGGCACTGTGTGTGTGCATGACTAGGGAGTGGCGGCTGCTGCGGTAGGTGGAAGCTGGGGTAGATGGGTGGTTAATGTTTAGAGAGGATAGGATTTTAGTTTAGGGCTTGGAGGTGGCTGGCCGGGCTATTGGGCCTGGCGGGCTTCCTCCTAAAAACAATTTGAAAATTTTATTTATTTAAAACGGGGCTTTTTTAAACCGTATCTAGACAAACCAAAATATTCTGGAGACCCGGGTTTTAATTTGAAATAAAGACGGGGCGTTTAGAAAACAAAACCAGGTCTTTCGAAAATAGTTTTAGACAAAACCATGCATGATGATGGCGATGCTCAAATGCAATGTGGCATGATGACATGAGCATGCGGTCATGATGATGCAATGCACAAAAACACAGCGATTTTCTGGTAGTGGTTTTAGCGGGATGCCACACTTCTGAATTCTCTCTTCATCTTGTGCCACCAAAATTGCTCCTTCAAATCCTGATACATATTTGTTCCTCCGGGGTGGATAGAATAAAGAGTATCATGAGCTTCTTGCATGATAACTTGCTTCAGCTCCGAATCAGCTGGCACACAGATACGTCCTTTGTACCACATAACTCCTTCGTCTTCGGTGAATCCAGGTACCTTTCCTATACCAATACGACGTTTGATTCCATCGATACTTGCATTTCCCTTCTGGGCTTCCTTGATTTGACTGATCAATGTGGGTTGAAGTTCAATGGTAGCTAAAAATCCTTTGCTAACTAGCTCAGTTCTAAACTGCTCCAACTCCTCATACAAACTTGGTTGCTTCTCCTTGATCATGGTGTTTAGCCTACATGGCAATCTGCTAAGAGCATCCGCTACCAATTGGCTTTGCCAGGGTGATAGTGAATGTCAAGGTCATAATCCTTGATTAACTCTATCCATCTCCTTTGCCTCATATTCAGCTCCTTTCGAGTGAAAATATACTTCAAGCTTTTGTGATCTGAGTAAATCTCACAGCGATTACCCATAACGTAATGATGCCATGTCTTGCAGTGCCAAAACTACGGCTGCTAACTCAAGATCATGGGTAGGATAATTCTGCTCATGCTGCTTCAGTTGTCAAGACAGATATGCGATGACCTTGCCTTCTTGCATCAATACACATCCGAGACCAATCTTGGATGCATCACAATACACATCAAACAGCTTCATGATATCTGGCATGATCAATATTGGGGCTGAAATCAATCTCTTCTTGAGCTCTTGGAAACTTGCTTCGCATTTGTCAGTCCATTCAAACTTCTTGTCCTTCTTCAGCAATTGGGTCATGGGTCTTGCTATGCTCGAAAATCCTTCGACGAACTTGCGGTAGTATCCCGCTAATCCAAGAAATGCACGAACTTGGGTTTGAGTGGTTGGGGCTTCCCATGCTTCAACATATCTGATCTTGGCGGGATCAATAGTGACTCCTCCCGTAGACACAATATGTCCGAGGAATCCTACTTCTTTCAGCCAAAACTCACATTTGCTGAACTTGGCATACAACCTATGCTCTCTAAGGGTTTCAAGGATGATTCTCAGATGTTTCTCATGCTCTTCTTATGACTTGGAGTAGATAAGGATATCGTTGATAAACACAACGACAAGCTTATATAGAAAATTAATAAAGATCTTATTCATGAGATTCGTGAAATAAGCAGGGGCATTGGTTAATCCAAAAGACATTACTGTATACTCGTATAATCCATAATGAGTAGTAATGGCGGTCTTTGGAATATCTGTTGCACGAATCTTAAGTTGGTGATAACCAGTCCTAAGATTGATCTTTGAGAACACTTGGGCACTAGTCAACTGATCAAACAGATCCTCTATATTTGGTAGTGGGTACTTGTTTTTGATGGTGACGTCATTCAACTTTTTGTAATTTGTGCACAAACGGTTGCCTCCATCCTTCTTGTCAAATGAATAACACGGGGGATCTCCATGGCGATGCGTTTGTTTGAATCAAGCTTGTTGCCAACATAGCATCCAACTGCTGCTTCAGTTCTACTAACTCTGAGGGGTTCATGCTATAGGGTCTCTAGGCTATTGGTCCGGTTCCGGGGATTAGTTCAATAATGAACTCAATATCTCTACCCGGGGGCATACCGGGCAATTCACCAAGGAATACATCGGGGTATTCACAGACTACTCTGACTTGGTCTATGGTGGGTAGGGCTAGAATCTTGTTGCACTTGAATTGACGGGGCAAGGTTTCAGATATATGCTCTACTGATACTCCAGAGCTACTGGTCATGGTGATGGCTTTCTTGGCACAGTCAATAAATCCTTTATGCTTTGACATCCAACCCATTCCTAGTACTACTTCCAAACCTTTGGTTCCAAGTACTATTAGATTAGCATAACAATCTATCCCATGTATTCTGATAGGTACATCTTTGCAATTTTTTCTAGCTTTTGTAGTTGAACCAAGGATTTGAACTATCATGAAATGCTTCAAGTTGGTTGGGTGAATCTTACTAGTGCATGCAAATTCTTCGGTGACAAATGAGTGCGATGCTCCAGAATCAAACAACACTCTTGCTAAAACTGAGTTGACAGAAAACATACCCAACACTACATCTGGCACTTCTTGGGCTTCTTCGGCGTTCATGTGGAAGAGACAACCGTTGCGGTTGTGAGGGTTCCATGGGGAAAATCTTTTTCCAGGTTGACCACGACGCTGCTGTTGAGCTGGGGCATTCACATGGTAGTGGAGGTAATCTTCTTGGGACACTCATTGGAGTAGTGACCCTTCACTCCACACTCGAAACAAGTGATCTGAGACTTGTCTTTTGCTGCCACGCATCATTGCTTCCAGTTCTGGGTGCAGTGTTGTTGTTGTTGTTGTTGTTGTTGTGGTTCTTGGGAGGGGCACGGTTGAAATTGTTTGAGTTGCCGGGGTGGTTGTTGTTTCCTCCGGACTTCACATTTCCGCCGCTACGGTTGGGGTAGCTTGAACGAGACATTGGGAGTCGATTGTTTCTTGGTGCATATCCTGCAGACGGGTTGGGACGGTACTTTTGGTGACTACTAGACCCAGCTTGGTGCATCATCTGACGTTTGCGGTTGCCGTTGGCTTGATTAATCTTCCCTTCCATCTACATGGCAGAGTCGACTAGCTCTTCGAAATCCTCAAAACGGATGTTGACGAGAACAGTCTGCATCTCATCATGCAGTCTGTTCAGGAATCTCTCTTTCTTCTTGGCTTCCGTGTTGATCTCATAAGGTGCATACCTGGTTAGGGACAAGAATCTATCACTGTACTCCACTACAGTCATTTTGCCTTGCTTTAACTCTCTTAATTCATCTCTCATTAGGGTGAATAGACCTTGCAGCACGTGGGTGCGGCTGAATTTGATCTTGAAGGCTTCCCATGTCATCACTTGACCATGGTTCATCGTGCAGGTGCTGTTCCACCATGCTCTTCCATCTCCTGCCAAATAGTGGGTGGAAAAAAGAACTTTCTCGTTGTCATCCACTCTGGCTACTTCTAAGGTGTTCTCCATTGTCTGCAACCTGTCATCAGCATCCAACGGGTCTCCAGACTTGCTAAAGATCGGGGGATTGGTATTCTGGAATTTTTTTGAGTTTGGATCCCTGATGATCCTGATTTCCATGGTTCTGATTGTTGCGAGGCATCTGGGCGATCTGCCGCAGGGTTGCTAGATTTGCTTGGCGCTCTGCCCTACTAGCTTCATGATCTGCAATGAGCATCTACAAAATCTGCAGCATTGGGTCCTGTGATGAGCTGCTCCCTCCTTGGTTTCCACGAGTCATCTAAAGATTGAGATAGATCAAGGGGTAAGAGGGAAAGTTCTAAGGTTCATGGTTTTGGTTTCAAAGCTAAAACTTTGAGTTTGACTCAGGTTATGCAACTAACTTCTTTTCATTCATTCAAGCAAGGCACACGATACAAACTCACACACACCACAACATAAGGAAAACAAATGGTTTTAAGAACCATTATGCAAGCTAAGATACAATGGGACCGGTACTCCTCACTCCTACGATAGTGCTCTAGTGCATCTACTCATCATAAGTGAAGTCGGAGTCATCATCGTCAGTGTAGAAGTCCATGGCATGATCCTCCAGGTAGTCATCATCATTGCTGAGGTAGGAGTCAATATCACCCTGGATGTCTTCACCTTCCTCTTGTTCTTCCTTTGCTGCAAGCTGAGCTTCTTGTTTCTTGATGGTCTTCTCGAGGTTGGCCACCTTCTTGCGAAGATGGTCAATGGTACGATCCTTGTTTGCACGTTGGCGGCGAAGTTATTAACGATCCTTGACGAGCAAGGCGAAAGTTTTGGCCTTCTGGGCGGCAATGGCGAGGTTGTGGTTGGCGAACTCCCGGGCATTGTCCAACTTGACGCTTCAATGTCAAGGTTCTCCACTTGACGCTTCAACTCCGAGTGACTTGGCATCTCCATGAGCATTCCCATGAAATCACGCCTTGCATAGTGAGCAAAGCGGGTTCCTTGGATCAAGTTTACATTCTGTGCGCACAAACAAGCGAGAGCTTCATGCATTACCCTAGCTAATCCATCTAGCTAGTTGTTCTCTCTCACGGAGAACTTAATCCTGCCAGACGTTGGTGCTTCTATCTTGCCTCTAAGATCAACAGTCACTAGCCATTGCAAATCTCCTCCTGGGGGTCCAGGAAGTTGAGCTCCAAGAAATTCCGGATGAGGACGCTCCAAGTACTCCAATAGTGCATCAAGATCCCTCTCGAAGATCAGCTGGCCTCCATTGCCCAACTGGTAGAACTTGCTGTACTGAGTTTCCATCTATAAGAATTGAGGATGAAATAGTTAGTGAAGTGATCAAGTGTGTCAAATTTTATGTAGTAATGTAAGATTTGGAGGAACATGTATTTTTTTTGAGAGAAAGAATCCCAAGGGTAAGAGAGGAAATAGTTTTCATAAATACTCACTTTGGTTTTGAAACTAAGTTTTTGTTCGGACGTTCATTCTAACTAGGGTCTCCTATGGTCAGGATGGCTCTGATACCAAGTTGTCAACACCCGGATTTTTAATCCCAGATGCCTGTTATGCTATACATTGCAATGCCAGGATTAAAAATTTTGCGAGACATAACATATTGGATATCACAGTACATCATCCATTAAAAACCATAATAAGGTCTTACACGAATAAAGGATCTCATGATCCAGTCTTAATACAACAAGCACCGGAATAAATAATAAGTGTAGCGGTGGGGTCCATCTTCAGGGTCACAGGCAATGCTGACGATGGGAGATGATCCTAGTTGTTGTAGCCATCCTGCTGTCCTCCTTCAGGGTAGTCCTCCTCATAGTCTGGCCATAGGAATAGCCAGGTACAAAAGCCATGAGTACTCTTTAAGTACTCGCAAACTATCACTAAAAAGAAAGGTAGTTCTAGTAGGAATGCTAACTCTAAGTTTATTTGTAAAGTTTAGTTGGAAACCTAAGCTGAGTTCAAAAACAAAGAAAGATAAAATAAAGTTCTAGAATCACTTAAGTTGGGAAACTAGTTTCATAGTCACAACTCTTTTGTGGTCAAGTCAAGATTCATCATTCATTTCATAAGTCGTTTTGAAAACATCTGATAACAGAACAATATGGCCACTCCAACTGTCCATAACCGCGAACGCGGCTATTTCGAATAGTTTGACACTCTGCAGAGGTGGTACACTTTCACCACAAAATTTGATACATCTGTCAGGGATAACCCTGAATCATCATACTTAGTATGTAGATAATCAAACATAACCTTTCCTTTACACACTCTAGTATAAGCACCTCTCCTGTGAGCTTGGCCTCCCAGCCATGACCATCTGTCATCCTAGGCACTGCATAGGTGGACAACATTGAGAGGTAGCCTCAGCTCAAACCTCTCCCGCGAGGGAACTAATACTAATGCATATAAACTTCTGGCTACGCCTTACCCAATTTAGGTATTGTGGTTGTACGTTAAACTTGGAATGGTATCGCATCTGAACCCAACCATCAGTTTTTATAAAAGGGCTAAGGCTCATGCCTCAACATTTTCATCATCCTCATACACCATTTGTGTTTCTCAACACATGTCAAAGCATGTCAATAGAATGACTCATCATTCCAAGGTTTTCAGAAATCATTTTTACCAAGTATTCCCATCTAAAGTGATCAAGTTTTGGGTGCAGCTCTAAACTACTAAGTTAAGAGTGTTCACTAATGTGGGATGCTAAGATCAATATCATGCCATAGAATGACATCTACTTCTAACTAGATAGGTCAAGTTTTATACTCTTTATGCTATCTATAAACAAAGTACATGACTTTGGTAAAGCAAAAGCAAGTAAAGCTTGTAAGTAAAACTTGGGGTAGGTAATAGTCAAAATGTGTAACCAAAGCATGCCTAAGGCATCTTGCTTAGGTTAATTTGCATCTAGTGATGGCTTTCTAGGTATAATACTTGCAAGTGTTAGCTTGCCTTGGTTGGTGAAGTGGTTGCAATTCTCTGCCTCCTCCTCTTGGTAGAACTCCTCCTCCTTGAAGACTTGGTCGGTACTATCATCTATAAATACATATGGAATACACAATTACCAAACAATACTTAAATACTCTACTTAGCACACTAAGGAACACATTTGATTATCTAGTATTATCACAAACATCACAAGGTTTAATGAACTAGTTTCAGTTATTTTATTTGAGAAAAGTAATTTCTACTCATTGAAAATAACTAAGATTTAATATTCTCCAATTAAAATATGGGATCATGTGGACACATGTCATCACCACATATTCTAATATATGGGAATGTGATTTAAAGGTTGGATCATCTTTTAATAAGTTTAAGTTTAATATTTAATAATTTAAAGTGACTAGAAATGCCTATATAGCATTATTTTGGTACTAGTCCAAAGTCACTACATGCAAACCTTAATATTATTACATATTCAGATATGTATGGTTAAATGTGATATTTTAAAGTTGGAATCAACTCAAAAGCTATTATGGTTGATTTTAGAGAAATGTTTGAATGTGAAAAAGCGTCTGTCTTGTTATTTTTACTAGGAGAGATCTATAACTCTAAATGATTTAAATCCAACGGGCTTGGATAAAGATTTTAATTACCTTTCCAACAAAATTATAATCCTCTAATTTGGATTTGTAAAACTCCCTGAATTGATTTTTAACTAAGGGACAAAATTAAGTCTAAGTCTAAAAAGACAAAGATTTATTTGAATTAAATGGGTCACGCGGGAAATAAATGGGCCGGCCCGTGTAGACTCCGCGGCGCAGAGGACAACTGACAGAGGTGGTCCACATGTTAGCGGTACATCTCACGTGAAGCAGTACGGGGCGATATGGACCACACGATTAGAAACAGATCAACATCGCACGGTCATTGTCGACGACAAACACGTCACCGACGAGACGGTGACCTAGCTACGTGGGGGGGGGGGGGTGCAGTCGAGGCGTACCAGGGCTCCAGCGAGTGCGGCGAGGCAGGTAAACGAACAAGTCGACGACGGTGGGCTCAGGCGTAATCACGGCACATGCTGGGGTGGACGGAATCGACGACAGCGTCTCCTCCTCTGCTGCGGCTGCCTCCGGTGAAATTCTAGCAGCTTGCTGCTTGAGCTGCTTCGGCGAGAGGTGGGGAAGGACTGGGGGTGAGAGGGGAGTGGAATGGTGTGAGAAATTCGTGCTAGGAGGCTTCCTTTTGTAGGCGCGGCGAAGCGGCAGAGAGGTGTGGGCGGAGCTCGTCGGTGACAACGATACAGCGAGCTACCAGCGTGGGCGAGATAGGTGGACAGTGGGTGGTTCCTTGGTGTCCAGCTAGGGATTTATGGCGACGTGAGGGGCGGTAGCTATCGGTCAGGAGCGTCGCACACTCTAGGAGACAAGGGCGGTGCTCGACGAGGTTCCTGGCGACTGTGGGTCGCGTGGCGGTGCATAGCCGTGTCTGGTGGGGTGAGGTGGTCAAGGTGGAGCGGCGCGCGCGGTCTGTGGCATGCTGGCGGTGATGGCGCTCTAGCGTCCTCTAGCGCGGCGCAGAGAGGATAATGCGGCGCTGCTCTAGGGTGGTCCAAGGGCTGGTAGTGATTGTGGGGCGGACCGTGGACGGCGGTGAGGTCACGCCGTGCTCCTTGGAGTGGCGGAGAGGGGCTGGCGGTCTGTTGTGGCATTGGCAAGGTTGGCTGGCGGGCATGTCCTCGGTGTGGCGCTGCACTACTGCTAGGGACAAGGGGGTGCGCTGATTATGGTTTGGTTAGAGCTAGGAGGGACACAAGGAGTAAATTGATGTCAAATGGGTGGCAAAACCCTGTAGAAACAGTGAGCCTAAACTAGAGTGTTATTCATGCATGCCAAGTGTTTGATCAAATGGCCGCATGACAAAAAAATTGAATTTTTCAAAGCTTTTTGGTGGAGTGGTTTGTCACATGCTTAAACATCTGTGGTTGCTAGGATTTGCCAAATGGAATTCATTTGGATGGTTTTTGAAATAGTGTGATCTTGATACCTACACTTCATTCAATTTTCATTTGACATTTAAAATTGGTTTGAATGTTTTTGGGAGATCATAAAGTGGGCCTTGGCACATAACTACTTGTACTAGCACGGGGTGCAAATATCCATAATTGTTTCTGTTGGTATTTGAGTCCTAGGAACACCCAAAGTGGGCTAGGTGATTAAAATGGCAAAAGTGACCATTTGCCTGATTTAATTCTTTTTGATTTCTTTTTCTTTGGGATTTGCTTGAGGATGATCTAGATGATGTGTAATTCACCTTAGAGTCATTTTACAACCAATAGATCACTCAATCATGGAAATTCAAAACAACTCCTATTTAAATGCAACACATATATGCATGCTTAAATATTTTAAAAGGAAAAAGTTTTTTGATAACCCTAATTTTGATGATTTGGATCTTAATAATCTTGGATTAAAGTTTTGGGATGTTACACCCCTAGATCGGGATATTGAGTTCATTATTGAACTAATTCCTGGAACTGGACCCATAGCTCAGAGACCCTATAGTATGAACCCATCAAAGTTAGTGGAGCTGAAGAAGCAACTTGATGCTATGCTGGCGAAAGGTTTGATTCAACCAAGCGCATCGCCATGGAGATCACATGTACTGTTTCTCGACAAGAAAGATGGGGGGTAACCATTTTTGCATGGATTACCGGAAGCTGAATGATGTCACCATCAAGAACAAATACCCGCTGCCCAAGATTGAGGATCTGTTTGACCAGTTGACTGGTGCCAGAGTGTTTTCTAAGATTGATCTTAGAACTGGTTATCACCAACTAAATATTCGTGCAATGGATATTCCAAAGACCGCCTTTACCACAAAATATGTATTGTATGAGTATACGGTCATGCCTTTTGGATTAACCAACGCCCCTACTTATTTCATGAATCTCATGAATAAGAATTATATGAACTTTCTGGATAAGTTTGTCGTTGTTTTTATCGATGATATTCTTATCTATTCCAAGTAAGAAGAAGACCATGAGCAACATCTGAGAACCATCCTTGAAACTCTTAGAGAGCATCGGTTATATGCCAAGTTTAGGAAATGTGAGTTTTGGCTAAAAGAAGTAGGATTCCTCGGACATATTGTGTCGGCAGGACGAGTCGCTGTTGATCCCACCAAGATCAAAGATGTTGAAGAATGGGAAGCCCCAACCACTCAAACCCAAGTCCGTGCATTTATCGGATTAGCGGGATACTATCGTAGGTTCGTTGAAGGATTTTTGAGCATCGCAAGACTGATGACCCAACTGTTGAAGAAAGACAAGAAGTTTGAATGGACGGATAAATGTGAAGCAAGTTTTCAAGAGCTCAAGAAGACATTGATTTCAGCCCCAATTTTGATTATGCTAGATATCAAGAAGCCTTTTGATGTGTATTGTGATGCATCCAAGATTGGTCTTGGATGTGTGTTGATGCAAGAAGGCAGAGTCATAGCATATTTGTCAAGACAACTGAAGCAGCATGAGCAAAACTACCCTACCCATGATCTTGAAATTGCAGCTTAGGTTTAGCCTTGAAGACATGGCGTCATTACCTTATGGGTAACCGCTGTGAGATTTATTCGGATCACAAGAGTCTGAAGTATATTTTCACTCAGAAGGAGCTGAATATGAGGCAAAGGATATGGATAGAGTTAATAAGGGATTATGACCTTGACATTCACTATCACCCCGGCAAAGCCAATGTGGTAGCGGATGCTCTTAGCAGATTGCCGTGTAGATTAAACACCATGATCAAAGAGAACCAGACAAGTTTGCATGAAGAGTTGGAGAAGTTTAGAATGGAGCTAGTTAGCAAAGGATTTTTAGCTAGCATTGAACTTGAACCCACTTTGATCAATCAAATTAAGGAAGCCCAGAAAGGAAACACAAGTATCGACGGAATCAAACGTCGTATTGGTACAGGAAAGGTACCTGGATTCGCCGAAGATGAAGAAGGGTTTTTTGGTACAAAGGATGTATCTATGTACCAGCAGATTTGGAGATGAGGCAAGTTATCATGCAGGAAGCTCATAATACTCTTTACTCTATCCATCCCGGAGGAACAAAGACGTATCAGGATTTGAAGGAGCAATTTTGGTGGCACAAGATGAAGAGAGAAATCGGAAGCTACATCGCCAAGTGTGATATCTGTCAAAGAGTCAAAGAAGAACATCAGAGACCCACAGGACTGTTGCAACCATTGCAGATTCTGGAATGGAAATGGGATTCTGTCGGAATGGACTTTATCACCGGTTTGCCTACTTCTAGTAGGGGATATGACTCTATCTGGGTCATAGTTGATAGACTGTCCAAGGTAGCCCATTTTATACCTATCAAGACAACCTACCAGAGTTTGAAGCTAGCAGAGTTGTACATTGCTAGAATCGTCAGTTTGCATGGAACCCCCAAGACCATAGTGTCAGATCAAGGAACCCAATTTACCTCAAGATTTTGGCAGAAAGTCCAAGAAGGATTAGGAACCAAGTTAAATTTCAGCACAACTTATCACCCGCAGACCGATGGACAGGCTGAAAGATTCAACGAAATCTTAGAAGATATGCTGAGAGCTTGTGTGTTAGAATATGGATCAAAATGGGAAGATTGTCTTCCTTTCGCAGAATTCTCATACAACAACAGTTATCAAGCCATTCATGGAACCCCCAAGACCCTAGTGTCAGATCAAGGAACCCAATTTACCTCAAGATTTTGGCAGAAAGTCCAAGAAGGATTAGGAACCAAGTTAAATTTCAGCACAACTTATCACCCGCAGACCGATGGTCAGGCTGAATTCAACCAAATCTTAGAAGATATGTTGAGAGCTTGTGTGTTAGAATATGGATCAAAATGGGAAGATTGTCTTCCTTTCGCAGAATTCTCATACAACAACAGTTATCAAGCCAGTTTGCAAATGGCTCCATTTGAGTTCTTATATGGAAGAAAGTGTCGTACCCCCTTGAATTGGTCGCAAGTAGGAGAGAGCCAGATTTTTGGACCCGACATCCTATGAGAAGCCGAAGAGAAGGTTCACAAAGTACGTGAGCACCTCAAGACCGTCCAATCCAGAAAAAAGAGTTATGCTGACAAGGGACGTAGAGACCCGACTTTCAATGTTGGATATTTTGTGTATCTCAAAGTTTTGCCGTTGAAAGGAATGCAGCGTTTTCAGCTGAAAGGAAAGTTAGCCCCCAGATATATTGGACCCTTCAAGATTCTGAATCGTCGAGGAGAAGTATCGTATCAACTGGAACTTCTAGAGGAGATGTCAGCCATCCATAATGTGTTGCATATCTCGTTACTTCGCAAATGCTTAGAAGTGCCGGAGAATACCAAAGTTTTCAAGAACATCGATCACCGAGCCATTGATATCAACAAGGATCTGACATATCGTGAAGTGCCCATTTGTATCTTGGAAGAAGCCTTCGGAACCACCAGGACCCAGAGTATCAAGTTTCTCGAGATCGAACGGAGCAACCATACCGAAGAAGAAGCTACCTGGGAGCGAGAAGATTACATTAGGACTGAGTTTCCAGATCTCTTCAGTTCCTAGTTTTTCTTAAATCTCAGGACGAGATTTTGTTTAAGGGGGGAAGGTTTGTAACATCCCAAAACTTTAATCAATGTTATCAACTTCTAATCACCCAATTTAGGGTTAACAAAAACTTTTATTAAAGAAAAGGCATATGAATGCATGTGTGTTTGTATTAGTGTATAATTGAGTGTATATGTCATGTTTGATTGTTCTAAATGTTGTGAAATGGTTTAAAGGTGAATGCCACATCATATAGACCATTTACAAACAAAATCCAAAGAGAAAGAAATCAAATAAGATTAAATAAAGCAAATGGTCATTTTGACCATTTTAATCCACTAGGCCACTTTAGGTGTTCCTAGAAGACAATTCCTAACCGTAGAATTTCTAATTCTTTTCACCCCTTGCTAGACCAAGAAAAGATGTATCAATGCCCACTTTACAAATTTACAAAACATATTGCAACTATATTTAATGGACATTTGAAAATTGAATCAAGTATATGTGTTAAGATCTCACTTTTTCAAAAACCTACCAAATCAATTCACCTTGACCTCTCCAAGCAAACCTAGTCTCTCAAGCTTATTTCAAACTCACTCAAAATTTTGAATCAAAAATTACAAACTTCATCTCATGCGGCCATTAACACAAACACCTTGTCTGCACTAATTAACCACCTGCCTAACTCCACTGTTTTGGAACAGTAATCCACCACCCCTCTGTCCCCACTTCACTCCCTTGTCCCTCTGAGTGTCGAGCAGCAGCAGACCAGCACCCCCTTATCCGTTCGCACAGTGGAGCGCCACCTGCAAATGGTCATCACCGGCCGACCATGGCCAGCTCACACCCAACCACGCAGCGCCCATCCAGCATGTCCAGGAGCATCGCCGCAGCCTACCGCCACCCCCTGTCCAAGCCACAGCCCCAGCCGAGCAGTGGACCACACTAGCACCGCCACGCACCGCCTCTCTACACCGTGTCCAGAGCGCGCTAGTGTGCCGCGCCCGACCAGCTCACACGCGTTGCGCCTTGACCTCCCCTCGCGTGCATAGACCCGTCATGATAGCGCCATCCCTGCAGACACCCCCGTTCGCCTCCACGCGACCGGTAGCAGCCGCACGCCGCCGGAAAAGCCTCTGGCTCCGCTCAGAGCGCCGAACGCGCCAGACCAAACCCAGCCGCCCTATGCCGCGCCATTATGTCCGTAAGAACCGCCAGGGAGCACCGCACCGTTCGTCTACCTCCACCCCGACAATAGCCGCCTATAGCAATGCCACCGTCGACCTCACCACCGTACCGCTCGGTCCCCTCATCGAGATATAAAATGAGGCCACCCTAGACTCCAATCCTCACACCATTCGACTCCCCACTGAGCCGCCCACACCTCTTCTCGGAGCAAGGAGAGCACCACTGTGCCGGAATTGCACCAGAGTCCGCCGCTGCTAGAGGAGAAGGGCGTCGTCGTTTGCGACCACCCCAAGCCTCGCCGTGACCGTGCCTCGCCTTGTCATTGTTCACATTATCGTTTTCCCCCGTCGCTGAGCCTAGTTGGAGCCCAGGTGAGCCCCGTGAGACCCCACCGCTGCATTAGGTTTAGCTTGTCGCCGGCGCTGTTCCTCGTCGATGATGACTCTCCACCGTTGATCTGCCTTCTAATCGTACGGCTCAGATTCGCCCATACCGTTTCGCTTAGTTAGTTTCGCTGACCAGTGGGTCTACGCTGTCAGCAGCCCGCTGCGCCGCGGAGCACCACTGGGCCGACCCGTTTAAGTTCCCGCTCAGGCCTGGAAATTCAAATAATGATTTTCCCTTTTTAGTTGAAACTAGTTTCTGTCCACTTATTCAAAAATAAATCTAGAGAGTTTCACATAACCAAATTGCATGATTCAAATTTTGCTAGAAAGGAAATTAAATTATCTATCTAGGCCCGTTGGATTTAAATCAATTGGAGTTAGAGATAATCGTTAGCAAAAATAACAAGACAGAGACTTTTTTACATTCAAACATTTTTCAAAAATCAACCATAATAGTTTTTGAGTTGATTCCAACTCTCAAAAATCACATTTGATAATATCTATCTGAATGTGTAAAGATATTTAGTTTGCATGCAGTGACATTGGACTAGTACAAAAAGAATGCTATTAGGGCATTTCTAGTCACTTTAAATTATTTAAATAATAATCTTAAACTTTATAAAATATGACCAACCCTTTAAATCACATTCCCATGTATTAGAATATGTGGTGCTGACATGTGTCCACATGATCCCATATTTTAATTGGAGAATATTAAATCTTAATTAATTTCAATGAGTAGAAATTACTTTTCTCAAATAAAATAAATGAAACTAGTTCTTTAAATCATGTGATGATTGTGATGATGCTAGATCATGAAGTGTGTTCCTTAGTTAGCTGTATAGCAATAGATAAGTGTTGTTTGGTGATTGTGTACACCGTATTCATTTATAAACGATAGTACCGACTAATTCTATGAGGAGGAGGAGTTCTACCCCGAAGAAGACGAAGAAAACTTCAATCACTACACCAATAAAGGCAAGCTAACACTTGCAAGTTTCTTAACCATGCAAGCCATCACTAGATGCAAGTTAACCTAAGCAAGAGTCATTAGGCATGCTTGGTTATACATTTTGATTTATACCCATCCTAAGTTTTACTTGCAAGCTTTACTCTTTTACTTTACCAAAGTTCTTTACTTTAGTATAGATAGCATAAAGAGTATAAAACTAGGTCTATCTAGTTATACTTTGATGTCATTCTATGCCATGAGACTGAAGATTACCACCCCTCATTAGTGAACACTCTTAACTTAGTGGCTAGTGCTAAGTATAAAACTTGATCGCTTTAGATGGGACTACTTGGTGCAAATAATTATGAAAACCTTGGCATGATGAGTAATTATATTGAAATGTTTTGACATGTATTGAGAAACACAAATGGTTTGATGATAAAAATGTTGAGGCATGAGCCTTAGCCCTTTATAAAAACTGATGGTTGGGTTCGGATGCGATACCATTCCAAGTTTACCGTACAACCACAATACCTGAATAGGGTAGGGCTTAGCCGGAAGTTTATATGCATTAGTATGGGTTCCGTCGCGGGAGAGGTTTGAGCTAAGGCTACCTCTTGATGTTGTCCACCTATGCAGTGCCCAGGATGGTAGATGGCCATGGCTGGGAGGCCAAGCTCATAGGGGAGGTGCCTATACTAGAGTGTGTAATTGAAAGGTTATGATTGATTATCCGCATACTAAGTATGATGATTCAGGGTCATCCCTGACGGATGTATCGAATTTTGTGGTGAAAGTGTACCACCTCTGTAGAGTGTCAAACTATTCGAATAGCCACATCCACGGTCATGGACAGTTGGAGTGGCCATACTATTCCGTCGTTATATGTTTTCAAAATGACTTGTGAAATGATTTGTGACTTTGACTTGACCACAACAGGGTTGTGAACATGAAAACTAATTTCCCACTTAGGTGATTTAGAACATTAAATTAGCTTTCTTTACATATGAACTCAGCTTAAGATAAATCTAGCTTTCACAAATAAACTTAGAGCTTAGCATTCCTACTAGAACTACCTTACTTGTTAGTGATAGTTTGCGAGTACTTAAAGAGTACTCATGGCTATGTACCTGGCTATTCCCGTGGCTAGACTATGAGGAGGACTATCCGGAAGATGGACAACAGGACGGCTACGACAACTAGGATCATCTCCCATCGTCAGCATTGCCTGTGAAACTAAAGATGGAGCCCACTACTATGCTTTACTATTCCGCTGCTTGTTTGTATTAAGACTAGATCATGAGATCCTTTATGCGTGTAAAACCTTATTACGGTTTGTAATGGATGATGTAATGTGATATCCAATCTGTTATGTCTCACAAAAATGGTAACCTGGGATTGCGATGTATGGCATAACAGGCATCTAGGATTAAAAATCTGGGTGTTGACATCAGCTGTAGGATAGGCATAGTTTCAGCATCGAAGAGTTTACAGGCACCAGCGGTAACCATGTATCCATCCACCTTAGTTTCCTTTGGCTCGTCTAGGATTAGTACTCCATCCTAGTCTTCTTCATACTCCTTGGAAACCACTTCCTCCGTTGGAGGATCTTTTGCCGGGGTCTTGTTCTTCTTATTCCTCTTCATTGCCTTCTTGGCAGTGCCGGTAGCAAAGACGGCTTTGGGTCCATTTGCTGGAGTCAAGCTCTGATAGGTACTTTTGGACATCTGGACATCAGGATTATCTCCGAGATCCATGTCATCCTGCACTTTGGGAGAGTTTTCTCCGGATCCTTCATCCATGGCTTCTCCTTCTTCTGCAGCTTTATAGGTGAACTCCTCTTCATATTCCGTGGAGAACTTTCAGAAATCCGCCGATGTCATGGAATAATCCGGAGATGCCAGTAAGTCGGTGTTTGTTCCGATCGCCTTGAGCACCGAGTCTTTGTTGTCTCCAGCATCGGCAGAGTTTGATCCGGATCCAACATATCCGAATAAGTGGGACGCGTGTGTCCTGAGGTAGTTGCGGCTTTCCTCGTGGGCTTCCTCGAAACGCTTGATTGTCTAGAGAACCTCATCCACGCTTGCGCCTTGCATCATTATGCACCTCAACGTGTGCCTTACGAAAGGTTGATCTGTGCCAGCATTGGCAGAGTCAGAACCAAAGTTGTTGTCTTGCTCCTCCTGGATTTTGACCTCAGCAGGTAGATCGATCTAGGTTTCGGTCTCACTAGGAAGATCCATTCCAGATTTGACTTGCACCGCAAGATCTGCTTCAGGCTCATCTTTCTCCACTATCTCCACAATAGGTGCGGGCTGGGTGGGATTAGGTTTTTCCAAGATCCGGAAATCTACCACCTCTGCGGACAAAGTGGACCTAGAAACTTCCTCTGCCTCTATCATCACCGCTGGGGTAGGTGGGGCAGGTTCAGCAAAACCGATGTAAACATTGATCTCGCCAAAGCACATGATGGTGTAGGAATTCACAGCCTACCTAGCCGGAATCCAGGTCTCGTCGAGAATGATGAGAGGGATGTCGCTAGCGTAGAGGACGTGACCGACGGTGATAGTCTCGTTGATTCTGATTCTTGCAGATTCCGCTCGGAACGCAGATCTGAAGCTCACTTGCCCCACGATGGGCACCAACTGTCGTCAGATTGATGACAAGTACGCCATGAGGGGATCCTCGAGGCATGCAGAAGAGAGGGGTGTGAGACGTACGCTGTTCTGGGACGGTGAGCACACAAGTTTACCCAGGTTCGAATTCGCCTGCTTTGGATGGATCCTACTCCTACTAGCAATCCAATAATACGGCAGAGCCGGAATATGGGTTACAAGGGTTTCGCTTGTGCGAGTTGATATTGTAGACTATTATGAGGTGGCCTAAAGGCTTACCCTAGGATGACTTATATAGATATCCGGACTAGGGTTTACAAGAGAGACCTATCCGGCTACGACTAAGAGTCGGTTAAAGAGTACAACTTGAACTTGAAGTAACATAACATGCCTATGTCGGTAAGTCTTCTGGGCCTTCCCATAGCCGAACTAGACTCCGTCTCTTCTCCCTGACTAGGCCGCCCGTGAAGCAAAGCTCTAACCTGAAGTGGGCCACCCTGGTCAGTGAGGCACGGTGAGGATACCCGAAAAGTATACCCCCAACACATAATTAATTACAAAAGCATGCGACCAAAGATCAAGGCAACTAGGAATTTCATGACCAGAGTGTGACATTCAAGGTAGTGAGATACATCGACATTGACCATTCTTCCAATGGTAAGTTTGGGTGCTTTCCGGAACTTGATCCACCTAGAAGTAGTTGCTAATCGCCCATCTATCTAGTTAATGGCATATCATCCCTCTATTTGCAGTCCTTCTCTCTGCATCTTGAAGACTATTGTGCCCTTTCGTTTGGTATAGAGTTGCTTTGTGGCATGCTAAGGCAATTTCTAAGTCAAAGCAAGAGATAGACGAACGATTAATAAGAGCAATGCACTGAATCATGTGAAACTTAAGGAGAAGAAATTCATGGCAGTCTATCTGCCGCCATATACTCGTAAACATTGTCGTATGTGACCTGGTGATCACACATGTGTAGGAAAAATGTGGCAAGGCAGTGCCCGTGATGATGTAGGAGCTTGTGTCGATGCCTGTGCTGGGGCTGGTGCCGGTGTCTGTTCTTGTGTTGGGGCTGGTGCAGATGCTGGTCAAGGAATAAGGACTGGTGTAGGAGATGGTGCTGATGTAGTTATTTGTAGGAGGCTGGTGCAGGAGCTGGTACCGCTGCTGGCGCTAGAAGCTTGATATTGGATTCCTTCTTAGGGGTTGGTAAGGTGACTATAGGAGTGGTAGAGGCATATGAGATGTGTACAAGAAAAATGCTCTCTTATACAACAATTATTCGCAAGATAGTGATCAGAGGATATGATGAGTATACAAGAAAATTAAGTTAATACTTGTATTCTTTCTCCTTAGGTCAATAGGTATCAGCGCAGGAACAAGGGTCGGTGCTAGTGTGGGTGCCGGTGCCAGCAGCTTGATGCTGGTTACCTTCTAAGGAGTGGGTAAGGGCAATGGAGGAGTGGTCAGAGAGGTATAGGAGATGTGTACAATCAAAATGGTTTCTTGTACAATAGTTACTCCCAAGATAGTGATCAAAGGATATGATGAGTATACAAGAAAATTAAGGTACTACATCTATTCTTTCTCCTAATTAGGTCAATAGGTGCCATTGCAGGAACTGGGGCTGCTGCAGGTGCCAGCTATCCGGGATATACTTTCCAGGTATACCCACTATACCTCGCTGACCAGGGTGGCCCACTTCGGGTCAGAGCTATGCTTCACGAGTAGCCCAGTCAGAGAGAAGAGACGGAGTTCCGTCCGACTAGGGAAGGCCCAGAAGACTTACCGACTTAGGCTTGTTTAGTTACTTGTAGCCCAAGATGTACTTTGTAACCGACTCTGTATCGTAGCCGGATAGATCTCTCATGTAAACCCTAGTCCGGATATCTATATAAGCCATCCTAGGGACGAGACTTTTGGGCAACACGCAATAGTATACAACCTAACCTCACACAGGAGAAACCCTTGTAACTCGTATTCCAGCTCTGCCGTATTACTGGGTTGATAGCATGAGTAGGATCTGTCCACCATTGGTGGTTTTGAACCTGGGTAAGCTTGTGTCCTCACCGTCCTAGAACGATGTACGACTCACACCCCTCTCTTCCACACGCCATGAGGACCCCCTCACGGCGTACTTGTCCTCAATCTGACAATAGTTGGCGCCCACCATGGGGCAAGTGAGCTTCGGATCCTCGTTCCGAGCAGAATCTGCAAGAATCGAATCAGCGAGACAATCACTCTCGGTCGCATCCTCTACGCCAGTGACGTCCCTCTTGTTCTTCTCGATGAGACATGGATTCTAGCTAGGGAGGTCGTGACTAGCTAGATCATCATGTCTTTCAGCGAGATCGATGTTTACCTTGAGTTCACTGAACCTGCCCCACCCACCCAACGGTGATGATAGAGGCGGAAGAAGTTTCTGGGTCCACTTTGTC
Source organism: Avena eriantha (assembly GCA_910589775.1). Lineage (NCBI taxonomy): Eukaryota > Viridiplantae > Streptophyta > Magnoliopsida > Poales > Poaceae > Avena > Avena eriantha. Next base: position 223,699,259 of record OU342741.1, read on the forward strand.
CATGGAGGCGGTAGAGTTCCGGATCTCAGAAAACCCTAATCCCACCCAGCTCGCACCTGATGCAGAGATAGGGCAGAAAGCTGAGCCTGAAGAAGATCTTCCTGTGGACGTCGGATCTGAAGTGGATCTCCCTAGTGAGGTAGAATCTCAGGATGATCTCCCCAGTGAAACTGAATCCCAAGAGGAGCAAAGCAACAACAGCTTTGGATCTGGCTCTGCCGATGCTGGAGCAGGACAATATTTCTTTAGGCACACGTTGAGGTGTATGATGCTGGGTGGAAACGCCATCATGGAGGAGATCCTTGAGACCATCAAGTGTTTCGAGGAAGAAAACAAAGAGAGACGCAACTACCTTAGGACACGCACATCGCACTTTGTCGGATACATCGGATCCAGATCCGGATCTGCCGATGTCAGAGATGACAATGAGTCGGTGCTAGAGGCAATTGGAACAAACATCGACTTATCGGCATCTTGGCATGACTCCATGTTGTCGGCAGATTTCCGAAAGTTCTCCATCGAATATAAAGAGGAATTTCACACCAAGTGTGTGGAAGAACGAGAAGATATGGATGACGGATCCGGAGAAAACTCTCCCATAGCACAAGATCGCATGGATTTCGGAGAAAATGTTGATGTCCATATGTCCAAAAGTATTGACCAAAGCTTGACTCTAGGAAACAGACCCAAAGCCGTCTTTGCTACCGGCGCTTCCAAGAGGGCAAAGATGAAGAAGAAAAATACTCCAGCGAAGGACACTCTAGCTGAGGAGGTAATCGTCGAAGATTACGAAGAAGACTCAGATGGATCTCTAATCCAAGATGAGCCGGAAACTACTCTAGTGGATGAACATGTGGTTACCCCTAATGCCCGTAAAATCCTCGGAGACGCGCTCAATACGCCAATCCCTATTGCTATAGATCTTACACCTGTGGAGTTGGAAGACAGGGCTCAAGCCCTTGAAGCACACCGCCAAGTACTCCTGGATGAAGCTAACAATATCCTTGAGGAGAAAAAAGGCATCACATCTGCGGGGCAGTTCAACTACCTACAGCACCAGAAGACCTGGAACGACCCTATATGGGCTAACAGAAATCCGGAAGTCCACAAGATCCTCTTCGAAGGAGATGATACTATCAAAGGAGAACCTCGGCTCGACAACACAGGAGATCTGGTGTATGGCACACCAGTGGAAAACACTGTAGCAACCTGAGATATCCTCGCAAACAATCCAAATCTAGACCAAATTCGGTTTGGATTAAACCTACTTACTAAGGGCCTATAGAAGCACAAAGCCGCCAAATCTGGAAGCGCAAAACTGGTCTCTAAATCTGACCAACGTCCCACGGATCTGGCTTGGCAGGATGTAAGGCCCCAACAGGATCCGGAACAACGCTACCATCCCAATCATCGAAAAGAGAATTATTCAAGAACCGGATCTTTAGGACTACGACATAGAGCCGCATGTTACTAGAGTAATGTTGCTCCATCCGCAGAGCGAGACGCAGTTGCAATACTGGTTCTGAGAGAGCCTCCCTGGCGACAGTCAATCAATCACAGGGAAGATGAAGAAGAGCGACATCGGGAGGAGGACCGACAAAGGATGCCACCTCGTAGAAACAAAATCCGTCCAACTGAATCTTGTCACAATGACGGTAACGACGAACAAAGGAACAATGGACACCATGCTAAGTCAAGCCAGAAGGGGGCTCGTCGTAATCAAGACCCTCCCTGTAACATCCCAATTTCTGCAACCCTGATTAGTTGTCCAGAATGCAAAAATCAGGGGGAACAAAAACTTTTTCTTGTTTAATGCTGAAGTGTTTGCTTGTCGTTTGGATATGCTTCTGCATATAAATGTGTATTAGATGATATACTCCTTACCTTAACACTAGTTGACCAAAGCTACTTTCCAAAACTGTCTTGGCTTAATTTCCATATTCTCAAATGTTCTCACAATTCAAAACCTGAGCCAAGATGCTTATGAAACCAAAACTATTTTAGTAGCTTCTATTGACAAAACTATGGAGAGCTATATAACATAATCTCCTTATGTTTTCAAGACAGAACCTTCAACTTTTCTTACCTCTAGGTTTCCCAAAACTCTTTTCAAAGAATTGAATTCTACTCTTGGTAGAGATACCAAGGACCTTACCTTGCTCAAACTCCAACCTATTTCAAAATACCCCTCCTTAACTCAATCTAACCTTGATGGTAACCCTAGTAGTGGATTTACTCAGTGTATAAGATGAGTTGCCCTGATCTGCAGTTTGATTTGCCTACTTAGGAAAGTAGTATGAGCTATTCTAGGAGCTCATCACTAGGATCAAGATGTCTCCCCAATAATCCCACCCTAAGCAAGAATACAATCTGGATCTGATCTCTAGCCACTAGGTGATCATCTAAAACCCTTAACCAGATCAATTCTGAGGATATCCATACTAGAAGCTTCCAAGTCAATGAAGACCAGTATAAAGCATGGATCCTTACTACTCAATCTACACTTCAACATAATCCACTTGATGATGCTTGGGTACCTTTCCACCCATCAAAAACATCCCCTCTCATGTTCTAGTCAAAAACCCTAAATCTGCCAAATTTGGCTGTCTGGAAATCTTTTTCCAACATCACCTTTTGGAATGCCTCTTTTTCCCAACCCTTGTGCATTTTTGGTAATGCACTTGAACCATATTATTAACCATCCTAAGTACTACCAAGGACCACTCTTGCACCTAGTTAGAGCATCTTCCTACCCACTTGTTCTTGATGGTTTTGCAGGCAAGAAAATAACTTTTCCTGCAAATCTAGTCAACATGCCTACTTTGATAGAAGCTCACACCCTCATACAACCTTCTATGGACCAAATATTTGCATGGTTGTGTTCTACTCATATAGGTCTATCATTACCTACTTCACTTGTTCCAATTGGATCCTTGAGCTGTTTAAACCCACAAGGTTTTGAAGGCTACATGAGAATCTGCGTTGGCAGGCTTATTTTTTTCAAAGTTTGAGATCACGCAGGATCAAGCTCAAATACCTACACCATTGCAATCTACATCACTTGGTCTATCCATCCATCTACCCCATGCCCCAAGGGGAGATCTGAACTCCAAGTTACAACCATGTTTTGATGGTATGAAATTAACATCACCCTAGATCCTTAATCTAAGGTATTTCACCAAAATCAACTTGGATTCTCCAATCCCAAGGTTGCAAATGCTTGGTACACCTTGTATACATCATATACCTTGATCATCAAGATTTATCAGCAGTTATCCATATTTATTATGGACCCAAACTATTAAATCCCCTTAATAGGCAAAATCTCCAAAATTCCTCTCATAAAGGAAAGTTTGGTTTTGGCCAGAACACTTCCTCAACTTTTGGCTCAATTGAGTCCTATATAGCATACCCTATCATCCTACTTCAAAAATAAATATTTTTGAAGAGCTTTATTATTTCTTTTTGCCCATTTTCTTAAATGGTTGAAACAAGAAATAATCCTTTAAAAATACTTTCCTACCTCAATAAATCCCAAAAAAATTCCCCAAGATTTGATATGGTATCTAGGACCATCTCACATCAAAATCAAACAAAGTACAATGTAAAAATATCAAATGACCTCCTAGATACTACTTCTGTACTTTTTGAATAAATGGCTTTAAGTGGACTTTAAATGCATTGAAAAATCTCAAACAATTCCTAGGTTGTTGAATTGACCATATCTATCTATTAGTGCCATTTTACCATGTTGCCAAAGAAAACTTTTGATACTTCCTTCTTAGTCTTGTAGTTGATCAGTTTTGCAACCTCAGCAAATCCTCCACTCAAAAACCCACCAAACCTTCACCATTCTGGTCAAACAAACTTGCACAACACACCTCTTCACCCTCTAGTCGAAATGCACTGTAGCACTACTATAGCAAACCTCTTTCCATTGTCTTTAGTGTTTGGAGCTAATTTGAGGGTAAGAGAGTGTGGTAATTTCAATTTGATGTGCAATGTTGCTGCAGCATGCCAGCTACCCGTCCCAGCCCGACCAGAATTCCCCTCTTACCCCTCCCCACCTCTCTTTTAGACCAATCCCTAGCCAGTTCTCCCCTCCTCCTTGTCCAAGATGGACATTTCCCCTCCTCAAGCTCTCATCTCGGTATAAAGGGGCTAGAGGACCTCCTAGCATGCTCTGCTCCCCTCCCAGAGCCCCTCTCTTCTCCCCCTTGCTCTGTCCTGCTCAAAAGAGGGAGAGAGAAGCATCTTGGCCTCCTCCATGGATTTGAGCTAAGCTCCCTCCCCTCTGCTCCCCTTACTCTGCATGTTGTCCTCCGAGGTCCCCTTTTCCTCCTCTACCTGACCCTAGTCTTATTTGTGTCCAGGACAACCTCTACTGGCCACACCGGCGAGCTCCCGACCCACCTCCGTCGGCCGTTACCACATGAACCACCTCCCTACGCTGAACCCGCCCTTGCCGACCATCGCCGGGCTCGCCATCGAGCGCTGCATCACCTCTACGCCTCCCCCATCGCCGGCATGGCCCCAGGTGAGCTCCCCTGCGCCGCCCCATCGCCCTAGGGTTTCCCTTGTCTGTTCGCGCGTCGAGAGGTAGAAGACGCCCCGGGGCCGTTGATCCCAACTTGATCGAACGTCCCACGGCCTCCCGTACCGCTTCGGGCGCTGGCCCTCGCTGGCAGGCGGGCCCCGCTCCGCGGGTTTGAACTCCCCCTCCCGCCGGCGCATCCCACCGTGGGTTGGGCCGATTCGGCTCCGCGAGGCCCAACTGCTCCTAGATCTCAGTCCAGTAGCCATCGCCCCTTTTCTTTTTATCTTCCTTTCCAGATCTGCTATTTCAAGCTGCTAGGTTTAAATCAAAACAAAGATGGAAAACCCCATATTTTGGACAGATACAAATTTATGGATGTTCCAACATGTTTTCCACATCATGCAGAACTGGTATTTTGCCCAAATTAATTTTCATTATTTCTGGGCATTATTTCCACCAAAATGTGTCTATCCCACTAATTAAATTCCTCTGTGAGATTCACATCTCCAAAATGGATGAGACCAAGTTCCTTTGAAAGGTATTTTCCATACCTACCACCTAGACTTTATCTCATGCCAAGGTGAACAATAGGTTATCTTGAGGAAAAATAACAAAAACAACAACTTTCTGCCTTTAGAAAATTCCCTACACCATACCATGAGTCCAATTGAACCAATTCCAAATCCCAGTGATGTGGTAAACTAAGGCCTATCCAAATCCGGGAGCCCATGACGTATTGAGCCTTGGATATTTCGCTGTGAATTAAACCATTTTGTGCATGGTTTACTCACCTCTTAATTCACTACAGTAGTTCTGCTAATCCAAAAACGTTGATTCCAACTCCTACAGAAAGGTATTGGAAGTACCTACCATGTGTCCTTGGTTTCACATCAATAGCTGCTGTAGATTTAATCTGGTGAAAAAGATAAATTGTCTACAGGACTGCATTTGGGAAATTCCTGCGGGCATTCTGTTAATTATTTTGGAGTGATTCTAACTCTCAGGGAACAAGTACATTAAACCATACTTACCTATCCAAGGAAATAATTGTTGGAGTGCCAGAACTTTTCTGGTGAATTATTTCCTAAAACTAGAGCCTTTAGCGCTAGAATAATCATAAGTATTTCAAGAAAAGTGATAAAATAGTGAAACCACTTTTGTTGGTTTCATCTTATCAATACATATCTGTTGGTATCGTGTTTTTACAATGGTACCATATAGAATATGGTCTTTTCAAAAAATCCATCTCATAGGTAATTTCTAGACTATAAATCCTAAGGGATTTTCATCCCCTTCTCCAAGGCCATCTCAATCCCCTAAATCCAATCCTCTCCAAAACCTACTGTTTTGAGTAATGTGTGATATGTTTGCTTGCTGTATTGTATTGATTCTTGCATGCCTTCTGTTGATTGTGGCTTGGTTTACTTGCATGTGCTGTCGGGACGACGATAGTTGCGACGAAATCGGAGAGTCGATGAAGTGGTATTTATTATTGGTATTGGTATTCTTGGTTATCTAAAGAAGAAGTCTAGGGACATTTATGCCATACAGCTGATCACAGGAAAGCCACCTTCTTTCTCATAAGCCTCGTCCTACTGTTTTACTTATGCATGTTTTACTTATTGCTTTATGAAAACTGCATTGTTTTACTTTATGTTGACGTATATATATGTATATATATGTATATATATGTATATATATATGGTAGTGGTTTGGCTCCTCCGAACCATTATTACTTTGTACTATTAAGTACAACCCCCTTGATGTTACGTACTTGACCCTAGTAGAATAGATGATGTGTTACACCATACCCCTTTGGAGACCCCGATTTGGCCAAAGCAAAGCTGGAGGATGGGAAGACCCCAGAAAAAGATTTACCAAACGTTTTATGATAAAACCTTGGTAAGGTGGGACCTCCCAAGAGATGTTGAAAAAGAGAAGGTTTTGTTTTACAAAATGTTGAAGGAAAGATGGAGGAAAAAGGTTTACGAAAACGCACCCGGTTCTTTGCAGTCTAGCTATAACAACTTAACCATGTGCAACCACATACTCTAGAATGGGACATGGCTGGATTTGATGTTTGTCTATTCTGGTATAAGCTGCCTCGCAACAACTACAGGGGATCAGGGATCCCTGGAGGGTGGGCCTTCTCCGATAAAGGTGGGACTTGGAGAAGGAACAAAGGTCGGCGGGCCTCGACGCGTTACTATGAGCTCCTCATTGAAAGCGCACACTCGAGAAGTGGAAAAAGCGCTCCGGTTGGTCCTCGCCCGATGTCCCAGTTTTGAGGGGATTAACACTCATAGGGTAGGCGCTTATATTGGAGTGGGCTTCCGGAGAGTCTTGATCGGTTACTCGACCCACGATCGGTGAAGATTAGGGTAGAGTACCCGGACGGTGTGGGTAAAGTGTACAACCTCTGCAGAGTGTAAATCTATTCGAATAGCCGTGTCCGCGGTTAAGGACGGGTTGGACAAACTTCTATAGAGCGGTGCTGGTTTTGTTTTCAAAAAGGATTTCTGAAAAGAAATGGCTTTCAAAATGTTTTGACCATGGGATGGTCGGCAAGGATCCCTACTATGACCATGGGATGGTCAGAAAGGGATGGAAGGAGTTTGGTCGTGGGACGACCGGGAGAAAGGAACCAATGGGTGACCCAGTCCTAATATTTTCAAAACTTTTCAAAAAGGTTTCCAAAATGTTTTACAAAAGTTTTCAACAAAGATATGTAGATGCTATATCTACAAGAGAAACTATTTGAGAAAAGAACCTCTCTTGGAGCCCTCCTACTACCACAGCCATATTACAAATCCTCTTGTTCTTTTCTTAAGGTGGTTCGCGAGTACATTCAATGTACTCACTGGCATTTTCCCTGGCTATTAACTTGGCCAGATATCAAGAAGAAGACGAGGATGGCGTCTATGCGAGTTAGGACATTCTCCCAGTCAGTTGCCTATAGGTTAAGGCATGGCTCGGGCCCTACGCCTAATGAAGTTCCGCTATTGTTGGTCGATGTAGCCATAATGGCAAATAAGGTACGTCATGTATTCATTATGTATTGGATGTTTACTTTGATACTTGTCGGTTATGTGCCACGACTAACTGATCATGGATCATGGTTGTGTAGCACCCCGCTAAAACCACTACTAGAAAATCGCTGTGTTTTTGTGGATTGCATCATCATGACCGCATGCTCATGTCATCATGCCACATGCATTTGAGCATCATCATGACATCATGCATATGTTTGTCTAAAACTATTTTCTAAAAGCCTATCTTAGTTTTTCTAAATATCCCCCCCGTCTTTATTTCAAATCTAAACCATGGTCTTTTCAGATCTTTGGTTTGTCAAAAACTATTTTCTAAAAGACTCCCCTTATTTTCCATATAACCCCTTTTTATTTAAATACAAAACCGATCATTCTGAATATTTTGTTTTGTCTAAAATCAATTTATATAAGTCTTTTTTTAAATAATACAATATTTTTTTTGTGGGGGGCCAGGCAGCCAACGGCCAGCCCCGAAGGCCCAACCGGAGGCCACCCAGCCCACAGCCACAAAACTCTAGATCACCTAGAAACCCTAGCTACCCAATCCGTCCACCCCGCTGCCGAACACCACCAGACCCACCCTCACCCCGCGATGCTCTGGCCCCACCATGCGCGCGTGTCGTGACCAAGCTGCACGCCAACCCCCGCACGTCGCTCTCTCACCTGGCCCCACCCCGACTCGATCGTGATCCCCATCCTCGATCCCCACCTACCCCAGCGCGATTCCCCGTCCTCGTTCTCGACCTCGACCGACTCTCTCCATCACCAGTAGCCGCTGCTCTACAGCCCACCCCTCGCCCTGGCGCCCGTGTCCTCCTCGTCACTGACCGGGAGGAGCCCCTGCTCCACCTCATTGTTCCATGCCGGCCCCGAGCACCTCTGGCCTCGCCCTCTCCACTTCGGAAGCCATCAGCGAGGCCGCTTTTCTCGCCGTTCCTGTGCTATTGGCCAGTCGCCGTCCGAGCACGCTGCCGTCTCTACGGAACGCGCCATCGCGGGCGACCTCCGCCCCGCAAGCCGTCCTCCAGAGCCCCGCTGCTGAGCTCCTCCTCGTGCCATGGCGCCTTCCGCCTCGGTAGCTGCTCACGCGCCACTGTCTGCGGACGTCGGCGCGTGTCCCTCGTCGACCTCGCCTCCCCCACCGGCTCCTCTGCTCTGCCACGCCAAGAGCCGCCACCTGCGAAGCTCGCCGTCGTTCCTCCTCAGCGGTCCGCTACTTCATGTTTTGCTCCGACCTCGGCCGTGCCGGTCGTCGTCCCTGGCCTGCTTTGACTGCGACCCTGCAGGTCCCGGCCGCCGCCCCTGCTCGAGCTCCCCTCTCCTACATGTTCAGCAACAGGCAGCAGGTGCCCAAGCCCGTCCACGTCCGCGACCTGCGTACGCAGCGACCCCTCCCGGTGCTCTCTTCTGGGCCGACCTCGACCCCGCGCTGCCTCTACCTCGCGGTGTGGTGCTCGCTGTCACCAGCGTGTTGAAGCCTATTTTTGTTTTTGTCCGTGTGTGCCTAGATGCAGCAGTCCTACATCTTCTCTCCGTACGTGCCTGCTCATAAAGTGTTCGATGAAACATTCACATATGTTTTGCTCATGTATATTCTATCCGATGTGGCCAACGTGTTTCGACAGGCTTAAGTTTGGCTCCTTCGCCACACCTATTCCCCAACATCAGTTCGGCACGACCGCTACTTCCACGACTTTGTCTTTGGGAGCATCAAGAAGGTTCGGATGAGACTACTACCGTAGCATTGACCACTTCCGCTTCTCGACAACAATTCAAAGTCAGAGTCCGAAGCTCTCCTTAATGGAATCTGAAGAACCCCTGACCCGGAACATCAAGTTCTCCGTCATGGAAACCGAAGGCACCCCCTCCCACACGGATAAGAAGATCGATCCTACCAAGACCGATCCCCCATCGAACCCTCGAATTTCCCAAGATCTTCGACCCCAAAATGTGATACCCTATCAGAGACCCCTACTTTAGAAATGAATTACAACTGTTGCATATTAATTTTGTACATGCTTGCATACATAGTATCGCGTGGTTTGGGTTAAATGGGAGTTCACCTAAATTAAATATGGAGACCATATGCGGACTATTCTAGTCTTATATTGACTCCATTTAAATTTGTGTAGAGAACCGATGCCCTGTTTCGCAGACAGCCTTTCCATTTACTAGTTAGGACAGTGTTTTCTACACTTAGATACGGCCTACATCCGTCCTTGAATCCCTGGATGCAAGGTTTAAGTGCCATGAAAAAAGTTTTGAAATATATTTTACCATGTACTGATTCGGTGTCAATCTCCACAACACTCCCCGAACACCTAGCTTGTACCTCTGCCTTGAAGTTGTACATCATCCTGAAGCTATTGGTCCAATCCCCGTGCAAGACACCTAGACCTTTCTCTTTACCTTTCCAAACCGTGTAATACAGTAGGACAATGTTGTATTTAGAACTGAGGCTAGTCTGAATATTCTTCGCGGTCTCCTTAGGGTTATCCTTTAGTATGGACATAGATTGCATAGCCACCCACTCCCTATCAGCCATTGAGGATTTTAGTTAGCTGCCTGTCGGACACATGTGTGGAGGGCTCATTTTGTTCACCTGCAACACAGATTCATTTAAAAGATAAGCGGAGTCGACTAGTTGCCAGAAAGATATCACACATCAATTGTAGTTATAGAGTGAAAAGAGATAAAGTTCTAATGGTTTGCTGCATTCATTGCCAGTACCCTAATTGCCTTTGACGGAGGTAAGGCTCTTGCTGTGATCCTCCATGGGCAATGTACCTCGGCCCGTCCATTCATCCATGTTAACTTACAAATGGCCTCATACCTCTGGGAAGTGTTCTTCAGTCAATAAACGTCAAACTCCCACTTGATACAAAAATGTCGGAACGATATCCTGAACTCATGCATGCTCCTGAACTCGGTGCCGACCGAAATTATAGGATACTCGTGGTCATGTTTCATTTCTTCTACTTCAACGCCCAAATCATCGGCTGGAATACCATCCTCATTGTTAAGATCCTCGTCTATTTCATCACCTCCAGATTCTTGATCTTCTATAGTGCCTTCTTCTTCATCTGATTCAGAATCCTCACCATCGTCTCTAATGCCTAGTACCAGCAGATTCCAGAGCATGGGTTCGCAAAACTTGAGGACGGTTTCGAGGAGGAGCAGCACACAAGGCAGCGGTCTTGGCAACAACAACGGGGCAGCCTCCTGAAGCCTTAGTTTGCTCAACAGCGGCATGGATTAGGTCAGCAGTAGCCGGATCAACAACACCACGGGGACGACCAGTACCAGCAGATTTCAGAACAGAGTTTTCCACAACGGCAATATGGGGACTACTACGAGGAGGTTGCCTGACAAAAGCATGTCATGGACAAGGATCCACATTTTGCTCAAGAACAGCAGGGGTTTGAGTTAGACCACCCTGTCCAAAAATAGCTGGGCGACTCCCAGTAGCAGGAGTTTCCTCATCCATTATGTTACAAATCAGCATAACCACGCGAAGCCTAGCATGTTGTTTCATCAACCCAATTAGCTGACCGTCACACGCTATAGGAACCTTGAAGCCTCGTTCATCAACGATGCTGAACCGTGCAGTCTGCTCCGGCCTCATTTCAGCAAGTTCACACACTACAGCAACCAAACCTGGGATAATGCATAACTGCACAAGCGCTACTTCCATCTTTAGATTGTGAGCTTGTTTCCACGTGCTCTTCCCATCTGCTAATTTAATGTGGTAGCTATAGATGGTGACCAGAACCGTGTATTTGGGTTCAGCGGATATCCTACTTGACAGAAAATTGGAGGCAAAAGATAAGAATTGTTTGTGAGCGTCTTGCTAGCAAACAATTCTATGTTCGATATATATATATATATATATATATATATATATGTAATGCCAATTAGCCAGATGTACTTCTTCCTCGGCAAATGGATCTGCCATCCTTCGCGCTGCTCAGCTCGTCGGCGGTAGAGGCAGGCTAGATCATCGCAACGGCTAGCACGGCATTCGGCATTAGAGCTCGGTAGTAGCGAGTAGGCGCAACAACTTGGCGCCGGAAATCAAATGCCTGAAGAGATCATTCTGGTTGGAGAGGGGATTTTGACGCTACCGGTGCTAGGGTTCATGCGAAAGGAGGGAGTGAGTGGATTTGTGAATTTGGTCAACGCACCATGCTCCTTTAGTCTCTCATTTCACCTACGTGGTTGCCCTGTTGGTGCTCGCATCACTGAAATATTACTGACATGAGGGTCCCGACCATCTACTTCATGGGGCAGTTTCACGGAATGTTTGGATTTGGTAGGGGTGAGATGAGTTTGCATCGAAATGGCCCCTCTCGGTAGTTGGCGGTCCAACATTTCGAAACGCGGCAATTTCAGGCAACTTAGGTACCGCGGTGCACTCGCCCGGGAACTTTGGTACCGTAGACGAACAGGCCCATGACGTAGCACATCTTTTGGTAGTGGGGGTAGTTCAGCTTGGAGAGGGAGAGGACCTCGCTGAGGTAGTAGACGATCCTCTGTACCGACTGAGCCTTGCCTTCCTCGGGGCGCTCCACCACCAGGACGACGCTGACGACCCGGCTGATCAAAGTTGTTAGAATCGTGATTATGAATCGGATCGAAACCTCTATGGTGGGATCATAGATCATAGGATCATAACTTTTAGAATCATGAAATCATAGATTCTACTTAGTAGAATCATAGAATCGATCCACTCAATTTGGTCGTAAAGTCGTAGAATCGCATGGTAGAATTACGATTCTGACAACTTTGCGCCTGATGGCTGCTATGTAGAGCAACATCGGCTCCTTCCTAGCTGGCGTGGCTAGAACCAGCGCTGTGGATAGCATGCGCTTGAGGTCGTGGAAGGTGGCATCGGATTGTGAGGTCCATGAGAACTTGTCTGTCTTCTTCATCAGCTGGTACAATGGGAGTGCCTTCTCCCCCAGCTGGCTGATGAAATGGCTAAGGGAGGCCAGGCATTCGGTGAACTTCTGGACTCCGAGCAAGCTCTTGGGTGGCTGCATCCTCTCAATGGCTGCAATCTTATCCAGGTTTGCCTCTATTCCTCGTTGCGAAATAAGAAAACCGAGTAGCTAGCCGGATGGGACGTTGAAGATGCACTTTTCTGGGTTCAGTTTCATCTAGTACCGGCGGAGGTTGTCGAACGTTTCCCCCAAGTCCTCAAGGAGGGTGCGCTTCTCCTTCATCTTGATGACAATGTCGTCCACGTAAGCATGCACGTTTCGGCCGATCTGTGCGTGCAAGCATTTCTACATACAACATTGATAAGTAGCGCCTACATTTTTTAGACCAAAAGGCATGGTTACGTAACAGAAGGCCCCGTACGGGGTGATAAATGACATCTTAATCTGGTCGGCCGAGTTCAACCGGATCTGATTGTAACCAGAATAACAGTCCAAGAAGGACAACAAGTTGCAGTCGGCCATGGAATTGATAACCTGATCGATACAAGGCAAAGAGAAAGGGTCTTTTGGGCACGCCTTGTTCAGTTTGGTGTAGTCGATACATATGCGCCAAGTCTTGTTTTTCTTCAACACTAGGACTGGATTGGCTAGCCAGTACGATTCCATGATGAATCCGGCTGTGAGGAGCCGGGTGATGTCGTCACCAATGATCATCCTCTTCTCTTCTAGGAACCGGCAAAGGGGCTACTTGTCCGGCTTGGCATCCGGCCGCACATGGAGTGAGTGCTCGGCGAACTCCCTCGGAACAACCGGCATGTCCTTGTGTGAGCATGCGAAGATGTCTCGATTCTCACGAAGGAAGTCAACGAGCACGCCTTCCTATTTGCTGTCCAATCCGGCACCGATGGTGACGAACTTGGTCTGGTCGGTGGGGTCGAGCAGGATCTTCTTTGTCTCCTTGGTCGGCTGGAAATCCGCATCACCAGTCGGCTTCCTGTTAGCCGGCACCTCTTACTGAGCCAACGCCATGTTGCACATGATCTCGCGCTTCTCCTCAGCTATGATGAGGGCTTTAGCCAGCTTGGAGTGGGCCAATGCGCATTCCATCGACTGCATGAAACAACCGGTGATGGTGATGATGCCATTAGGCCCCACAATCTTCGTCTTGAGTTATGCATAGTGGGGGATGGCCATGAACTTGGCGAGGGTGGGACGCCCGAGGAGAGTGTGGTAGGAGCTTGTCAGCTTTACCACCTTGAACCATACCAACTCGTGCCGGAAGTTCTCCTCGATTCTAAAGATGACGTCGAGCCAGATTTTACCCAACGAAGCGCAAGCCGGCCCTGACAATACACCATGGATTGCTGTGGTAGTCGGGCGCAGGTCGCATTACTGGATGCCTAGCTTCTCCAGGGAGGACCGGTAGAATAGGTTGAGGTTGCTGCCCCCGTCGATGGGGACGCGTGAAAAGCGGCAGGTGCGCTCATTGGAGACGATGAGGGGGTATAGCACCATTGCATAGCCCCCGGGATTCGAAAGATGATCCGGCTGTTCCTCTTGGCTCCAGGTGATGGGGTCTCCGACCAGTTCAGGTACTAGGGGACTGGGGAGACGATGGAGCTGACTTCCTTGGAACGGTTCCTATGACTGTGCTTATCGTCTGGCTCAGTTTCCAAGATGTGGTAGGCAGCATGCGGATGAGGGTAGCCATTGTTGTTGTTGCCGCTGTTGCCATTGTTGCCGGATCCCCTAGCTGGTGGTGGTGGTCCGCCGGGAGGGGGTGGCAGTGGACGGGGTAGGCCTCCTTGGTCCTTCATCTGGCGGGTCCAGCTGCAGTTCCGGGTAGTATGAGTAGCCGGTTTGAAGGGTCCGTTGTGCCATTTGCATGGGCCATTGAACATTTGTTCGAAGGTTAACCGCGGCTTCTGCCTCCTTGCGTCGCTAGCTGGCACATCGGGTGTGCCCTCCACAACATTAACGTGCCTCGCATGGTAACGGGGTTTCTGTTGTCCGGCTTGGTGGTCCCCATGGAACCAGTTGTCATTGCCATGCCGCCTGGAGGATCTGGCTTCGCCGCCCGGGTTACTCGGTCGGTCTTGACCTGGCTCGGTGGGAGTCGTTCGGCCATCCGCATTCACTCGGAGGGGCTTCTTCATCGCGGTGTCAGCCGTGGCATACTGGTCCGCAACCGTCATGGGCTCTGCCATGTTTTTCGGCTCGTCATATAGTAGCCGGTGGCAAAGCATGGTGCCTTCTCGGCACCCCTCGACGAAGAACCTGGTCGCCTGGCTCTCCAGGATGCCCTCACAAGTGTTGCGTAGCTCAGTCCACTAGGAAATGTATCGCGGTCGGACTCGTGGTCGCCCTAAATGCACAGGGCCAGATCGCGAGGGCGACCCGGACGCTTGTATGTGTCGTTGAAGTTGCGGACGAACACCTTCTCAAAGTCAGTCCAGGCGTTGATGCTGTTGGGCGTGAGGCTGTTGAGCCATGACCTCGCCGACCTGGTAAGCATGAGCGGGACGTAGCGCACCGCTATGCGCTTGTTCCTATGGGCGATGCCAACTCCCGTGGCATAGTTGGTCAGCCAGTCCTCCGGCTTGATGTTGTTGTCGTACTTGGGGTTATCCCGTGGCAGGGTAAACTTATCCCGAAACGATTCATTCTATATGGGGGGTGTAAAATAAACCGGACGGGTAGAATCTTCTTCCTCCGTGACACCCGCTTGAGCTAGGAGCTCGATGCGGTCACGGGCATCTAGACAGTCTGGGTTGGGTGCTCCGACCCGGCCCGAGAGATGGGAGCCAGCATGTCATGGCGCTCCGGTTTGTGGAGGGGTGGTGGTGGGTTGATGTTCATCGTCTGCTCCTAACACAGCTGGCCCTTGTGGCCCGAGACGGGACACTTACTGCGGGACTTCCCCGCCCGAGGAGAGGATGCCTGCTGGGTCTCGCGGGGTGCGCCCTTGCTGTAGGAGGGCGGCTTGCTTCCCTTGGGGCTGCTAGGGTCCCCGTGCATCTGCCGGATGGCTTCAGCCTGCTCATCCGTGATCTGGCGAAGCTCCTGCACCTGGGCATGTTGCCGGTCTCGCTCCTCGCCCTCCAGGTTGGGCAGCTCGTCGGCCGCGGCTCGCGCCGCATGCAGGTTCTTGATGGGCGTGAGGTAGGTGGGCCGGACAAGGAGAGGGGTGGATCCGACTCGCCTCCCTCTCCATCCTTCCGCCTAGCTCACCGCCCCGACATCGCACCTGTCCTTGCCATCTTGTCTCCTTGGTAGCCGGGGTGTGGCCATGAGCGCGGTCGTACTCGCGCATGGTGATGTCGTGTTTCTTCTTGGCGGCGGCTAGCTCGATGGCCTCCTGCAGGAGGAGCTGTCTCTCCATGGTGAAGTTTGCCTCAGCCTCCTCCGGGTTGTCCTCGAGGGTAACCGGGGTGAGGATCTGGTCGATGGCTTCTTCCATCGGCTCCTTCGGTCATTGAGGGCCGGATGTTCCAGCCTCGTTGCCGCCCTGCTCCTGAGGACGGTGAGGCTAGGTGCTGGAGCCGGCCATCATGACCTCAGCGCCGCGTGGAGCGACGGAAATGCCGATACTAGGGAGAAGCGACTCTGAGATGGAGATGATATCCCTAAGGAAACTCTCTGGCATGGTGGCAACATAGACGGGAAGGTCGTCGAATAGCAGGATGGAGCCGCCCGCTGGGAGGGTGGATCTGGTGAAACATGACGCATTGTCCATGACGCAGTCAAACTTTCCTAGCGTAAGCAGGAGGCCGGAGGCCACGCGCTCACCGGCTGAAGTGCGGGGTCCCGTGCGGAACGCGACTCCGGTCGAAGCCATAGCAGCCCCACGGTGGGCGCCAACTATCGGTGTCTTGGGAATGGCAATACCTAAGAAGGTTAGATAGAGGTGTGGGGACTAGCAGGAAAGCTCTTGACGGCATCCGTAGGCGGGATTGTGTACGAGCAAGTGTAGCGAGACACAGGAAGTACCCAGGTTCGGAGCCCTCGTGGTGAGGTAAAACTCCTACTTCTTCTGATCTAACTATGAGTAGAATACAAAGTATAATCACTCCTTCAACTATATGAACTAGCTACCTCTTCAATGCTTAGCCCTTGCTACGAGAGCCTTGCCCCCTTATATAGGCAGAGGGGAAACGGTCTCACTGGCCAGGCCGGCTGGTGGGTCCCACAGGAAGGCCCCAGCCGGCTGGTCATCTACAGTATTCGGTAGCCTATGTCATGTCGAAGTACACATCGTGTGGGTTGTCGTGGATACAATGAATGCCGTGTGAGCATGTCGTCAGCTTCTGGCCACTATGCATGCGTCACCCGCAAAGTCTTCAGTATGGCCTGGTAGTTTTGGGTCTTGTCACTGTACTAGGGCATACCATGCACTGTGCAGCACGTCGTCATGTCCTCTTGATTGTATCCGGCTATGCCCCCGTAGCCAGAACCGTGTCTTGCCTCCATTCCTGGTTCCGGCTTCTGGCTGTTAGCTGGAACGAAGTGCCTGGGTCTGGCTACGATCTGTTAGCCGGACGCTAGCCAACTGTGCTTGTTCTTGTTTGGTTGGGGTACCCAGGGTGTAACATCCCTATTTCAGCAATCCTGGTTATTTGCCCAGAATGCAAAAATCAGGAGGAACAAAAACTTTTTCTTGCTTAATGCTGAAGTGTTTGCTTGTTGTTTGGATATGCTTATGTATATGAATGTGTATTAGATGATATACTCCTTACCTTAACACAAGTTGACAAAAGCTACTTCCCAAAAGTGTCTTGGCCTAACTTCCATATTCTCAAATGTTCTGACATTCCAAAACCTGAGCCAAGATGCTTATGTAACAAAAACTATTTTAGTAGCTTCTATTTACAAAACTATGGAGAGATATATAATTGAATCTCCTTATGTTTCAAGACAGAACTTTCAACTATTCTTACCCCTAGGATCTCCCAAAACCTTTTTGTAAGCCTTTGAATTCCACTCTTGGTATAGATACCAAGGACCTTATCTTGTTCAAACTCCAATATATTTCAAAAATACCCATCCTTACCTCAATCTAAGCTTGGTGGTAACCCTAGTAGTAGATGATTTGTTTGTAAGATGAATTGCCTTGATCTGTTGTTTGATTTGATTGCTTAGAAGTAGTATGAGCTTCTCTAGGAGCTCATCACTAGGATGATGAGGTTTACAAATCACCACACCCTAAACCATAATGCAAAGCAAGATCAAATCTCTAGCTACTAGAGACCATCTAAAACCCTTAACTAGATCAATTCTGACGATATCCATTCTAGAAGTTTCCAAGTCAATGAAGACCAATATCAAGCATGGATCCTTTCTACTCAACCTAATCTTCAACCACATTCACTTGATGATGCTTGGGTACCTTGCAACCCACCAAAAACATCCCCTCTCATGTTCTAGTCAAACACCCTAAATCTCCCAAATTTGGTTGTCTGAAATCTGTTTCCAAAATCACCCTTTTGAATGCCTCCTTTTTCCTAACCCTTGTGCATTGTGGAAATGCACTTGAACCATATTGTTAAACATCCTGAGGACTACCAAGGCCCACTTTTGCCCTTGGTTAGATAACCATTCAACCCACTAGTTCTTGATGGTTTTGCAGGCAAGAAAATAACTTTTCCTGCCAATCTAGTCATCATGCCAACTTTGCTAGAAGCTCCCACCACCATCCAACCTTCTATGGACTAACTCTCTGCATGGTTGTGTTCTACTCATATAGGTCTATCATTACCTACTTCACTTGTTCCAATTGGATCATTGAGCTGTTTAAACCCACAAGCTTTTGAAGGCTAGTTGATAATCTGCTTTGCCAGGCTTATTTTATTCAAGGTTTGAAAGCTTGTCTGGGTGAGCTCAAGTAGGATCAAGCTCAAACCTTTGTACCATGTGGATGTACATCACTTGGTATATCCATCCATCTACCCCATGCCCCAAGGGGAGATCTGAACCCCAAGATACAACCATGTTTTGATGATATGAAATTAACATCACCATAGATCCTTAATCTAGGGTATTCCACCAAAATCAACTTGGATTCTCCAATCCCAAGGTTGCAAATGCTTTCTACACCTTTTCTACATCATCTACCTTGATAATCAAGATTTATCAATAATTCTCCATAATTATTTTGGCTCCAAATCTATTTAATCTGTTTAATGGTCAAAATCTCAAAAACTCCTCTCACAAAGGAAAGTTTGGTTTTTGCCAAAACACTTCCCCAAGTTTTTGATCAATTGAGATCCATATATCATACCCTAACTTCCAAATTCAAAAATAAATATTTTTGAAGGGTCGTATTATTTCTTTTTGCCCATTTTCTTAAATGGCAGAAATGGAATAATAATAGTTTTAAATACTTTTAAACATCCATAAAACTTGCCAAAATTCCCCAAAGTATGTATTCCTATTTGGGACCATCTCACATCAAAAACTCCACTTTTCCAATGTAAATTTATCAAATGATCATCTAGAAACTACTTCTGAAGTTCTTGAATAAATGGATTTAAGTGGACTTTAAATCTTTAGAAAAATCCCAAATAATTCCTGGGTATCTATCTTGACCTCATCTACCTACCAGTATGATATCCCCACCTTGTACAATACAAATTTTGGAACTTACTTCACACACCTCCAAGTGATCAAAACTGCCAAATCAATCGAGCTTTGATCCAAAACCAAACCCAAACCCCACCATTATTGCAAAACAATGCACCATAACACCCAGCACTCACCCTGTTCGTGTGCACTGTAGCTATTCTACTGTAGCAACCCTTGTCCCCTATCCCATGTGCTTGAGAGAGAGAGAGACGAACAAGTGGGACCAAGTTTGCAGCAGCCTCCACCACTCTCTCCCTATCTCCCTGCCGACCAGATGACCCTCTTACCCCTCACCGCCCCATGAGCCAATCCCAGGCCAACCCCACTCCTCCCCCATGTCCAAAGAGGAAATTTACCCCACCTCCTCTCCCCCTCGGTATAAATCGACCAGAGGGCCTCCCAGCACACCACTGCCCCCCTCATTTGCTTCATCTCCCTCTCCTTCACCAGCCCTAGCTCCACTCCCCCTCAATTGTTCTGCCCTGCTCAAGAGAGAGGAAGGGAGAAGCTTCGGACCTCCCCCGTCTACCGAGCAAGGGACTCCCCCTACTGCCCCTCCCCCTCTGCATGTTCACTCCCAGGACCCCCTGGTTCCCCTGCATCTAACCCTACTCCCCTTTTGGCCAAGGACCGCCCCTTCCGTCGCTGGCATCGAGCATCGACAAGATCTCTCTCGGGCGTCCTCGCGCGAGCCCCGCACCGACATCGACCCACCCCGTGTCGCCCCTCTATGGACTCGTCCTGGAGTCCTCCATCGCCTCGTCACCTCGCCATCGCCCGAGAGACCCTCAAGTGAGAGCCCCGTGCCTCCCAACCCTAGCTAGGGGTCGGGCTCTGTTTTCCGCGGCCAGAGGAAGAAGACAGCCACCTGCCGTTGATCGTGCTTTACTGCACGACCTAGATCTCCCCGTACCGGTTCGGCCTCCCCTGGTCACTGACCGCCTTGCCCACGGGTCAGCTTCAAAATCCGCCCCCACGCGCATTCCCCTGGCACTGCCTGCTGGTGAAAAACTCAAAAACTCCTCTCACAAAGGAAAGTTTGGTTTTTGCCAAAACACTTCCCCAACTTTTTGATCAGTTGAGATCCATATATCATACCCTAACTCCCAACTTCAAAAATAAATATTTTTGAAGGTTCGTATTATTTCTTTTTGCCCATTTTCTTAAATGGCAGAAATGGAATAATAATAGTTTTAAATACTTTTAAACATTCATAAAACTTGGCAAAATTCCCCAAAGTATGTATTCCTATTTGGGACCATCTCACATCAAAAACTCCACTTTTCCAATCTAAATTTATCAAATGATCATCTAGAAACTACTTCTGAAGTTTTTGAATAAATGGATTTAAGTGGACTTTAAATCTTTAGAAAAATCCCAAATAATTCCTGGGTATCTATCTTGACCTCATCTACCTACCAGTATTATATCCCCACCTTGTACAATACAAATTTTGGAACTTACTTCACACACCTCCAAGTGATCAAAACTGCCAAATCAATCGAGCTTTGATCCAAAACCAAACCCAAACCCCACCATTATTGCAAAACAATGCACCATAACACCCAGCACTCACCCTGTTCGTGTGCACTGTAGCTATTCTACTGTAGCAACCCTTCTCCCCTGTCCCATGTGCTTGAGAGAGAGAGACGAACAAGTGGGACCAATTTTGCAGCAGCTTCCACCACTCTCTCCCTATCTCCCTGCCGACCAGATGACCCTCTTACCCCTCACCGCCCCATGAGCCAATCCCAGGCCAGCCCCACTCCTCCCCCATGTCCAAAGAGGACATTTACCCCACCTCCTCTCCCCCTCGGTATAAATCGACCAGAGGGCCTCCCAGCACACCACTGCCCCCCTCATTTGCTTCATCTCCCTCTCCTTCACCAGCCCTAGTTCCACTCCCCCTCAATTGTTCTGCCCTGCTCAAGAGAGAGTAAGGGAGAAGCTTCGGACCTCCCCCGTCTACCGAGCAAGGGACTCCCCCTACTGTCCCTCCCCCTCTGCATGTTCACTCCCAGGACCCCCTGGTTCCCCTGGATTTAACCCTACTCCCCTTTTGGCCAAGGACCGCCCCTTCCGTCGCTGGCATCGAGCATCGACAAGATCTCTCTCGGGCGTCCTCGCGCGAGCCCCGCACCGACATCGACCCACCCCATGTCGCCCCTCTATGGACTCGTCCTGGAGTCCTCCATCGCCTCGTCACCTCGCCATCGCCCGAGAGACCCTCAAGTGAGAGCCCCGTGCCTCCCAACCCTAGCTAGGGGTCGGGCTCTGTTTTCCGCGGCCAGAGGAAGAAGACGGCCACCTGCCGTTGATCGTGCTTTACTGCACGACCTAGATCTCCCCGTACCGGTTCGGCCTCCCCTGGTCACTGACCGCCTTGCCCACGGGTCAGCTTCAAAATCCGCCCCCACGCGCATTCCCCTGGCACTGCCTGCTGGTGAAAAACTCAAAAACTCCTCTCACAAAGGAAAGTTTGGTTTTTGCCAAAACACTTCCCCAACTTTTTGATCAGTTGAGATCCATATATCATACCCTAACTCCCAACTTCAAAAATAAATATTTTTGAAGGTTCGTATTATTTCTTTTTGCCCATTTTCTTAAATGGCAGAAATGGAATAATAATAGTTTTAAATACTTTTAAACATCCATAAAACTTGGCAAAATTCCCCAAAGTATGTATTCCTATTTGGGACCATCTCACATCAAAAACTCCACTTTTCCAATGTAAATTTATCAAATGATCATCTAGAAACTACTTCTAAAGTTTTTGAATAAATGGATTTAAGTGGACTTTAAATCTTTAGAAAAATCCCAAATAATTCCTGGGTATCTATCTTGACCTCATCTACCTACCAGTATCATATCCCCACCTTGTACAATACAAATTTTGGAACTTACTTCACACACCTCCAAGTGATCAAAACTGCCAAATCAATCGAGCTTTGATCCAAAACCAAACCCAAACCCCACCATTATTGCAAAACAATGCACCATAACACCCAGCACTCACCCTGTTCGTGTGCACTGTAGCTATTCTACTGTAGCAACCCTTCTCCCCTGTCCCATGTGCTTGAGAGAGAGAGACGAACAAGTGGGACCAATTTTGCAGCAGCCTCCACCACTCTCTCCCTATCTCCCTGCCGACCAGATGACCCTCTTACCCCTCACCGCCCCATGAGCTAATCCCAGGCCAGCCCCACTCCTCCCCCATGTCCAAAGAGGACATTTACCCCACCTCCTCTCCCCCTCGGTATAAATCGACCAGAGGGCCTCCCAGCACACCACTGCCCCCCTCATTTGCTTCATCTCCCTCTCCTTCACCAGCCCTAGCTCCACTCCCCCTCAATTGTTCTGCCCTGCTCAAGAGAGAGGAAGGGAGAAGCTTCGGACCTCCCCCGTCTACCGAGCAAGGGACTCCCCCTACTGCCCCTCCCCCTCTGCATGTTCACTCCCAGGACCCCCTGGTTCCCCTGCATCTAACCCTACTCCCCTTTTGGCCAAGGACCGCCCCTTTCGTCGCTGGCATCGAGCATCGACAAGATCTCTCTCGGGCGTCCTCGCGCGAGCCCCGCACCGACATCGACCACCCCGTGTCGCCCCTCTATGGACTCGTCCTGGAGTCCTCCATCGCCTCGTCACCTCGCCATCGCCCGAGAGACCCTCAAGTGAGAGCCCCGTGCCTCCCAACCCTAGCTAGGGGTCGGGCTCTGTTTTCTGCGGCCAGAGGAAGAAGACAGCCACCTGCCGTTGATCGTGCTTTACTGCACGACCTAGATCTCCCCGTACCGGTTCGGCCTCCCCTGGTCACTGACCGCCTTGCCCACGGGTCAGCTTCAAAATCCGCCCCCACGCGCATTCCCCTGGCACTGCCTGCTGGTGAAAAACTCAAAAACTCCTCTCACAAAGGAAAGTTTGGTTTTTGCCAAAACACTTCCCCAACTTTTTGATCAGTTGAGATCCATATATCATACCCTAACTTCCAACTTCAAAAATAAATATTTTTGAAGGTTCGTATTATTTCTTTTTGCCCATTTTCTTAAATGGCAGAAATGGAATAATAATAGTTTTAAATACTTTTAAACATCCATAAAACTTGGCAAAATACCCCAAAGTATGTATTCCTATTTGGGACCATCTCACATCAAAAACTCCACTTTTCCAATGTAAATTTATCAAATGATCATCTAGAAACTACTTCTAAAGTTTTTGAATAAATGGATTTAAGTGGACTTTAAATCTTTAGAAAAATCCCAAATAATTCCTGGGTATCTATCTTGACCTCTTCTACCTACCAGTATCATATCCCCACCTTGTACAATACAAATTTTGGAACTTACTTCACACACCTCCAAGTGATCAAAACTGCCAAATCAATCGAGCTTTGATCCAAAACCAAACCCAAACCCCACCATTATTGCAAAACAATGCACCATAACACCCAGCACTCACCCTGTTCGTGTGCACTGTAGCTATTCTACTGTAGCAACCCTTCTCCCCTGTCCCATGTGCTTGAGAGAGAGAGAGAGACGAACAAGTGGGACCAATTTTGCAGCAGCCTCCACCACTCTCTCCCTATCTCCCTGCCGACCAGATGACCCTCTTACCCCTCACCGCCCCATGAGCCAATCCCAAGCCAGCCCCACTCCTCCCCCATGTCCAAAGAGGACATTTACCCCACCTCCTCTCCCCCTCGGTATAAATCGACCAGAGGGCCTCCCAGCACACCACTGCCCCCCTCATTTGCTTCATCTCCCTCTCCTTCACCAGCCCTAGCTCCACTCCCCCTCAATTGTTCTGCCCTGCTCAAGAGAGAGGAAGGGAGAAGCTTCGGACCTCCCCCGTCTACCGAGCAAGGGACTCCCCCTACAGCCCCTCCCCCTCTGCATGTTCACTCCCAGGACCCCCTGGTTCCCCTGCATCTAACCCTACTCCCCTTTTGGCCAAGGACCGCCCCTTTCGTCGCTGGCATCGAGCATCGACAAGATCTCTCTCGGGCGTCCTCGCGCGAGCCCCGCACCGACATCGACCCACCCCGTGTCGCCCCTCTATGGACTCGTCCTGGAGTCCTCCATCGCCTCGTCACCTCGCCATCGCCCGAGAGACCCTCAAGTGAGAGCCCCGTGCCTCCCAACCCTAGCTAGGGGTCGGGCTCGGTTTTCCGCGGCCAGAGGAAGAAGACAGCCACCTGCCGTTGATCGTGCTTTACTGCACGACCTAGATCTCCCCGTACCGGTTCGGCCTCCCCTGGTCACTGACCGCCTTGCCCACGGGTCAGCTTCAAAATCCGCCCCCACGCGCATTCCCCTGGCACTGCCTGCTGGTGAAAAACTCAAAAACTCCTCTCACAAAGGAAAGTTTGGTTTTTGCCAAAACACTTCCCCAACTTTTTGATCAGTTGAGATCCATATATCATACCCTAACTTCCAACTTCAAAAATAAATATTTTTGAAGGTTCGTATTATTTCTTTTTGCCCATTTTCTTAAATGGTAGAAATGGAATAATAATAGTTTTAAATACTTTTAAACATCCATAAAACTTGGCAAAATTCCCCAAAGTATGTATTCCTATTTGGGACCATCTCACATCAAAAACTCCACTTTTCCAATGTAAATTTATCAAATGATCATCTAGAAACTACTTCTAAAGTTTTTGAATAAATGGATTTAAGTGGACTTTAAATCTTTAGAAAAATCCCAAATAATTCCTGGGTATCTATCTTGACCTCTTCTACCTACCAGTATCATATCCCCACCTTGTACAATACAAATTTTGGAACTTACTTCACATACCGCCAAGTGATCAAAACTGCCAAATCAATCGAGCTTTGATCCAAAACCAAACCCAAACCCCACCATTATTGCAAAACAATGCACCATAACACCCAGCACTCACCCTGTTCGTGTGCACTGTAGCTATTCTACTGTAGCAACCCTTCTCCCCTGTCCCATGTGCTTGAGAGAGAGAGAGACGAACAAGTGGGACCAATTTTGCAGCAGCCTCCACCACTCTCTCCCTATCTCCCTGCCAACCAGATGACCCTCTTACCCCTCACCGCCCCATGAGCCAATCCCAGGCCAGCCCCACTCCTCCCCCATGTCCAAAGAGGACATTTACCCCACCTCCTCTCCCCCTCGGTATAAATCGACCAGAGGGCCTCCCAGCACACCACTGCCCCCCTCATTTGCTTCATCTCCCTCTCCTTCACCAGCCCTAGCTCCACTCCCCCTCAATTGTTCTGCCCTGCTCAAGAGAGAGGAAGGGAGAAGCTTCGGACCTCCCCCGTCTACCGAGCAAGGGACTCCCCCTACTGCCCCTCCCCCTCTGCATGTTCACTCCCAGGACCCCCTGGTTCCCCTACATCTAACCCTACTCCCCTTTTGGCCAAGGACCGCCCCTTTCGTCACTGGCATCGAGCATCGACAAGATCTCTCTCGGGCGTCCTCGCGCGAGCCCCGCACCGACATCGACCCACCCCGTGTCGCCCCTCTATGGACTCGTCCTGGAGTCCTCCATCGCCTCGTCACCTCGCCATCGCCCGAGAGACCCTCAAGTGAGAGCCCCGTGCCTCCCAACCCTAGCTAGGGGTCGGGCTCTGTTTTCCGCGGCCAGAGGAAGAAAACGGCCACCTGCCGTTGATCGTGCTTTACTGGACGACCTAGATCTCCCCGTACCGGTTTGGCCTCCCCTGGTCACTGACCGCCTTGCCCACCGGTCAGCTTCAAAATCCGCCCCCGCGTGCGTTCCCCTGGCACTGCCTGCTGGACCGGCCCGCAGTACAACCCATGTCCCCTCCAGATCCGGCCCGACATTAGTTTTTTTTTCCTTTTTGTTTTTCTCTGGGAATTATAGATCTGAAATACACCTGTTAGTTTAAATCAAAATAAAATACAAAACTGCACGATATCATCCTGGTGACAATTTTACATGGTCCCCTAGGGTTTTCCCCATCATGCAGAACTGGTATTTTGCCCAAAATAATTTTTATTATTTCTGGGCATTATTTCCACCAAAACGTGTCTATCCCACTAATTAAATTCCTCTATGAGATTCACACCTGAAAAATGGATGAAACCAAGTTCCTTTGAAAGGTATTCTCTATACCTACCACCTAGACTTTATCTCATGCCAAGGTGAACAACATATTATCTGTAGTAAAATTATCAAGAATAGTCCTATTCTGGCTTTAGAAAATTCCCTAGACCAAATCATGAGTGCGATTGACCCAATTCCAATTATCCTGAATGTGGTACACTAAGTCCTATCCAAATCCAGGAGCCCGTGATTTATTGAGCCTTAGATATTTATCTGTGAATTAAACTATTCTATGCATGGTTTATTCACCTCTAAATTCACTACAGTAGCTATACAGCTCCAAAAGGGGTGATTCCAATTTCTACAGAAATATATTCCAAATACCTACACTGTGCCCTTGGAATCAAATTAAAAGCTTCTGTATATTTAATCTGGTGAAAAATACAAAAACACCACAGAACTGCCTTTGTGAATTTCTTGAGGGAATTCTGTTAATTTTATTGACCTCATTCCAACTCTCAGTGAACAAGTACATCAAACCCTACTGAACCATCAATGGTAATAATTTTTGGAGCTCCAAAACTTTTCTGGTGAATTATTTCCTAAAACTAGAGTCTTATCCACTATAATAATCACTATAGATCTTTGGTAGGTGATAAAATAGTGAAACTACTTTTGTTGGTTTAATTTTATCAATAACTATCTGTTGGTATCATGTTTTTACAATGGTATCATACAGAATATGTCTTGGCCCAAAAATCCATCTCCTAGGTAATTTCTAGACTATAAATCCTAAGGGATTTTCTTCCACTTTACAAGACAAGGCCAATCTTATCAAATCCATTCTTCCTAAGACCTAAGGATCTGTGAACTTGTATTTTTCAGTGTTTGCTGTATGTATTGGTGCTTGAATTCCTGGTATTGATTGTGGCTTGGTTTTCTTGCATGTGTTGTCGGGACGACGATAGTTGCGATGAAATCGGAGAGCAGAAGAAGGGTGTTTATTATTGATATTGGTATTCTGAGGTATCTAAAGAAGAAGTCCTAGGACATTTATGACATACTGCTGATCACCGGCAAGCCACCTTCTTGCTCACAAGCCTTGTCCTATTGTTTTACTTATGCATGTTTTATTTACGGTTTATTAAAAACTGCATTGTTTTACTACATGTTGATATATATATTTATGATAGTGGTTTGGCTCCTCCAAACTATTACCTTGGGTACTACTAAGTACAACCCCCTTGGTGACACCTACCTGCCCTAGTAGAATAGATGGTGTATATCACCATAACCCTATGGAGACCCCCTATTTAGCCGAAGCAAAGCTCGAGGATGGGAAGACCCCGGAAAAAGTTTTACCAAATGTTTTATGATAAAACCTTTGTGAGGTGGGACCTCCCAAGAGACGTTGAGAAAGAAAAAGGTTTTGTTTTATAAATGCTGGAGGAAAACCGGAGGAAAAAGGTTTACGAAAACGCACCTGGTTCTCTATAGTTTTGCTAGAACAATTAACCCTGTGCAACCACATTACTCTGGAATGGGACATGGCTGGATTTGATGTTTGTCTATCCTGGTATAAGATGCCTCGCAACAACTACAGGGGATCGGGGATCCCTGGAGGGTGGGCCTTCTCTGATAAAGGTGGGACCTGGAGAAGGAACAAAGGGTTGGCAGGCCTCCACGCGTTACTATGAGCCCCTCATTGAAAGTGCACACTCTCGAGGAGTGGAAAAAGCGCTCCGGTTGGTCCTCGCCCGACGTCCCGGTTCTGAGGGGATTAACACTCATAGGGTAGGTACTTGTATTGGAGTGGGAATCCGGAGAGTCTTGATCGGTTACTCGACCCACGATCGGTGGAGATTAGGGTAGTGTACCCGGATGGTGTGGGTAAAGTGTACAACCTCTACGGAGTGTAAGTCTATTCGAATAGCCATGTCCGCGGTCATGGACGGTTGGGAAGGTTGCTGTAGAGCGGTGGTGGTTTTGTTTTCAAAAAGGATATAGGAAAAGAAATGACTTTTAAATGTTTTGACCATGGGATGGTCGGGAAGGATACCTGCTTGACCATGGGATGGTCAGAGAGGTATGGAAGGAGCTTGGTCGTGGGACGACCTGAAAACGGGAACAAATGGGTGACCCAGTCCTAATGTTTTCCAAAACTTTTCAAAATGGTTTCCAAAATGTTTACAAAAGTTTTCAACAAAGATATGTAGATGTTATATCTACAAGAGAAACTATTTAGAAAAGAACCCCTCTTGATGCCCTCCTTCTACCACAGCCATAATGCATATACTCTTGCTATTATCATTAACTTAAGGTGGTTTGCGAGTATATTCAATGTACTCACTGACATTGTCCCTGGCTATTAACTTGGCCATATCTTAAGAAGAAGATGATGATGGCGACTAGGCGAGCTAGGACGTTTTCCCAGTCAGTTGCCTGTAGGTTAAGGCATGGCTTGGGCTCTACGCTTGATGAAGTTCCGCTGCTGATTATTGATGTAGCCATAATGTCATTCCTGTAAGTCTTGTATTTCGGTACATTATTGGATGTTTACTTTGATACTTGTCGGTTATGTGCCACGACTAACTGATCATGGGATCGTGGTTGTATGCATAACAGGGATTCTCGAAGGAATAATACAGGGCCCCACATGGGGGACATTCCCCGACATCCGAAGAGAGACACTACCGGATGAGCCCTCGCGAGGAACCGCCTCGCCAGAGGCTACCCTCCCAAGGGGGAGTATCCATAGGGCCCAACTTCGGGTGCCTAGAGGCATACCCCAGGGCTCACCAGAAGATTCACCAAACAGACAGCATGCGGACCGAGTCCCGACAAGGGGCACCATCATCGTGCGCCCCCGGTTCGCCTCGGTAAAGAAAGATCTGGTCCGCCCCCTTTTTTTAATAGTAGAAGGACATATGACAATGTGGCTGGCGTACTCCCTTGATGATTAGGTGCAAAGGAGACAGCGGGTGGTGCCGGACGAATACAAACTAGGAAAGGGATGGTCTCTTTACTAGTAGATGGAGGAGCACATAGCGTCCAAGACCTAGTCCACCTAAAAGCAGTAATGTAGACCAGGACCTCGGGGAACGACACTGTGGTAACCCTCCCACCCATGAACCAGGGGAAGAGGCCTAACGCCGCCCTATATAAGGAGCCCTTCCCCCACCTTAAAAGGCATTGATCCTTGATACCTAAAACCCTAGACTTTCATCCCCCATTGTACCCTCGTAAAGCACACGACCAATATAGCCAAGCAAGAGTAGGGGATTTACCTCCTCACGAGGGTCCCGAAACTGGGTAAAAAAACATGTAGCCTCTCTGTCATGTGCTCGCCTCACCACCATTGCTGCTTCTCGGATTCCCTTGGAGTTGCATGTTGAAACCCCAAATGAACCGGGGGATCGATGGACCCTAGTTGCTTTGCGGGACAAATCTTTGACAAGTGTGATGCATGGCCCTCACACCAAGCACCAGCCGTTCGAGAGGTTAGGCTTCATGTGTACATTGCTTCTAATCACCTAAGTTTCGGAGACTAGCTATATGTTGGTGGATTGGATTCGTCTACCCGTTTCTAACTGGTCAGCACCAAAACCTACAATCGAATGGACTGACAAGTTCACCACATATGTGTCCATGTGGTTCATGCCTCGTCTTCTTGGCTCAAGAGCGCCCTGACGATGGCTCTTATTTCTCGAGAAGAGATGATGTGAGGCATTGGTTCTTGATACTCATAACTTATAGGTTGGGATGATACAATTTTTTCTTCTCCTCTCACTGCTTTTGCAAATTGTTGGTTTCACCTGGCCTTCGTAAATCTTAACATTCAAAATTTTGTCAAACCAAAACTTTGTAAGTTTGAACATGTGCTACTTATGCAGTACATAGTAGTATACATTGCACAACCCGCTCCCCTAACGTTAGGGAAAAGAAAGAAGGAAAGTCAGTGTGCTATAGCTTAATTACCTCATTATAATCTATAATTAATTATTATATGTAATTGTTGTAGACATAAAAAGCCGAGACTAAATTTTATTACACCATAATTTGGCTTGTACTTAATAGTAACTCAATACTACATACTACTTCCATACCGGTTTAATAGGATACATACCTTCATACTACCTACATCCCAAAGCTTAAGTTTTTTGAAAGACAAGCTATGGAAAGTTTGATGAAACTTTTAGAAAAAACTATGTGTTAGCAAGATAAATCGGTATGGAGGGGGTAAACTAGATTTGCATTGTACTCCCTCCATCCCAGAGCTCAAGGCATTTTTTTGAAAAGTCAATCTACAAAAAGTTTGACCAAACTTTTAGGAAAAATTATTATGAACTACTACGTATGATATTATATAGATACCATGTGAAAATATGTTTCATGATGTTTCAAACAATATGAATTTCATATTGTAAATATTAATATTTTTCGCTAAAAACTTGGTCAAACTTCATGTAGTTTGACTTTTGAAACAAATATAAGCCTTAAGCTCTAGGATGGAGATAGTACAAATGAATTTTATGACATTTAGGCCTTAATTGTATTGTCTGGAAGAAGGAAAGTTAGGGTCCTATAGCTTCTCTAACTTTTCTTCTATAAGTTAGAGGATTTGTATAACTTGTTTCTTGCCAAAGATCGAGGTAAATATAGTTTTAGTCTCACTTCTCGCATCCGGGGTACAAATTAGTCCTATATATTGCAAAGTGGAGAAAATCAATCCCGAAACATGCATCCCTAGTGCTAATCAGTCCATTTCAAAGAAATTTTAGCATATTTGACCAAATTTGTACACGTTTAGCTGTCCTCAACGCGTGTTTTTGCGATTGAGATAGTAAAATAGTACCAGCCTGTAAGTGGGGTCCTTCCACAACTTCTATTGCTTTTGAAAGTTCATGTCGAATTTTCGTGTAGATTGATGTCGTTTTAGTTGGCTGAACAATGTACTTTGCAATGCTCAAGTTAACTAAAACTGCACATGTTTGCATTTCACTCAATATTGCATCGTCAGTTTCCAGTTAGCTAAAATCATACCAAATTTGATTCTTTTCTTATACACTTCATAATCCATATGTATCAACTTTTTTATATGTGACAATTCAACTTGAGCATTGTGAAGTATGTTGGACTGGCACATAGACATATGATGTTCGCATATCATGTCAAATTACCAAGATTTTAAATTCAGCGCATGGTCTTTTCTGTAAACAACGATGCCTTGCGTGGGCCCACGAATTACCCTGGTCTCGCTTTTCTTATCTTATCTTACATCTTACAATTATATATTGTATGAAGAAGTTCGAACACTGGCCATTGGATCAAGATTGTCAAATCCCAACAGTGCTAGCAGTTATATCTTCTTTTCCATTATGGGATCTAGAAGATTCTATTCATAGTATTTAGCACAATCAAATTTATGCACGTTGGGCCCCCCCGTTAGCTTTCGCCGTTATGTCGCTGCCGTCTTGGTTGCCATGTAGGCTTGCAGCGTTGGCACATGCATCCTTTACACGTCTTCTTCTTCCTCCGGGGCGGCAATCTGTGTTCGCGGCCATGGCGTGGAGCTAGGACTTGGACGAACCTGCTCGGCCCAGCTCTACTCCCCATCCCGAATTGGAGCTCGCCCTCACCATGGCCGCACCCATGGCACGGCGTGGGGACGGGAATTCATTCATGGGTGAGATCTATCACCATGCCGACCATGCTCGGTCCTGTTGGCCTCCTCCAGAATCCAAGCTCGCTGTCGCTGTGGTTGCACATGCACCAGCCACGGTGCCTTCCTCTCCGAACCCCAAAGCCACATCCACCCAGTTTGGCACAACGCCAACAAGGTGAAAATGCATCATGTTTTCTTCTTGTGATTGTAGAAAAACATGTATGTACCGTGGCCGTAGCATACTCTAACAATGTACACATATGTTGTTTACTAGATTTTCATTTGAAATTAGTAACTCCATGATGACGAAACATAGGAATGACGATGATGACCATGTTCTGTACTTTGCATTGCATCGACAAGTGCTCGCTAACGAAGCACGTTACCAAGAGAGTGGAGTTCATCAGCCATTGCCAAAAAATATGTGAACAAATCAATGAGCGATTCAATGCAAATACACGCAGAAAATCTAGATCCATGTCATCAATCAGCAATAGGTGGCACATTCTAGTGATGCATTCAAATGCGTACACCATGTATCATTTACTTGAAGTGGTTGTTATCCTGAGCAAAAATGCCTAGTATGCCCATTACCTTTGTATGTTCTATGCTGCAATTCTATTGTTATGGGAATGGAAAGAAAAGCTGGGCTTCACTGAATATTACGCAGTTAGGCCTAACTTAGTCTTACACAAATAAGCACATCTTAGTCTTTACACAAATAAGCACAACTTAGCCTTTACACAAATAAGCGTAACTAATGATAAAGATAAAGACAAATGGTTCATCGGATCTACCAGTATGAGCACTAGGTCCCTGGAGCTTGTCGTATCGTCAGAACGAACCAAGATGCTGCGTTTGGCCGTCTATCATTCTCCATCAAATTGTATGACCCCACTGATGAGCTAATTGTAGGCTCCCTCCCCCCGACGTGGATTCGGCTCTAGGTCAGATCTAGAGTGTCAACATGATAGGTGCGTGAGTGTGCAGGAAACACACAGTCTGCTATAAACACTGGAAGTGCTGGTACCTCAGCAACAACACCAGCATGTTCTTCCTGGACTCTGGCAGCAGCCTCAATAGGTATTTTGTCAGCTTCACCAGCAGTAGCCTCAGCAGGTATTTCTTCAGCTTGACCAGCAGCAGCATTAGCAAGTATTTCGTCAGCTTGACCAGTAGTAGCATCCCCAAGTATTTCGTCAGCTTCACCAGGAGCAGCAACAGCTAGTTCTTCGTCAACTCCACCACCACCACCACCACCAGCAGCAACATCAGGAGGCAGGGCTGCCTGAGCAATTACAGGTTCAACAACTCCAGGGGCTCCGACAAAGAAAGGGTAGTTGATCCCAAGAAACATAGATTGTCCCTTCAAATTGTCGACTCTACTCTAGACTTGCTCTACTGGGACTTTGGATGGGAATGCGGACCTCGAGAAAACGTGACACCGCAGCGATGGGTATGAAGAAAGTTGTGTCCCCATATGTTCTATTGTATCACCAACGCTATTTAGTGCTCCCATGATATGAATCCACATGAGTTCAACATCCTATTTTGTGTCGCCTCCGAGAGGTGCCAGGAACCAGCGTCGTGTCCCAAGTTCAGCATCTGCTACTGCATCTTCGATGACCGGAGCTGGAATGATGTGCGGGGCTGCGTGGGTACCTGCGTGTTACTTACAGTTAGTAAGCAGAATTTTGAATGGGATTTACATGCTATATGACACCATGACTCACCCCAAATGGACGGCTCCCAAACACGCACGTCGCTGCTAGGTTCAGTGACCGCATAAATGCATTGCGGTTTGTACGAATGGTAGCTGGAGGTGAAGACGGCGTCGACATACTTCTCCGGCCACAGGAAGTCGTCACGCAAGACTGTCCATTCCTTGTCTTCTGGGCATCTAATGAATGTGATTGCCTTGTCGAACACCGCTAAGAGGAGAATATCATTTTCTGGCACGAAAGTTGGGGCGCCCAGGTAACACAGTACCCAAGTTCCGTGAAATCTGCCGCGATGACTACAGTTGGTGTGCCAAATACTCAGAGGGTCTTTTTTGGCACGAATTAAACATTACGTTTTAATACAAAAAATCAGGCTAACGGCCGTCAAGTTGGGCCCCACTGTCAGTTCTCGCTGTTATGTTGCTCTCGTCGCTTAGGTGTTAATTAGGCTTGCAGCGTTGGCGCCTTCATCCATTACGCGTCTTCTTCTTCCCTGGAGCGGCAATCTGTGGGGCATCGCAGCCATGGAGCAGAGCTGGGATGTGGACGAACCTACTCGACCAAGATCTCCTCCCTGTAGGCTTGCAGCGTTGGTGCCTACGTCCATTACGCGTCTTCTTCTTCTTCACCGGAGCGGAAATCTGTGGTCGCGGCCATGGCGCAGAGCTGGGACGTGATGAACCTACTCGGCCCCTCTCTCCTCCCCATCCCAAGTCGGAACTCGCCCTCACCATGGACGCACCCATGGCACAGTGCAGGGACGAGAATTGGTTCCCGGTGAGATCTGTCACCATGTCGACCATGCTCAGTTCTGTTTTCCTCCTCTAGAATCCGAGCTTGACATCGCCGTGGTTGCACCCGCACCAATTCTTCAACCTCTGTCGAGGTCTCTTTGGTAGCTCAAGTTCTGTCATGTTGGACCTGTAAGAGAATTCAGAGCTGGGCGGCGGCACCCCATTGTTGAACCTGCAAGGAATTTGCTGAAGACTGCATGCCGCTCCAAGGTTTTCGGCTGATGCCTTCGGCTTCTGCCAACGTCCACCGCCAATGTGAGATCATTTAGTTACTTCAATACAAAATTTGGACCAATTTAACTTGTTGATGTATTCCTTGACAATTATAATATAATCGAGCACTAGAAATATTTTGTAGTGTGCATGAGCATGATCAGTAATATAATTGAACACTAGAAAATTTAAGGCACTCCATATAAAGGAGTAGATTAATATAGAAGGTTCACCAGAGACACCACAGATATATTGTCTTACATGCCACACACATGTAATAATTAACTAAAAAAAATAAAAGCATGGGCGGCAGCAGGAGGCCGGGACACGGAGACGCCTAACAGGGCAGGGGCATATTAGCAGGAGGCAGCGACAGCCTAGTAGATGGGACACAAGCCAGTCCTGACATACTCCCGGAGGAATTTGCCGAAGGCTGCGTGCTGCGCCAAGGTAATCGGCCTATGGCTTCTACCTCCGCCTCTAGCAACGCCCACCGCGTGCTGGATCATGTTGTCGAGGTCCACATTGATTGCTCTATCATAGAATGGGCAAAAAAGTCCCCACTATGGTGGAAACGGATTAGCCCACACCGTAACTGCCTCAGCACGTAGCGGCTCTTGTTGTCCATGGATACCTTGCTATCGTCCTCTTCATCATCATCCTCCTGTTGATTTTTAAGAACATAACTTAGAACTCATACATATGATTGAATTTTATTAATACTCAAGAATTGACAACATGTATATGTAAGGCAATATATCTGTGGATATCAAAGATAAAGCATCTCAGCAATAGTTTGATCGGTTCATATATCATTTCATCTCAACACAACTACAAATAATTGCATCAGAGGGTATGTAGAACAAAGATTACGGCCTCATAAGTTTCTTCAGGGATGGCGTGAGTGAACCAAGTAACAATTGCACAACCTATATTGTTCTTGTACATCGCCCCAGGTTCACTAACTCACCCCTGAAAAATCTGACACCAATGTGTCTGCCTCTCTTTTGGGACAAATTTGAATCATTGGCCACTATAAAAATTGAAATGTAATCGTACAAAACAATATTCAGGGATATACATCGTCAGGTACAAAAACAAGCCTAAATATTGTAATTATAAATAAAAAACCGAACAATTGATCTGCAGGTACATGTTAAAAAATACTTATGATCAAAACCATTCATATACATATGCATCATACCAATCATTAAAAGATCAGAAACAATTCAAGGATCACATATGTAGTTCCATATGAGAATAAATCTAGGGCCTCATAATTTGTTTCAAAGATGGAGTTGGCGAACCAAAGTACCAACAGCACAACCTATATTGTTTGGGTGCATTGCTGCCTCAGGTTCACCAACCCATCCCTAAAACACGACACCATCATATGTGTCTCCCCTTGAAATATTTTGGGGAAAATTTCAATCATCGGCCTCGGTGACAAACTGAAATGTAATTCTTATACACTATGAATGCATGGAATAGATAATTCAAATATCATAGTTCTATGAATGTAGAATAAAGATTGCAGCCTCATAAGTTTCTTCAGGGATGGCGTAAGCGAACCAAGTAACAATTGCACAGCTTATATTGATCTTGTACATGGCCCCAGATATGCTAACTCATCCCTGAAAAAATCTGACACCAATGTGTTTGCCTCTCTTTGGGGCAAATTTGAATCATTGGCCGAAATAAGAAATTGAAATATAATCGTACAAAACAATATTCAGGGATATACATATGAATCATACGACGCATTCATAGATCAGAAACAATACAAAGGTTATATATATAGGTTCCATATGAGAAAAAAATTAGGGCCTCATTTTTTTCAGAGATGGAGTCGGAGAACCAAAATACCAACAACATAACCTATATTGTTTATGTGCATTGCTGCCTCAGGTTCACTAACCATCCCTAAGAACACAACACCATAGATGCCCTTGCACTATTTTGGGGCAAAATTGAAACATTGGGATCAGTAAGGAATAGAAATGTAATGTTATAGGCATGTTATGTATCGAAATCAACACTCAACTAGCAAACTCAACTAGATGGCAGATGAGCAGATTGGGGTTTTGTGACTAGATGGGATGGAGTTTTGTGACTAGATGGCAGATGCATCAATCGACCAATCGAACCATATATATACTACCCTACTTCAAGAGCAAAAGAATCTGTACACGATTGAGCAAATCCTATGTATGAATAGTGAAATCTGCGGTTGCGACTAGAGAAGCTAACAATGTAGTACCTCGGACTCCTCATCAGGGACCTCCTCCTCGAACTCGTCATTCTCAACGATTTCGTCAAAGATTTCTTGGACGGTAATGGGGTCGTTGATGTAGAGCACCGGATTGCCTCCGCCTACCACCTGCCCCCCATCCAGATCTGCCGCTGGCACCACGACCTTGTCGGCCACAATGTTGTCGGCCACCTGCTGCTCGGTGGTGATGGCTACTGGCTAGACGGATGAGTTCAAACCCTCGATGACGCGGCGATGAGAGGCGTTCGTGCCCGGAGAAGACGCCTCCGCCTGCTTGGCGATGACCGATCCATCTGCTACTGTGCCTTCAACTGGCTTCAGCTCTGGCTCATATCCACACGTACGCTTCATGGCGCACCTAGGGAAGGAGGTAGTGCAAGCGAGGGAGCTGCGACATGCGCGATAGGTGCAGATTGCGGTCTTGGGACTAGACAGACTAGGGGAAAATGACACGAGCACATGGAAGAAGAAGGTCGAGGGGGGTTATAAACACCAGACAGTTCGTAGTCCTCGAGTGGACACGTGTTGTGGGTGGGGGTGGGGGGCTACCACGATGTCCACCTTTTTTCGGGTTCCCTTTTTTCTTTGAAACAGCCACGATCTCCACTTTAGAGGTTCATTGAAAACACGCTCATGGCAGACCTCGATTCCACTGCATGCAAGTGGCGGGGAACTAATTTCTAGCAACGTTATATCTACTCGAGGGGGGCCCTTGACTCATGGAAGTTACTAGCGGTAGGGCCCAGTTGGAAGTGAGATTGAGAGCGCTGCGTAAAAATAGGATATGTCTTATTAAAATCAAGTGGCAATAAATTGCAGCGTCCCATCGACAACCGTGCACTCGATGACCCCGTTGCCCTGTGCATGTGTTGTAGTAGAAGTAGTAGCCTTTGCAGACTAGATTAAACGTGACATGACCACTCAAAAACTTTTTCCTTGGACGGCATCGTGTTCCTTCTTATAGAGGGAGACGTCAAGATGGTAGCTCGTTAACTGGCAGTTTGAAAGAGTACCATTTTCCTATCTCGCTAAACATATATGTATCATTTTTCCCAAATTGGTAGAAAATCTAGAAAAGATTCTCTCTTCGATAATTCGTTCCCTTTTGGACCTCTTTTTTGCCTCTTATTAGGTAGCAAATCTAGAGCAGCAAATCACACCAGGCAAAATACATTCATTCATAAAACAAAACAAATGTTGATATAGTTGTGCGCAGCTAAATAGGACATGGCGATAGAAAGTAGGTTGCTTAACGAGGTTTGATGCATTCAGTCAGAAATAGCATGCAAGCAAAATATAGAAAATCAAAAGAAGCTACTTAGCAGTAGCAGCCACCGCAGCAGCAGATTCATTCAAGGACACATCCAACCCGTCCTTCATGCGCCCGCTCCTCCGCCTCCTACCTCCGGCACTTCCTCCACTTCTTGTTGCCCAGTCCCTTGATCTTGGGAGCCTTGGGCCTGATTGGAGGCATGCGACCCTCTTTTATGGCCACCCGCTGGAGGTTTCGGAGGTGAATGCCGAGTGCCTGGTGTTCAGCGATGTAGGCGTTGATGTTCATGGTCTCGCTCTCGCTCCCTTTGTGTATGCCAGAGCCCTGGGCCTCGGCATGCTTCAGTAAGGAGTTGAAGTCGGTGCCAGCGAGACTCACCCAGCAGAAGGGCCAGTGCCAGGGGCCGCCCCTGAAGAAGGCATCATACTGGCCGGCCCGCAGCCTCCTCAGCACCTGACGAGTCTTGGTGTGCATGGACTCGTCATCGCTGCAGACGTCGTTGCCAGAAACCTATTGGAAGAAAAGGAAAATGGGGGAGTAGATGATGTAAGAAGATCGAGCAATCGAAATGCAAACAAGCGAATCCTAATAAACCAAGATCTAGCATCCAATGATGGGAACGGTAGAAGAACCAGGGGAGGGGAGCAAACCCTAGTTACCTCCGACCATGGGTCGTCGCTGCCGGTGTTGTAGGGGTTCAATGGAGCGATGTACTTATCTGGATCGTATGTTCCAAAGAAGTGCTTGATATGCTTGTGACCGGTGGGGGCCTCCTCGCCTGCGGGGGCTCCTCTTCGGCGGCTACGTCGGTAGCAGGGACGGGGGCCTGGACGGGAATGGCGCCTATCACCGATGCCTTGACTGGGGCCTGGACAGGGACGGCGACTGCTTTCAACGCGTCCTGGGGGACCGGCAAGGAGACGGGGGCCTCGCCAGCGGCTACGTCGGTAGTGGGGACAAGGGCCTAGACGGGAACGGTGGCTGCCATCGATGGCTCGACTAGGGCCTGGACAGGGACGGCGGCTGCTTTCAACACGTCGAGGGGGATCAGAGAGGAGACGGGGGCCTCCTCGCTGGCGGCCTTGGAGGTGACGATGGCCACCGTATCCTCCTCCACCATCGCTGGCACGAACGGGGTACTCTCGGGAGTTTGCAGATGCTGGTGGGACAGTGGAGAGGGTTGCGTGGGGAGAGTGAGCGAGAGTGAGAGTGGGTCTGCGGAGAGGGGCTCTATAGTTAAGGTGGATGGAAGCTAGGCACATTTCGTTTCACCACTGTGCAACGCGCCGTGTAGTCTACTGCACCGTGCACCGCGACACGTGCACGGTACGTCACGTTTTTTCCTAGGCCATGCATGGCAGTTCTGTATTGAGCTGCATGCATAGGGAGCATACACAATTTCTATGTACGAAGTTTGACACAGTCCTAAAATTGGCGTTAGTTAAAAGTGGAAATGTAGAGGGGAAGGTAGGTGGCTGTACGGTGAGATTTGTGGGGTTGTGCTAGATCGGGTAGAGGGATGTGTTGATGACTGCGAGTGACTCGATGAAGGCGGAGGAGTTAGGTCTCGTCGAGCTCAGCTCTTTGGCCTCCGGCTAGAGCATGCAAGTTTCTTACAGTGGGGCCCAGTTGGAAGTGAGATGGAGAGCCGCTGCATAAAAAATGGGATATGTCTTATTAAAATCAAGTGGTATTAAATTGCAGCTGTCCATCGACGACCGTGCACTCGATGACACATGTGTTGTGGCATAGTAGTAGCAGTAGTAGGCTTTTCATACTTGATTAAACATGACATGACTGCTCGATGACATTTTCCATGGACGGCATCGTGTTCCTTCTTGTAGAAGTCACTCTGAGGAGGACGTCCGTGCTGTCTCACGCTGTATTGTGAAGGGCACGACGTGTGCAACGATCATCATTGGAACACACAGAATCAACGGTTGGTGCGCACGATCCGCGTGACAACTATCACAACCAATCAGGGAGTAGCAGACAAGGTGAGCACATGTTTGGGCTTCTATGAAAGATAGAGAGAGGGGGCAAAACTAAGTAGTATCAAAAAACCAAGGGCAAGAGTAGTATAAAAATGGAAAGTGAGTGTCTTGTACATTGAAATACATCATGGCATACATCAAATTATGCCAAGATAGATCCACTAGAGTTCATTGGATGTGTGTTCTTCTCATAAACCACATGGACACACTAGAGTTCATTGCATGTGTGTTATTGTCATTGACGAGGGTTTAACTCGTCAATGCCCATTGTTATGGACTTGAGTTTTGGAGAAGGAGGGAGCGCTGGAGGCATCAATCGGCTAGCAAACAAGTAC
Organism: Avena eriantha; assembly: GCA_910589775.1. Classification (NCBI taxonomy): domain Eukaryota; kingdom Viridiplantae; phylum Streptophyta; class Magnoliopsida; order Poales; family Poaceae; genus Avena; species Avena eriantha. The sequence continues at coordinate 223,739,716 of OU342741.1, forward strand.
TCAGGGAGAGTCGAAGATTTACCCAGGTTCAGGCCTCGTAGAGGTTCCTACTCCTACTTGTCTACTCTTGGAATTAATGAAGGAATTGACGATTACAATGGTGCGCAGATGCAATCTGGCAAGGGTTGTGGAAACTAGGATTGCATGTGTCCTCCTTACCACCCCCTCCTAGACTTATATAGATAGGCTGGGTCTCGGGTAGCAAGTCGAGTCGGTTACAAGTTAGGATTTTCCCTTTGAACTTTCTATCTTTAGCTTCTTCTTATCTCGCAAGTAAAACGAGAGTCCATGGGTCACTCGAGTTCTCCATCTGGGACTTGGCAACGCCGTGGGCTTCCGCTATATGCAGGACGTATACACCCAACTCGAGTACCTGTAGGGCATACCCATGTCAGTAGCCCCCGAGTGTCTAGTGGAATCGCAAATTTGACTGGAGACTTTATGAAGCCTTTCGAGTGCATGACTGAGCATTTCTTCGATTGTTCTCATTCGTGTCATAGGGATTGTTGATATACGTGCCTAATTTACCCGATGCATCGGTGTCAGTTAACTGCCTTAGGGCAACACAACGTAATCTACTCAAACTCGAGTCCGCGGACTCAAATTCGGAAAAATGCTGGCGTAATTCGACTCAGGCCGCGGAGGTCTTACAGGAGTCGAATTCCAGTGTATGGATGTGTGCACTCGACGCGTCCATCAAGGCATGTTCATCGTACCCGCAGGCACGGATATATTTCTGTTAGTGCGCCGCAAATGCGTTGCTAGGCCTTATCTAGGTCTTATCTTCACGCTGCAAGCGCGGCATCCGAATTTTTGTCTTCGTGGAGATGCTACGGGTGGCCCAGGAGACATAGTCTCTTTTTAGGGAAAGTATGAGGCGGAGTCGCCATAGCATTCGAGTGTGGATGTTATAAACACAAAGTACAATGTACAAATAATCATAGGGTGCGCGACCAACGCTCCCTATGCAAGTAGCCCCCGAGTGCCTAGTTGAGTTTAGGACTCAGGCAAGGACTAAAAGAAAACCTTTGCAACTATTGTCGTCTTTTGTTGCTTGTTTTAGTTGAATTTGCTTCCGGTGCTCCCTATGGGAGTAAACCATGAACCGTAACTGAATCGTATACTCGAATGGTTGGGTATGCTTTCAATGTTCATATTCCTGCATAAAAACAAAAAATCGTAGGGTGCACGACCAGCGGTCCCTACGGGAGTAGCCCCCGAGTGCTTGGTGGAGTCGAAGACTCGAGCAAGGACTAAAGCAGTCAAAATGTTCAGTTGTAGATGCTGATGACGTTAGTGTCGATGATATGGTGACTTCAGTTGCCCGTGTGAGCAGTTTTGACGGGACGTGACGAGCGGTGGGTCCCACTTTCTGACTTCAATTTGACCGGGCATGTGTAATCTTCCGTTTTAACTACGTCTCCTCGATTTCCGCGTGTAATGGAGCTAGTGGGGGACGGTTCATGTTTTGGCCTCTTCACGTGTCGACCGCGATGGGCGCCACACGTCCAATAGGGTTTTTGCTGGCCGTTGGATTGCATCCGCAAGGGGGTTAAATAGCAACGCAGATGCGGTAATTTCCCATCTGCTCTGTTCTCTGCCTGTCCTTCCATCGCCATTGCCGTTGTTCTCTGCTTCCTATAGCTCATCTTCCTCGTGGCGCTGGACCAGCTCCGCATGTTCTCGAGCTACTTTCTTTGCTCGCACCACCATCGCAAGATGGGGAAGAAGGGAGGTGCCGCTACTAGGTCTGCCGCAGCCATCGTCGTTGCCAAGAAGAAGCGTGGCTCTGCCGCCGTGGGTACCAGCGCTGCTGGCACCGGCAAGAAGAGGGTTGCGGTCACCCGCGTCACCAATGGCGCGTAGCATGCATCCATCATGAAGGCTTCTGAGCTCCATCTTCTGCGTCAAGATGGAGATCTTCCGCGCGCCGAAGAAGATTTGCGAGTGCCTGGCAACGAGGTAACCCCGCATCCTCCGTCCGGTTTTCGGGTGATGTTCCTTGCGTTCATCATCCACGGTCTGTCTTTTCCCCTACATCCCTTGGTCAGGGGCCTTCTTTTGTTTCAATGGGCTCCACCTTCATCAGCTGTCCCCAAACTCCATTCTCCACATCGCTTGCTACATTACACTTTTTGAATGCTGGCTCGGAATTGAGCCACATTTTGGCCTCTTTAAGAGGATTTTTAAGCTGAAGCGCCAGTCAACATCTGGCTCCTTAGTCTACGACGTAGGAGGCTGCGGGATCCATGTTGATTCCTCTGCCACATATTTTGATATCAAGCTCATGGCATCCGTCCAAGGGTGGAGGGACAAGTGGTTCTACGTCCGCGTCTAGCAAGCCGACGGAGAGCTCTACGGACACGCGCCCTTCGATCCTACAACACCGTGCAAGAGGAGGCGCTCCTGGAAGAATGTAGTGATGCCCTGTGAATCCGAGGAAACGGAAATTCTATATAAGCGCTTCCCCGACCTCGAGAATCGCATGGGTAAAGAAGAGGGAGGCGCCACCCTTATTCGCACATGGTTGTGCCTTCGCGTCCAGCCTCTGCAGGCCAGAATCCACCCCATGTTCAAATGGGCTGGTGTGAACGATGTCACTCACGTATCTGCCGATGGCCTTTCCGCGAGTGAAGTAGATAGGAGGATGCGACTGGTGACAAAGTACACCGCCAAGTAGCTATCTTTGTCGATTGCTGTTAATTTATTATTGTATATTAAATTGTCTTCTGAATGCAGGATTGGAAGGTGACTCCCAGTATGCCCCCTCTTCCTGAGGGGGTTATTCCTCGCGAAGCATTAGAAGAGGATGAGTCCGAGTCGACCGTCCCACTTGAAGACGAGGAGGGAGCCCTGAGTTCAGTGGTCCGGATGCTCGCCATGCGCTATTGGTGACACGGGTGCCCGTCTGCATCGACTCCAGAAGGCCCATGTATTGGTGCATAGGAGCCAATTCCCGCTGTTCCTGTGAGTTCCATGGCGCCACCAGCTCACAAGAAGATGCGGCTGCCCAAGGAATCATCGGAATCGGAGGAGCAAACCTTCGATTTTGACAAATTTGACTGGTAAATTTACAAGTTTCATCTTGGCTCCTTTTGGATTTCGCTTTGTAGTCAAGCGGCGTCGTCGTCTTTTGGCGATGTCTAATTTGTCAAAGAATCCAGAGCTGTAGTCTCCAAAGTCAAGAAAGTGACTGCATGATCTCCCTCTCCTCCATTGGCGGCCCACTCCGAGCACAACTCGTCGAGTTCTCCACATGTTGGGGATCACCAGATGGTTGCCCGGACGACTGCGTAGCAGTCATCTTTGGAGTCTCTGGAGGGGCATGTAAGTGTGACTTTATTGCGCAGTCGAATTTGAAATTCATGCTATCTGCTAATCCTATGTTTTCTTCTGATGTAGGTCATTGTGAAGGAAGCAGCTCGTTTGGCGGAGCAGGTCCTTGCAATGGGTCGACAGCATGCATTGCTGGACAATCATCATCGCGTCGTTGATGGTTAGTATCTCCCTTTTATCTGTTCTGGTGGAATTGATTTATTCGACTGATGCTCCGTCTTGTATTTCTTGTTTGCAGCTGAGCACAACGAACTTCTTCGTGATGCGGCTTCTCTCAAAAATACGCTCGCCGCGTCGGTGAAGAGTCGCGACGAGACCATCACCGCACTGAATGAGTCACGGAAACGCGAAGAGGATTTGCGCCCCTCCATCGTTGAGAGGGAAAAGGTGTTCGAAGAACAACTCTTCTCAATTGCCAAGTCTCTCTCAGGTATTCTTTCATCTGGATTTCCATCGTTTCTTTTATTTCGACTTTGTTACGTTGCTGACAATTTGCTCTGTGTAGACGCGAGCGGACTGAGCTTCGATGCTCAGGCGCTTTGTAGTGATGATGCTTTGGCAGGTGCTGTCTCGGCAGTCGAAAACCGCAGCCCTCCCCTTAAGGGGATGCTTATTAAGGCCAAGGTTGTGCTTGAGAACATGGAGGACCTGATGGAGTCCCTCTCCGGAGGCATTCCCGTGGATTTCAGGAACTTCCAGCGTGCAGTTGGTGCGTCCATGGCACTCGTGATGGTTAAAGCCCATGGCGTGGAGCTGGATCATGCTGCAGTCTCCAAGGCGATGCCCGTCGGCGCAGATGGTCAATAGGTAGTTTTTGTTCCTTCTGCAACTGTCTGCGGCAAGTACAGGCCGCAGCTCATCCACATAGTCACCAAGTATTCCGAGGAGCTGCAGCGAGCCAAGAAGGCGGCGAAGGCGGTGGTATCATGGGCTGGCAGGAAGTCCGTAGAATCTGAGACTACCACGGAGTCGATGAGGCCCCCGATGCCAAAGTCCAAGTCGAAGAAGCAGGCTGCTCCCCAGTAATTTGTGTTGTAATAGTTAGTAGTTTGACTTCTTTTGGTTGAAAACATGACGTTGGCCGAGTGTCTCTGTGGATACTTTTGTTGTGCTTGAATGCACTTGAGCTTTTATCCATGTGTTTTGCTTGGCCCCTTATTCGTTCTTGATTGGCTTCTGATAGGGTACATCGAGTTGTCCTTCGAGTGATGCTCGGGATTCGCCATCCACTGGTGAGGCCTTGGCGCAGTCGCATTCAAGGGTGGATGAGTTGTCCCTGCTCTCGCGACTACGCGATCGCGTTAAGCAACTCGAGTGTCATCAGATTGAGGACAAGTACGCCATGAGGGGGTCCCCGAGGCGTGCGGAAGAGAGGGGTGTGAGACGTACGTTGTCCCGGGACGGTGAGCACACAAGTTACCCAGGTTCAAATCTGCCGGCATTGGACGGATCCTACTCCTGCTAGCAATCCAGTAATATGGCAGAGCCGGAATGTGGGTTACAATGGTTTCGCCTGTGCGAGTTGAGGGTCCAAAGTATTGGGTTGTGCCCTAAAGGCTCTCCCTAGGACGGCTTATATAGATATCCGGCCTAGTGTTTATAGGAGAGATCTATTCGGCTACGACTAAGAGTCGGTTACAGAGTACATCTTGAACTACAAGTAACATTATGGACCTAAGTCGGTAAGTCTTTTGGGCCTTCCCATAGCCGGATTGGACTCTGTCTTTCTCCCTGACTGGGCCGCCCGTGAAGCAAAGCTCTAACCCGAATTGGGCCACCCTGGTCAGTGAGGAACTGTAAGGATACCCGGAAAGTATATCCCCAACAGCAGCCCCCGGAGGCCTCCAAGATCCAAAGTCGGAACTTGGTTTCTAACGCCACGTGACACAAGTCACGGTCAAGTCACGTCATCTAACAGGCATGCCGTCAGCACGACCGTTGGTGGGTCCGCGGTTCGCGGAACCGAGGCGCCGTTTCAATGCATGCATGGAGATCGAGGCGATGCAATCATCGTGTGGGTCCTTCGCAGTTCCTTCCACGGCGCGTGGTGGTTAGACTGTAGCATTTGCATGAATCTTGGCGCAGTTAGGTGGATATAAGGGGTTAGGATTTTCTCCTTCTCCTTCCACCAGTCTTTGCCTTTTCCTTTCCTCCCAATCTTCCTGTGCGCACAGAGCTCCCCGTTCCTCCCCCACAGAACTCCCGGCGCCGCCCCTTTTAGGTCATCTTCTCACCGGAGAAATGGCTTCATCTTCTTCCTCCGGCTTGGCGGCAGCGGCGGCGGCGGCGACGGCGGAAGCGGTAGTAGAGAAAGAGAGCTTCCGCAGGATCTGGATTCCCTGCGCACTCAACGAGGAGGGCCTCAAGAACATGGATAAAGAGGGGCTTCTCGCCGACGGCAACTGGCGGAGCGGCTTTGAGGAAATCGTCCCCAACCCGCGCGACGGCGAGCGGGTCCACTTCGGCACCCACCTCGATAGAGGTTTGTCGTTTCCTCCCTTGGAGTTCTTCTCCGAGGTGATTGCTCATTACAGATTTCAACTCCATAATCTTCCTCCCAACTCTCTTTTAGAGATGAGCGCATATGCTTCGTTGTGTGAGGGCTTTCTCGGCATTAGGCCGAGTTTGACTCTTTTCCGGTACTATTTTCATGTCTGGAGAAACTCCATTACTGCCGTGTTCCTTACATCACCGGCACTATTAGTTTTTCGCTTAGATGCGAGCGCGCATATCCCAAAAATTCTAGCTAGTGACTCGGTCAAACAATGGCCAGCCACATTTTTCTATCATAAGGATATTCCGGCTCCCGGCAAAGCCACTACTTTGCCGGCTTTTGTTGACGGAGCTGCCAAGGCCCAACCTTCTTGGGACGAGGCTGCTCTGGCTCTTTCCAACGATCTGATCCTCGCTAAGAAGCGGATCGAATATTTGATCAAACACAAGGGTCTGGAGGGATCCGACTTGGTCCAATGCTGGGTCTCACGCTGGATCCAGCCCCTTCAGTACCACGAGGATCGATTGATGCACTCCATCACGTCATCCAAGAAAGATTCCCTCTGCATCAGCCCCAAAGCCTACACCACGCAGGGCTATATAAGCCAGATTAAATGGCTGATCAAGGAGCGGATCGAGAGGAGAATCCCGGAGGTTTCTCTGGATATGCACACGACAGAAAACCCCGTGGTGCCGGTAAGTTTCTACAGTACACCTTTTATGTGTTTAAATCTTTGAGTTACATTCCAATGCTGATATGTTTTCTTATTTTCAGCTCGCTGACCTCCCTGAGTCAGAATTTGCTCTGCTCGAAGGATATCCTCCCGAGTTCTCTCAGGAGACAGAAGTGGTCCCGTTGCCGGACCTTGCGCTCAAGAAGCGCAAAGCTCCGACAGTGGCTGTCGGCACAGAGGAGGTGCCTGTTGTGAAGAGGTAACTTTCAATCACAATTTCTGCCTTTGTACTTTACTCGCATTTCTTTCTGAGATGTAATGTTTTTGACTTTATTACATTCTCAAAGAAAAACCGCTCGTCAAGGGCAAAGGGAAAGGGATTCCTTCGAAGCCGCTATGGCAAACGAAGCTTACCATAGCTTCTCCTGTCGTGGCTCCTCCGACTACTGCCCCTCAACCTTCCACAACGCCGGTGATCTCCCCGGTCGTCGCAGAAGATCTGGCTCCTTCATCGGAGCCTGCGAACCTTGAGTCACATACTAACGTCACCATGGGTGAGTCAGATTTAGATTAGGGTGAACCCTCTTTGGGTAATGATCCCTCGGCAAAAACCTTCACCGAAAACCTTATCAGCAATCCAGGACTTGCCAAGTTTGGCCTGTCTCGGAAATCTCGTGAAGAAATCCAGCGGCTCGCCAAGCAATGCTTGGAGAAAAGTACTTTATATAGCCCTGCGTGGTATAAATGGAAAAACATGAGTTGGAATTCCGACTTACCATATCCTACTTCATGCTTGGGGCTGATGTTTATTTCACCTAAGAATCAATTTACAAACAATGGATCCCAGAACCATGGAAATTCAAATCAACTCCTAATTTAAATGCACACACACATGAATGCTTCATATTTTTAATTGGAAAAGTTTTGGGATGTTACACTCACACATGAACATGATGTAAGTTGGAATTCCAACTCACGATTTCCTTTATTGTATTTTATATCATATCCTCTAGCCCCCAAGCATGAAGTAGGATATATAATCTGGGTTTATGCTACATTACGATGCCAAAGAACGAACTAGTGTAGCCCCCAAGGCTCGTGCTGATATTTAGCAAAAATATTAGCCCGAGTCTTAAGTAGCTTTCTGACTTTGGGTATTCTGACTTACAGAAAGTATGTTCCTATAACCAGGATTTATTGAGGAATGTCTGTGATAAGCGGAGAGAGATCAAAGCTCTCCGGCTTAAAAATGCTGAACTTAAAGTAGCAAAGGGTGAAGCCGAAGGTAAACATTCCGAGATTCAAACCTTGCCTTTGTATTTTCAATGTCGAATTTTTTCTGAACTGTTGTTCTTTTTGGCTTACAGCGCTGGTGAAACAATCCTACGCCATGATTGAAGAGGCCGAGAACCTCAAGACCTTGGTGGTGGAGAACAAGGAGCTTCGCGAAGAGCTAAACCAGCTCAAGGCAGATCATGAAAAGAGCATAGATCAAGTCCTTGAATCCTCCTCCATGGCTACTCAAGAGCGTGATCGCAAGATCACTGCTCAAGATAAAACAATCTCGGACCTCAAGAATGAGCTATGCAGAGAGAGGGACCTTTCCCAGGCGCTTCGGGATGAACTCCAAAGTCTCCCAGAGGAGAAGACCAAAATCAACGACGTCATTTTCGGTACGTTCCATCTGTCTGACTTATTTTTTCTTCGACTTTCTTCAATGTCGGATATTTCTTAACTTGTTTTTGTATATAGGTCCTCTGAACCTGGCGGACTCTTCCTCCACCGAGCCTCGCACCCATCGGCTTACCCAAGTCGGTGACCTGCTTCATGACTTCCGCCAATCCCTTCAGGATATTGGTGAAGCCCTCAAGATTCTGGACATGCACAGCATGTCGGATTTTCAGGTGCGGGACAAGGCAAAGGAAATGCCGCAGCTCGTTGAGGTTTGGAACATGTCCTACGCGCGATCAGGAGCGCAGAACACTCTCACCATGGTCATGAGCCACCATGGAAAAATGGAGATATGGCAAGTGACCAGAGGGTATTCTACAGTGGACGAAGATGGCCAGGAGCACGACATCAAAGCCATTATGGACTCCTGTGCCAGATATGGGTGTCATGTAGCTGACTTGAACAGCTACGATACGCCATTCTTCAACCACGTGGACACTCTGCCTCCGCCTCCAGAAGAAATAGTAGAAATTTTTGACGATGAACGCACCACCTCGGATGTGGACATCTCGGAAAGATATCAAGGCGACGTATCCAGCGAGCCGGCAGCTCCCGTATCTCCTCCTACATCATAGATCAGAAATTTTTGTATTATTCCAGAAAAACATGATGCGTCTGTAAATATGAAATACTTTCACTTTGCTAGTGCTAAGCTTTTGATCTATTCAGCACTTTTTGGCTTTAAGTTTTTTTTGTGTGCCTGAAATGTTTACATAAGCACTTGTATTTTTTCGTCCCGACTTATCATTTATCTGGCTTTCCACCTCGTCCCTTTCGTGAGCCGGCTAAACCTTCCACCGGAAACTTTGCCGAGCAACGGAGCTCAATTGTTAAACCAGTTTAAACTCGGAAACAAAGCCGGCTTCCAGTACCAACAATTCACTACTCGGAAAATGCCCGCATCTAGCAAGACAAATAACCAAAGTAAAGACTAGAAATTTTAGAGTTATACCCAAAGGTAGCAATTTTAGAATCGGAAATCTAGACCAGAACGAACATGAGCATAAAGTACTTTTAAGCATTCTGGGATTTTCGACTATGACATGATCATTTGGAAATAAGATGGTAAAAACTTCTCAGCAAAACTTGAGGCAACCAAAACTTTTATTCCTCACAGAACATGTACATATGTATGATTACAAAGAAGGATAAACTAAGAATAAAAGGGACGTAACTGAGCAATATTCCATGGTATGTCTAACTCATCCGGATTTGTACTGCCTCCAGCTCTCTTTCTCTTATTAGTAGTAGGTCTTTCTTTGACTGGCCTCATGTCAGTTAAGTAGTACGATCCATTGTGCAGTACTCGACTAACTAAGAAGGGCCCTTCCCATAGCGGGGAAAGTTTGTGCTTTCTTTGTTACACAAGCCGGAGAACCAAGTCACCTTTATTGAAAGATCTATCTCGGACTCTCTGGCTATGATACTTGCGTAACTTCTGTTGATAGGCTGTAGATCTCATTTCAGCAATGACGCGAATTTCTTCGACTAAGTCGAGATCATTTTGTCGAGAAATCTCGGCATCCTCTTCAATATACGCGGCCACTCTAGGAGAAGTATGAATCAAATCACTAGGAAGAACTGATTATGCGCCATAGACCAAGAAGAAAGGTGTGTATCCTGTTGACCTGTTTGGAGTTGTTCATAAACTCCAAATTACAGAGGGTAGTTCCTCTGCCCAAGCCCCCATAGCACGCTGTAGTGGTGCTTCGAGTCTCGGTTTTAGGCCTTGTAAGATTAAACCATTTGCTCTTTCGACTTGTCCGTTAGCTTGTGGATGTGCGACTGACACAATGTCAAGCCGGATATTTTGCTCGTTGCAAAATTCAGCCAATTCTCCCATAGAGAAGTTACTCCCATTGTCCGTGATAATGCTATGCGGATAACCATACTGGATTATAACATCCTCGACAAATCTTTTGGCTATTGCTCCATCACAACTAGTGACAGGTTTAGCATCAATCCATTTGGTGAATTTATCCACCATCACTAAGAGGTGACTAAATCCACTTGGAGCTCGTTTAAATGGTCCTACCATATCAAGCCCCCAGACCGCAAAGGGCCATGTTATAGGTATTGTTCACAACTGATCAGCCGGAACATGAGCTTGCTTGGCGTACTTTTGGCAGCCTTTGCACGTCTTGACAAATCGTTCAGCATCTGCCTGAGCTGTAAGCCAGAAAAATCCGTGTCTAAAAGCTTTTGCCACTAAAGATTTGGCTGCAGCGTGGTGACCACAATCGCCTTTGTGGATTTATCTTTAGATTTCCACTCCTTCTTCCGGAGATACACAACGCTGAAAAACCCCAGAAACACTCCGCTTATGGAGCTCACCTTTAACAATAGTATAGGCTTTTGCTTGTCGGATAATCTGCCGGCTCAGCACCTCGTCTTCGGGTAACTTGTCATCTACCAAATAATCAAGGTAGGGTTGAGTCTAGCTGGGAATTATAGCCAGAACTGCTATCAAAGGTGAGTCAGATTTGGTCGGATATTCCTCATGTACTCCCTTTATTGAGGGAACTTTGAGGTGCTCTAGAAAAGCGCCATCCGAGACCTCTTTCCGCGCAGAACCTATCCGAGATAGTGTGTCTGCTTCCTCATTTTCTGCTCCAGGGATGTGTTGAACTTCAAACCCTTCAAACGATTTAGATAGATCATCCACGACAACTTTATATGCTGCATGTGTTTATTTGCATTACAAATATCCGACACTTGTTGAGCAACAAGATCCGAATCTCCATAACACATCAAACGTCGGATGCCAATATCCTTAGCAATCCGGATTCCATGCAGCAGTGCTTCATACATGGCAATATTGTTTGTCAGTGAAGTGGATCTGCAACACGGATAAAAGTTTGTCTCCTTGGGGTGATTTGAGTACCACGCCAGCCCCCGAGCCCCCTCGAGCCTTAGACCCGTCGAATAAGAGGGCCCAATATTCCGACTCAGGGAGGATCATGTTCTCCTTCGTCTCTGTCCAATCAGTGATAAAGTCAGCAAGGATCTGAGATTTGATTGTTGTCCGAGGTTTATACTCAATATCGAAAGCTGAAAGCTCTATGCCCCATTTGGCGATGCGTCCTGTGGCGTCACTATTGTTTATTATATCTCTCATGGGAGCTGTGCTCACCACGGTAATTGGATGCTCCTGAAAGAAGTGTCGTAACTTACGAGATGTTAGAAAAATACCATAAGCCAACTTTTGATAGTGCGGATACCGCTGTTTTCATTCCGTCAGGACCTCGCTGACAAAGTAAGTCGGACACTTCACCAGGTGTTCCTGATTTTCCTCTAGTCTCTCCACTACCATGACGATACTAACAACCTTATTTGTCGCAGCAAGGTAGAGCAACATCGGTTCCTTAGGTTCCGGCGCTGCAAGGATAGGAGCAGATGAGAGTACTCTCTTCAGATCTTGTAGTGCAGCTTCAGCTTCGTCAGTCCAAACAAAATCCTTGGTCTTTTTCAGGAGTTTGTATAATGGTGCGACTCTTTCACCAAGCCGGCTTACAAATCGACTGACCATAGCAATGCAACCAGTTAATATTTGTACGTCCTTCAGGCGAGTTGGCCTGGAAATATTGATTATATCCTTGATTTTGTCTCGGTTCGCCTCTTTGAGACACAATGAAACCTAACAATTTTATGGATGGCATTCCAAAGAAGCATTTCTTCAGGTTAAGCATGATGTTGTATTTTCGTAGATTGGCAAATGTCTCCTCCAAGTCGGAATTCAATGTTTCCTTCTTTTTGGACATCACGGCGATATCATCCACGTATGCATGCACATTGCGTCCGAGTTGGTCGTGGAGGCAACGCTGCATCATGCGCTGGTACATAGCTCCTATGTTCTTTAGCCCAAAGGGCATCATAACAAAACAGAAGGTTCCAAAAGGGATTATGAATGAAGTTTTGACTTTGTCAGATTCCTTCATCCGGATTTGGTGATAGCCGGAATATGCGTCGAGAAAACAGAGGAGTTCCGAGCCTGCCGTAGAATCGATAACTTGATCAATTCTAGGCAGAGCGAACGGATCTTTTGGACAAGCCTTGTTCAAGGCAGTATAATCAACACACATCCTTAAATCAGTGGTGTCCTTTTTAGGGACCATTACAGGATTGGCCGACCACTCAGTGTGGATGACCTCTTCTATGAATCCGGCTAACTCGAGTTGTGCTAGTTCCTTAGCTATTGCCTTACGCTTTTCGTCACCAAACCATCGTAGGGACTTTTTGACGGGTTTAGTGTTCGGGTTTACATTTAGAGAGTGCTCGGCAAGTTCCCTAGGTACTCCGGTCATGTCAGATGGCTGCCATGCGAAGATATCTTGATTTGCTTGGAGGAACTTGACGAGCGCGCTTTCCTATGCGCTACTTAGGCCTACGCCTATCTGGGTCACCTTGGAGGGGTCATCATCCTTCAACGGTGCTTTCTTCGTCTCTTCTGATGCCTTGAACTCCGGATTTGGCTTTGTCACCTCCTTCTTCATTGCGGGCATCTCGGACGGATCTATGCTTTTCTTGATCTCCTGGTACTCCTGGGCGTGTAGCACGGCTTCGGCAAAGGTGACGTTTCCATCCTCTCACTCTCGCGCTTTCTTCGGGTCTCCCCTGATGGTGATCACGTTGTTGGGACCTGGAATTTTCATCATATTGTGAATGTAACACGGACGACCCATAAAAGCCCAGTAAGCCAGACGTCCGAATATAGCGTGGTATGCTCTCTTGAAAGGGACCAATTCGAAAGAAAGTGCCTCCGTCCGATAGTTCTTTGGAGTTCCAAAGGTAACATCCAAAGTAATCTCTCCCAGGGAATTAGCTTGTCTTCCTGGGACAACTCCGTGAAAGATCACAGAGCTATGGTTCAGCAGGGTTTCCGAGATCTTCATCCGGCGTAGCGTTTCGACATAGAGAATATTGATGCTACTACCACCATACATGAGGGTCTTGGAGAAACCATAACCGTCAATAAGTTTGTTGATGATTAAGGCATATTTTCTTCGCCTGTGCAACTTAGGAGGATGATCAGCACGGTCAAATGTGATTGCCACTTCTGACCAATCCAGATATTGAGGGACAGCCGGAACTGTTGCATTGAGCTCGTGGAGAACTGCTTTCTTGACCTTTGCTGGTTGAGATCCGAGGAAGGTGACGTAAGTGTCCTTGGTGGGAAAAGTTTTCTTCCCTTCCATCTTGGGATTTGAAGTATCAGCTTCCTCCATGTCGGAATCTTCCTTGGTCTCTTTGTCTTTTTTAGGATTTTTCTTTCCCTTCTTCCGCTTAGCTTTGTAGCCCGCTGTATCATCTCTTTTGATGTCGTCATTGAAACGACATTCAGCGTTGGTGTTGGACGAGCCCCCATTGGCGTCTAGGTGATGCACACATGTGTTATTGGCAATGTCGGCCCAAGAGTAGGTTTTGCCTGGTTGCTACTCTCCTCTACCTTGGACCCTTGAAGTCCCACGGCCACGCCCGCGGCCTCCGCCACGTCCTCTAGACCCGGAAACAGTAGTAACCACCGCTGTTTCCGTGTTGGGTTTTTCTTCCGAGGTATTTTTTCTCTTCTGAGCTTGTTGCTTTGGTTGTCTTGTCGACTGAGGCATAGCTAGGACATTGAGTAATCCCTCTGCATCGTCGTCAGCATCTACATACTTGCTCGATGTTTCTATCATCTCTCCCAAATCAGTGACCTTGTCGCACTTCAAGCGATGACGTAATAGACCAATTGGGAGTCCTGCGATGAAAGCTTCAATCTCGGTTTGATCGTTTACTCCATCACAGGAGTTCTTGGTGTCGATCCATCGTACGAGATAATCCCAGCAAGTTTCTCCAGCTTTCTGGGTGCAACGCTGTAGGTCTCCGACCGAACAGGGCCTTCGATATGTGCCTTCCAAATTCCGAAAGAACGCACTTTGCATGTCATACCAATTATGGATGGTGTTCTCCGGAAGTTCACTAAGCCATGATCACGCCATCTTCCGCAACATAAGCGGGAGATATCGGGTTGCGACCAGGCTGTTTCCGCCTTTGGCGATACAGGAAGCTTGGAAAAAATCCTATAGCCAAGTATTTGGCCGAGCAATGCCGTCGTAGGCTTGGATGTGCCTTGAGATAGCAAATCCTTTCGGGAATCTTGTAGCTCTGATGCGTGGTCCGAAGCACTTTGGGCCCACGTACATGTCATCGTTTTCATAGCGCCGCGCCTCTATGTTGGAATTGATCCTGTGCCTTATGTCGCTCGGGGATAGAGATCGTCCCGAAGGCTGTGGCTGCAGTGCCTTGGAGCCAGACTTCGGCTTCTGCCACCACCTCCTCCGCCAAGTCGTCCTCCTTGTCCCCCTTGGGAGCCGTTGTGATGACTGCTTGGTGGAGAGGGTGGGGCAACTGAATTGTTTCCGGCTGATCGACGGCCTCCGTCCGGAGCGTCATTATTCCAGTTCCGGGGAGGATCTTGACTATGACGAGCCCCCTGCCGGCTTGTGCCAGCATGGTTTCCGTCGTTCCTTCGTCCGTCGTTCCCACCACAATGAGGATCAGCCGGACGGCTTGCATGTTTAGGAGGTGGCATTTTTTGACGATCCTCCTCCCTACGTTTCTCTTTATCTTCTCCCCTTCGATCGTTACATTCTCGTCGGGGAGGGTTCCTCGGATTCAGTGCAGCAATGGCATCTTTCTCGGCCTCTGGAGCGACGTTGCTCCAGTTACGGGTAGTTCTGTGATGCTATCCTAACGATCCGGTTCTTGAATAATTGTCTTCCTGTTGTTCGGGGTTATGATACTGCGCCCGAACGTAATGGGATCTTACGCCAGCCCATGCCGGATCTGTGCGACATTGGTCAGAATCCGAGACCAGTTTTTGATTTCCGGATAGGGCGACCTTTTGCTGCTCCAGTCCCTTGTTGAGTAGTTTAATACCCAAACGAATCTCCTCCGGTCCTGGATTAGCCGATAGAATTTCTCAGGCCGCCACGGTATTCTGTACTAGGGTTGGGTAAACCCAATCTCCATTGCTATCTTTCTGTGGGTTCCCCATCTCATCCCCAAAAAGGACGGCACAGACACGTGGGAATTGGTCGTCATTGGTGTGACGCTTTTGTGTCTTCTGATGCAACCGAGACATGTAGTCCTTAGTTGACATGCGTTTCTTCTCCACCTCGATGTTTTTGGCTTCATCGAGGAGTTGTTGACGACGCGCTTCTAGGGCTTGCTCCCTTTCGTCCAGCTCATCCGCAGTTAGTTCTACGGCTGTAGGGATAGGTGTGCTTAATGCAGCATCCCGATGAGTTTACGCGCACCTTCGGTGATCACGTGTCCATCCACTAATGCTTCTTTTTTCAGCTCTTCTGGGATAAGTGCTCCATCTGAGTCTTCCTCGTATTCCTCGGCAATCACCTCCTCTGTCAGAGGGTCTTTTTACGGGGTCTTGTTCTTCTTGTTCCTCTTCTTTGCCTTCTTGGCAGCACCGGTAGCAAAGACGGCTTTGGGTCCGTTTCCCGGAGTCAAGCTCTGATTGGTACTTTCGGACATCTAGACTTCGGGATTATCTACGACGTCCATGTCATCCTGCGCTTTGGGAGAGTGTTCCCCAGATCCTTCATCCATGGCTTCTCCTTCTTCTGCAGCTTTGGAGTTGTACTCCTCTTCATATTCCGCGGAGAACTTTCGGAAATCTGCCGACGTCATAGATTCATCCGAGAATGCGGGAACATCGGCGTTTGTTCCAATTGCCTCTAGCACAGAGTCGATGTTTTCTCCAGCATCGGAAGAGTCGGATCCGGATCCTACGTATCTGACGAAGTGTGATGCGTGCTTCCTGAGGTACCTGCGGCTTTCGCGATCAGCCATGTCAAAACTTTTGATGGTCTCAAGGATTGCATCCGCGCTTTTGCCTTGCAGTATCATATGTCTTAGTGTGTACCTCAGGAAAGGCCTGTCTGTCCCGGCGTCGTCAGAGCCAGAATCAGTGTCGTTGTTATGCTCCTCCTGAATTTCGACTTTCACGGGTGGGTCGATCTGGGATCTGGCTTCTCCAGGGAGATCCACTCTAGATTCGACTTGGGCCGCTAGGTTTTCTTCAGGATCGGATTTCTCCACTATCTCCGCAACTGGTGTGGGCTGGGTGGGATTAGGGTTTTCTGAGATCCGTAACTCTGCCGTCTCCGTGGACAAAGGGGTCCCAGAAAATTCTACTGCCTCTATAATCACCGCTGGGGTGGGTTGGGCAAGTTCAGTGAAACCGATGTAAACATCGATCTTGCCAAAAGACATGATTGTGTAGGCAGTCATGGCCTCCCTAGCCAGAATCCACGTCTCGTCGGCAATGATGAGAGGGACATCGCTGGCGTAGAGGATGTGACCGACGGTGATAGTCTCGCCGGTTCCGATTCCTGCAGATTCCGCTCGGAATGCAGATCCGAAGCTCACTTGCCCCACGGTAGGCGCCAACTGTCGTTGGATTGAGGACAAGTAACTCCATGAGGGGGTCCTCGAGGCATGCGGAAGAGAGGGGTGTGAGACGTACGGTGTTCCGGGACGGTGAGCACACAAGTTTACCCAGGTTCGAATCCGCCGGCTTTGGATGGATCCTACTCCTGCTAGCAATCCAGTAATACGGCAAAGCCGGAATATGGGTTACAATGGTTTCGCCTGTGCGAGTTGAGGGTCCAAAGTATTGGGTTGTGCCCTAAAGGCTCTCCCTAGGATGGCTTATATAGATATCCGGCCTAGGGTTTACAGGAGAGATCTATCCGGCTACGACTAAGAGTCGGTTACAGAGTACATCTTGAACTACAAGTAACATTATGGGCCTAAGTCGGTAAGTCTTCTGGGCCTTCCCGTAGCCGGATTGGACTCCATCTTTCTCCCTGACTGGGCCGCCCGTGAAGCAAAGCTCTAACCCGAAGTATGCCACCTTGGTCAGTGAGGAACTGTGAGGATACCCGGAAAGTATATCCCCAACATAGAGCGTGATTTGCCCATCCTTCGTGGTAACGTAGATGTATGGAAGTCGAGGGCGGAGAAGGCTACTGCTCGAGAACAGTATTTATTGGAGGAGGTGACGCAGCTAGGCGATTAGTTCAAGTGTTAGCTTCCTGCCCTCTTATCTTTCCTCGTAGTCAAGCGCGGTAGTTCCTTGTCTTCATACTTTGCCTTTTTTGCTTGGTGTAGTTGTCAGTGCTTGTCATCTGCAGGATGAAAAGGACAGAATTGCCATTCGCATGAACGACATGACCTAGGAACAGCTTCAGGCGAGTGGATATTTCAAGGTTGATCACGATCGTGTGGTCGCGCTTGCGACCCTGCAGGATCGTGTTGCTCGAGTACTCCACTTCCTCAAGAAGGCGTAGTCATGTCTGAGAAATATCTATCAGATGATGTTTCCGCTAGACGTCGTCCCTTCGATCATGTTGGCTCTTCTGGCTAAGTTTCATGATTTGAGCGTGGTTCACGAGTGCGTGCGACAACAACTCTTGGCTGGTGCAAAGGCTGCCTTATCGTTGGTGCGACTTCATAGGCCTGATGTTGACATTGCAGCTATTGTTGCTGGGCCGCCGGCGCCGCCGGCAGGTTCGTCCTGGAATATGGTTCCACATTACCGGGCGGTAGATCGCCGAGCAGAGGAAATTTTCGACTTCTTTGAGGAGCAGACAAACGTTCTTTTGCTGCAGCAGTGGCTTAACTTGTATCCTGCACAAAAGTGTACCAGCATTGTAAAGTTTGTATGTATACGTAATGTAATTGTTGTTATATTGATATGTAAAAAGCTTGCTAGCTTATATGTTATTCGAGTGTGTTGCACTTTGCGATTCATTTTCATTAGCCTGACGTGTTTTATCTCAGCGCCTAGCCAACCTGTTAGTTGCGTTGCTGCTGGGTTGGTTTTGGTCAAGGGTTCGATTAATGCGTTAGCTACTCAGGATATCGCGACCAGTTTGTGGAACAGGTGTATAAAGGGTGGCGCAGCCCCCGAGTGGCAATGTTGCCAGAAATTGAAAGAAAACACAGAGTTTCGGGGCACTTAGCTTTATTTATTCACAGAATAGTACGAGGTACAATTTGTGGCTAAGTATCCTGGCTGAAAAGCCTTATTTGTAATGTAAAAGGAGAGAAACACGACTAGGGATAGAAGCGCCGCAGCTACGCGACGTTCCAGGGGTTGGAGTATGCGACTCCTGTCTCAAAACATTTAAGGCGATATGTGCCACCTAGGATTACTTCTGTAATCACGTAAGGTCCTTCCCACGGGGACTCGAACTTGAGATGCCCTTGTTGCTTCAGTCACAGGACCAGGTCTCCTTCGATGAAAGACCTGGGGTGTAACCTTCTGCCATGGTAGTTGCGGAGGTTTTGCCAATAGATCGTTGATCTCTCCACTGCGATTTCTCTTGCTTCGTCGAGGAGGTCGATGGAGTCTTTGAGTGCAAGAGTTGACTCCTTCTCGCTGTAGGCGACCACCCATGGGGCTTTGAAGCGTACTTCGGCGGGTAGCACCGCTTCGGCACCGTGCACCATGAAAAACGGGGTGTACCCCGTGGCGCTATTGGGAGTTGTGCGTAGGCTGTAGAGTACGGATTGCAGTTCGTCCGGCCAGCATCCCGCAGCTTGCTCGAGTGGCCAGAGGAGTCGCTTCTTGATTCCATCACAGACGAGGCCGTTGGCCTTTTCGACTTGACCGTTGGTCTAAGGATGAGCTACGGAGGCGTAGCTTATGTTGATTCCCAGATTTTTGCAGAAACCCTGGAACTCCTTAGAGGTGAAGTTCCTTCAATTGTCCGTGATGATGCTATGTGGCACTCTGAAGCGATAGACAATGGACTCGAAGAATTTGACGGCACTGTTTCCTGACTGGTTTGTCACCGGCATGTCCTCTATCCATTTGGTGAACTTGTCGACTGTGAGTAGGAGGTAGACATAGCCCCCACGCGAGGATATTGGAAGTTTGCCGACCATGTCGAGTCCCCATTGTGTGAAGGGCCAGGCCAATGGTATTGTCCAGAGTTCCGTACCAAGTGCGTGCGGTTTGTCCGCGAATCGCTGACAAGCGTGGCATCTTTGGACGATTTCCTTAGCGTCGTGCATGGCCGTGGGCCAGTAGAATCCAGCTCGTAGAGCTTTGGCGATGAGGGCATGACTGCCGGCTTGGTGCCCGCAAGTCCCTTCATGTATGTCAAGGAGGAAAGCCCTTCCGTCCGTGTTGGAGACGCACCGTTGGAGTACTCCTGTGATGATGCACTTGTATAGTTCGCCGTTGATAACAGTGAACGCCTTGGATCGCCGCGCGATGTGCCGTGCGTCAGTCGGATCGTCCGACAGCCTCTTGCTAAGAAGGTATGTGATGTATGGTTTAGTCCAAGATGGCTCGATCATCATGACACCCATTGGACCTTCGAGTCCTGTGTCAAGATCGAGGTCATCGAGTGCCATTGGCTCATTGGGTGGTGCAGCCCCTAAGTCCTTTGTTGCGCTTGTTTTCTTCTCTATGGCCTTCGACTTGATGGAGCGTTTGCAGATATGCTCGAAAAATACCCCAGGTGGTATGGGGGCGTAGAGCCGATGTTGGCGAGTGCGTCCGCCTCTTTGTTTCTTTTGTGGCCTACGTGTCGTAGTTCGCAACTGTCGAAATCCCCTTCGAGTGTGTCGTAGAGGTCGCGGTAGGCGGTCATGTTGTCGTTCAGTGTGTCGCACTCGTGCATTGTTTGGTTGACCACCAGTTTGGAGTCGCTGTAAATGATGAGCCTCTTGGCGCCGCAGGCTTTCGCCATCTGCATCCCGTGCAGCAGGGCCTCATATTCAGCTTCACTGTTGGTGGCCGTGAACTGCATTCGCATAATGTATTTCAGCTTCGCTCCTTGGGGCGATGTTAGTATGACACCTGCGCCAGCTCCGTCCTTTTGTTTGGATCCATCGAAGTGCATTGTCTAGAGATAGGACATATCTGGCTTTTTGGGGAGCTGGTTCTCCATCTAGTGCACAAAGAAATTAGGGAGGACTTGCGACTTGATCGCGTCGCGCTTCTCGTATGTGATGTCTCATGGAGACAGCTCAATTCACCAAAGCACGACTCGTCCGGTGGCGTCGGGATTATTGAGAATATGTCCAAGTGGGGCGTCGTTGACTACCACAATTGGGTGCTCTTGGAAGTAGTGGCGCAGTCGCCTGGCTGTCATGAAGACGCCATATGCCAGCTTCTGGTAGTGTGGGTACTGCTGCTTTGTTGGCGTGAGTACCTCGCTGAGGTAGTAGACTGGGCGTTGCACCCCGTTGACTTTGTTTTCTTCGGCGCGTTCTACCACGAGCACCGTCTTGACCACCTGGTTGATGGCGGAGATGTACAATAGTAGTGGTTCTTTTTCATGCGGCGTCACCAATACTAGCGAGGTGGAAAGTAGGCGCTTGAGATCTTTGAATGCTTCTTGTGCCTCGTCGGTCCATTCGAACTTGTGGGCCTTGCGGAGAAGTTGGTAGAAGGGCAATGCCTTTTCACCCATTTGACTGATAAATCGACTAAGCGCCGCGATTCCCCCAGCGAGCTGCTGAACGCCTCTTACATTCTTCGGCTTCTCCATGGCCAATATGGCTTTTATTTTCTTCGGGTTTGCCTCGATCCCCCTCACAGAGATGAGATACCCGACTAATTGCCCAGATGGCACGCCGAACGCGCATTTTTCTGGATTGAGCTTGATCCGGTAGCGGTCGAGGTTGGCGAAGGTCTCGCGGATATCATCGATTAGCGAGGCTTCCTCCTTGGTCTTGATGACGATGTCATCAACATAGACTTGTATATTGCGACCAAGTTGGCTCTTGAGGCAGGCATGCATGCACCGCTGATAGGTTGCTCCTGCGTTTTTGAGCCCGAAGGGCATTGTGTTATAACAGAACACACCAAAAGGTGTTGTAAAAACCGTCTTCTTTTGATCTTCCTCCTTCATTCGAATCTGATTGTAGCCTGACTAGGCGTCGAGGAAGCAGAGTCGTTCACATCCTGCGGTGGAGTCGATAATTTGGTCGATTCGTGGTAGCGGGAAGTGATCTTTTGTGCAGTGCTTATTCAAGGAGGTGAAGTCCACGCACATCTGCAGGATATCCGTGTCTTTTTGGGCACCAGCACTGTATTAGCGAGCCAAGTGCTTTCCTTGATCTCGTGTATGAAGTTTGCGTCGAGGAGTCTATTGATCTCCACCCCGACTGCTTTTGCTCGTGGTTCAGATAGCCGACGGATTGTTTGCTTGACTGGCTTGGCGTCTGGATCCACGTTAAGTGCGTGCTCTGCGAATTCCCTGGGAACTCCTGGCATGTACACAGGACAGGCGAAGATTTCCGAGTGCTCACGGAGGAATTCGACGAGCGTGAGTTCCTATGTGGAACTCAAGTTGTTTGCGATGAGGGCCGTCTTGGTCGGGTCCGTTGGGTGGACCTGGATTTTCTTCGTGTTTACCGACGAGTTGAAGGACAGGTCGGGTGAGCTTCGCCTTCTTAGGGGAGAAATATTGTTATCCGTCGACTCCTTCAATCTTGCGAGTTCTTCCTGCATGCCGCAGGACTTGGAGATTCTGTTGAATTCCCTGTCGCAACTATCGGACCTCTCGATACTCCCATTGATTGTGATGACGCTATTTGGACCTGGCATTTTCATATGCAGGTAGGCGTAGTGCGGTACTACCATGAACCTAGAGAACACGACGCCTCCAAGGATGCAGTGATACTATGAAGGCCAGTCGACGACTTCAAAGTCGATGCGCTCGCACCGAATGTTTTTTGGCATGCCGAAGATGACGTCGAGGTTGATTTTGCCCAGGGGATATATGCCCTTGCCTAGGACGATGCCGTGGAATGTTGTGTCTGAGACCTCCAGGCATGTCAGAGGCATCCTCATTGCACGCAAGGTACTTGCGAACATGAGATTGATGCCGCTTCTGCCATCCATGAATACACGACTCATGTCGAAGCCTCCGATCTGCGCCTCGAGTACGAGGGGATAGTGGCCTGGACGAGGGACTTGGCGCTGATGGTCACGCTTGTCGAAGGTGATGCAGGAGTCGCTTCCACTGAGGTACTCAGTCGTGGGTGGTGGGGAGTGTGTCGCGAAGTTGACCTGGCGAGTGATGGCTTTCTGCACCCAATTAGAGGGGTGTCCCTTTTGGATCATCATGTTGCCTATGTCCCGTGGGTACGGTTCGCCTCCGTGATGCTGTACGGCGCACCCGCGGGTGGTGGTGGTCCAGGTGGCGGTGGAGGATCTCCATGTGCCACAGCGCCTAGGGGGGCCCATAGCCCCTATTGACCACATTGCTATTCATCCAAGCTAGGCCCTCATCGAGTTTGAGGAACTCGCAGCAGTACTTGAGGAGGTGGCTGGACTTCTTTTTGCCGTCATGCTTGTTGATGTAGAAGTGCACGGTGCACGGACCTGACAGTTTATCCTCGATGGTTGTTGCGGGTGCCTCTTTGCGAGTGCGGCGCTGCCATACCTGCGTGGTTTTCCCAGAGTCGAGGTATCCACCGCTGTGATAGCCGCTGTTGTGGCCGTCATCGCATTTATCGGTGTAGCCGGCTGCGACCATGTTGATGTCGTCTCAGTCATCATAGGTGCGCATTCACCGCTTGCCTCGGCTGTCGCGTCTGCGCCCGAGATCTTCATCGTCGTCGGAGTAGGTGCGGTTTCTCAACGAATCTTCTCCATTGGCCCATTGATTCGTGATCTCCATCAGGTGGTCGATTGTTTGGGGCTTTGAGCGGCCCAGCGCCTCTCTGAGCTCCATGCGGCGAACACCGTCGTTGAATGCATCGATTGCGCAGTCTTCTGAGATGTTTTTCGTGGAATTTTTGATGATGGACCACCTCTGGATGTATGAGCGTAATAATTCGCCTGACCTTTGCTTGCAGTTCATCAGCTCTTCGATTGATGTGGGCCTTTTGTAAGTGCCCTTGAAATTGCGGACAAAGCTATAGGCCAGCTCTTCCCAACTACGAATGGATCCGCGCGGGAGATTATTGAACCATGCGCGGGCGGCGCCCTGCAGCTGCAGCTGCAGGCATTGCATGGACGTGCTTCAACTCCCGCCATGTAGCTTAACCTAGGAGAAGTGGTCCTACAACCAGATCTTCGGGTCTTGTAGGCCATCGAACTTTGAGTTTTCTAAGGGGAGTTTGAATCCTTTAGGCATTGATACGTCCATTTTGCATCACTATTCTATGTCTTAATTCACTATTATTCATTGATATATTTCGTATTGAGAGGTGATACTTATGTTATTTCATCTATTTTTGCATGGTTGATGACTTTTGGAGCATGGCAAGCTGCAGTCAGGATTCTGATGGAAAAGGTGTTGTTTGGAGGCAAGTTCGCGAAGATCAGAAAATCCAAGAAAATATATGGAAAATTCTATTTTTCCAGAAGACTCGGGATGCCAGAAGATGGAGTGGAGGTGGGCCACAGGGGGCCCACACCACCCCATGGCGCGGGCAGGCCTAGGCCGCGCCTAGGAGTGGTGTGGCCATCTTGGCCCACTCCAGCCTCCCTCCTCTGGCGTATATCATCCCCACGAAACCCTAAGACTCAGGGAGGGACCACAGAAAGATTTCGCCGCCTCTGCGGGGCGGAAAACACCGAGAGAGAAAGATCTCTCCGGCAGACAGATTTCTGCCGGGGGAATTCCTTCCCGGAGAGGGGAGATTGTCGCCATCAACACCACCATCAAGTTGGACTTCATCGGGATCATCATCATCACCACCATCATCACCATCAGCATCCTCATCACCATCTTCATATTGCTGTAACAATTGGTTGAATCTTGCTATAGTTCATAGGGGAAACTTTCCCGGTGTTGATTACTCTTTGTAGTTGATGCTATTGAGTGAAACATTGAATTATTGTTTATGTTCAGATTGTTATACATCATTATTCCATCTCTGATCATGATCCATATGATGTCTTGTGAGTAGTTCGTTTTGTTCTTGAGGACATGGGAGAAGTCTTGTTGTTAGTAGTGGAGTTGCGTTCAGAAAGATTCAATAGATTGTTATTTAAGTTGTGGTTTACTTCTTCTAGTGGTGTCATATGAACGTCGACTACATGACACTTCACCTATATGGGCCTAGGGGAATGCATTGTGTATTTGGCTACTAATCGTAGGGGTTGCCGGAGTGACAAAAACCTGAACCCCCGTTAGGAAACCATTGCACAAGGGACGTAAGGGTCTTAGAGTTTAAAGCCGTGGTTAGGTTTCTACCTTAATTACTTTATTGTACTTAAGCATCTACCTGATGGATCTTCTGAAGCATCTGGCGCCGCAAAGTTCAGTCCCATCCTCTTCTGAATTAGTCGAACGGGCGCGTCGTGCGCGTGAGTTTATCGTGCACATCGTAGTCGTGGTCGTGTCGCTGTGAGCAGCAACATCGAGGCAGATCGTGACTATCGTCGCTGGACGAGGGTGAAGAATAGAGTTTTGCCAGTGTCGTGCCTTTCTTCGGCTCTGGCGTCGGCGCTTTGTCGAGGGCGGCCTCGACTATCCCCATGCCCGCGATCGTAGATCGGTGCATGGCGGCTCGGGGATCTCTAGCCGGCGGCTGGTTGTTGAGGAGGTACATGGTGGCCACTGTCACCGCCGCTTGCAGCGTCTTTGGGACCACGTTACCCCGTGTATCGACTGTCATAGAGCTGAAGTCGAGGACCTTTACAGCTTCTATGCGTTCTTGCTCGGTGAGATGGGCCATTCGAGATCGCCTCTTGTTTGCGACATACTCTTTGCCTTTAGAGGAGGATCCTCCATGGGAGGAGATCTCGGCTCGCCAGAGGCTTGACTCGTCTGCCTCCTTTTTACGCGCCTCAAGTTGCATGATTGTATGTAGCTGCCGCTTGTATTCCTCCTTCAGGAGCCAATGGTAGCCCATTCGAAGTTCTTGTGAGGAGCCGATGGGAAAAGGGTTGCCTCGCAAAGCCTCTCGGCAACGGGCCCACTCGTTGTCGTTGAGCCTAATCACGACACGCTCACCAGTGTGTTTGTTCACCATGGTCGGAGGTTCGACTGCTCCCCCGTTGTTGACAGGCGCGCCATTACCACCGTTGGTGGGGCCACCATTGGGCGGTCTTCCATTAGGCGTGCCGCCATTATGCGGGTCAGGCCTGGTGCCACCGTTTACGTGATTGGCACTAGTTTCGTCGGCGTTGATGATGGCGCACATGAAGTGGTTGGGGAAGCTATTTCTCCCGCAACTTTCGGATCCGGATCCGTAGACTCCATCCTCCGTCGCTAGGTCACCCAGATCAGATCCGCGACTGATGTCGTTGTCCGTGCTCTCAGCTGTTGCTGAGGTGTTGAGCTCACTGAGGGTGCCTATTGGTGGCGGGAACCATGATGCTGGAGCAATCGCGGGTTCTGTTGTCTGGTCAGGCATGCGAAGCATGCCCATCTGACCAACCTGGAAATGGAAGCTCCCAATCGCCAAGATGATTCCATCACCCACGGACTCGAAAGACGGGCGAGTGGCCAGCGTGTGGACGGTGAAGTCGAACACGCCGAAGAGCTGGCGAATCTCTGCTGTTGCAGAGTTGTAGATCGCGGTTGATGGGGCCGAAGAAGCCGCGACATCAGCACTCCCAATTCCCACAGACGACGCCAATTAACGAGGGTTTAACTCGTCAATGCCCATTCTTATGGACTTGGGTTTTCGAGAAGGAGGGAGCGCTAGAGGCATCAATTGGCTAGAAAACAAGCACTCAGGGAGAGTCGAAGATTTACCCAGGTTCAGGCCTCGTAGAGGTCCCCACTCCTGCTTTTCTACTCTTGGAATTAATGAAGGAATCGACGATTACAATGGTGCGCAGATGCAATCTAGCGAGGGTTGTGGAAACTAGGGTTGCATGTGTCCTCCTCGCCGCCCCTCCTAGCCTTTATAGATAGGCTGGGTCTCAGATAGCAAGTCGAGTCGGTTACAAGTTACAAGTTAGGGTTTTCCCTTGGGTCAATCGAGTCCTCCATCTAGGCCTTGGCAACGCCGTGGGATTCCGCTATATGCAGGCCGTATACACCAAACTCGAGTTCTTTTCATAAACCACATGTACAAACCACATAAGGATCCGCCGGTGTCATTCGATGTGTGTTCTTTTCATGAACCACACCCAGTGTCATTGGATGTGTGTTCTCACACACCACACATGGATCCACCAGTGTCATTGCATGTCTGTTCTTTTCATGAACCACACATGGATCCACCCAGTGTGATTTCACGTTAGTTCTTCTCACAAACCACATAAGGATCCACTAGTGTCATTACATGTCTGTTCTTTTCATGAACCACACCCAGTGTCATTGCATGTCCGTTCTTCTCACAAACCACACATGGATCCACCAATGTCATTGGATGTGTGTTCTTTTCATGAACCCCACACAATGTCATTGGATGTCTGTTCTTCTCACAAACCACATAAGGATACACTAGTGTCATTGGATGTGTGTTCTTCTCATAAAGCACACCCAGTGCCATTGGATGTGTGTTCTTCTCACAAACCACACATGGATCCACCAGTATCATTGCATGTGTGTTCTTTTCATGAACCACAGCTAGAGTCATCGCATGTCTGTTCTTCTCACAAACCACATATGGATCCACTAGTGTCATTGCATGTGTGTTCTTCTCATAAACCACAGCTAGAGTCATCGCATGTCTGTTCTTTTCACAAACCACATAAGGACCCACCGGTGTCATTAGATGTGTGTTCTATTCATGAACCACACCCAGTGTCATTGGCTGTGTGTTCTTCTCAAAAACCACACATGGATCCACCAGTGTCATTGCATGCTTGTTCTTTTCATGAACGACACATGGATCCACCCAGTGTGATTGCATGTCAGTTCTTCTCACAAACCACACATGGATCCATCAGTATCATTGCATGCATGTTCTTTTCATGAACCACACCTAATGTCATTGGATGTATGTTCTTCTCACAAACCACATAGGGATACACCAGTGTCATTACATGTCTGTTCTTCTCATGAACCACATCTAGAGTCATCGCATTTTTGTTCTTCTCACAAACCACATAGGGATACACCAGTGTCATTGCATGTCTGTTCTTCTCATGAACCACATCTAGAGTCATTGCATGTCTGTTCTTCTCACAAACCACATAAGGATCCACAAGTGTCATTGGATGTGTGTTCTTTTCATGAACCACACACAGTGCCATTGGATGTTTGTTCTTTTCATAAACCACATAAGGATCCACTAGTGTCATTGGATGTGTGTTCTTTTCTTGAACCACACCAGTGTCATTGCATGTGTGTTCTTCTCACAAACCACACATGGATCCACCAGTGTCATTGGATGTGTGTTCTTTTCATGAACCACACATGGATCCACCGAGTGTGATTGCATGTCAGTTCTTCTCACAAACCACATGAGGATCCACCAATGTCATTGCATGTATGTTCTTTTCATGAACCACACCCAGTGTCATTGCATGTCTGTTCCTCTAAACAAACCACATAAGGATACCCCAGTGCCATTGCATGTATTTTCTTCTAAAAAACCACACATGGATCCACTAGTGTCATTGGATGTGTGTTCTTTTCATGAACCACAGCTAGTGTCATTGCATGCTTGTTCTTATCACAAACCACATGAAGATCCACCAGTCTCATTGGATGTGTGTTATTTTCATGAACCACACCCAGTGTCATTGGATGTCTATTCTTCTCACAAACCACATAAGGATTTGTTCTCATGAACCACACCCAGTGTCATTGGATGTGTGTTCTTCTCACAAAGCACACATGGATCCACCAGTGGCATTGCATGCATGTCAGTTCTTCTCACAAACCACACATGGATCCATCAGTATCATTGCATGCCTGTTCTTTTCATCAACCACACCTAATGTCCTTGCATGTTTGTTCTTCTCAAAAACCACGTAGGGATACACCAGTGTCATTGCATGTCTGTTCTTCTCATGAACCACATCCAGAGTCATCGCAGGTCTGTTCTTCTCACAAACCACATAGGGATACACCAGTGTCATTGTATGTCTGTTCTTCTCATGAACCACATCCAGAGTCATTCATGTATGTTCTTCTCACAAACAACATAAGGATCCATAAGTGTCATTGGATGTGTGTTCTTTTCATGAACCACACCCAGTGTCATTGCATGTTTGTTCTTCTCACAAACCACATAAGTATCCACCAGTCTCATTGGATGTGTGTTCTTTTCATGAACCACACCCAGTGTCATTGGATGTCTATTGTTCTCACAAACCACATAAGGATTTCTTCCCATGAACCATGATACATTGCAAATGTATCTATAATTTTTGATGTTCCATGCTTGGTTTTATCCACTTTCTTGTGTTTTGTTCCAACTTTGGAGTACTTTTCATATGATTTCTTGGACTAACCTATTAACAAGAGACTTAGTGCCAGCTGCCTGTTTTCTACTGTTTTTGGTTCCAGGAAAGTCAAAAAATGAATATTCTCGGAATTCGACGGGACAAAAGTCAAAGTGCCTATTTTTCCAGAAGGGATCAAGTGCCAGAATACGAGACGGAGAGGGACCAGGGGGCCACCACACCACCTGGCCGCGCGGCCCAGCCTGGCCCCCGCCGGGGGTGGTGAGGCTAGCCCTGGCACCCCCTCGTCCTCCCCTTCCGCCTATATATTGCCCTTGGGACGAAAACCCTAAATACCCGATCAAAAATCCACGAAAGAGTCTGTAGCCACCGTCATCTCCATCCCTAGATCGGGAGGGATCTGAAGCTCTTCCCGGCACCCTGCCGGAGAGGGGAATTCACCCTGGAGGCCTTCTTCATCACCATGCAAGCCACCGGTGTGATGCGTGAGTAGTTCATCCTTGGACTACGGATCCATGTAGTAGCTAGATGGCTAGTTTCTCCTCCTTTGTGCTTTCATGTTTAGATCTTGTGAACTCCGATCATGATCAAGATCATCTATTTGAAATTCATACATGTTGTGTTTGTGGGGATCCGATGGATATTGAGATGCTATTTCATATTGATTATTGATTCTATCATGTCTTTTTTATTTGAGATCTTGCATGCTTTCCGTTGTTAGTAGGTATCTGGGCCAAGTAGATGCTAGCAACTCCAAGAGTTAGTATTTATGCTCGATAGTGGGGTCATGCCTCTGGTAATCTAGGGAAGTGACAGAAATCTCTAAGGTACTAGACGTGTTGTTGCTACTAGGGTGAAAACAACAATCTTTTGTTCATAGAACAATCATATTGTTTACTTTACACGCAGTTCGTAAAGCAATAATCTGTTGCTTGCAACTTAATAGTGGAGGGGGTTCGGATGATAACCTGAAGGCGGATTATTAGTCATAGATGCAGTTGGATGGCGGTCTATGTATTATGTTGTAATGCCCAATCAAGTCTCAGAGGAGTCAAGATGATTAGTATATGCATGTATTGCTTTCTTGGTGTTTGTCAATTGCCCCGCTGTAATTTGTTCACCCAGCATGTTATCTATCTTAAGGAGAGCCACCTCTAGTGAACTATGGATCCTGTTCCTTTTTTTACATACAATCTACAATCTTTTACTGCTTTGTGTTTACTTTCTGCAAACTTTTACTTATTTCCATTCGATACGTTTAATCCTTTTTTTCCGCAAAACACGGTGAGATTGACAACCTCATCCCAAGTTGGGGACAAAGTTCTGTGGTTGTGTTGTGCAGGTCTCCACGTTGCTACTAGCACCGATAGTGCGCCCTACCAAAGCTAAGCTAGTAACACCTTCGGGGTGTTTCCTTGCTCCTACTGGTTCGATTAAACCTTGGTTTCATTACTAAGGGAATCTTGCTGCTGTGCTCATCATACCTTACTCTTAGGGTTCCCAACGAGCTCTACATCAACCACGAGCCATCAACACTTTTCTGGGTGTCGTGCATTGAGCCATCAAGCATTTTTCTGGCGCCGTTGCCAGGGAACGAAGAAGAAGAAACTCCCACGCCAAATACACGCCATTAAAGATTTTTCTGGCGTCGTTGCCGGGGAGTCAAGGACATCTTCACAAGGGGAGTCCCTCATAACCAATCTCTTTACTTTGTTGCTTTTGTTTTGCTTAGTTTCTTTTTGCTTTGTTTGCTTGTTTTGTTCTTCAAAAATCCAAAAAAATAGTTTTACAAGTTTGCTTTCTTATTTGAAAACCAAAAAAATGACTATTCTTGAAAACACTAAGTTGTGTGACTTCACTATCACCAACAACAATGATTTTATGAGCACACTTATTGCTCCACCTATGGCTGACAATACTTTCTTTGAGATAAAACCTGCTTTGCTCAATATTGTTATGAGAGAGCAATTTTCTGGTATTGGTAATGTAGATGCTTCTTCCCATCTAAATAACTTTGTTGAACTTTGTGAGATGCAAAAGCATAGAGATATAGATGTTGATATTATTAAGCTGAAATTGTTTCCTTTCTCTTTGAGAGGAAAAGCTAAAGAATGGTTGAATTCCTTAACTAGGAATAGTATGGATTCTTGGACTAAATGAAAAGATGCTTTTATTGGAAATACTATCCTCCTGCTAAGATTATATCCATGAGAAGTGAAATAATGAAGTTTAATCAACTTGATAATGAGCATGTTGCTCAAGCTTGGGAAAGAATGAAATCTTTGGTAAAGAATTGTCCCACTCATGGATTGACTGCTTGGATGATCATCCAAACTTTTTATCCAGGATTGAACTATTCTTCAAGGAACCTATTGGATTCAGCTGCTAGAGGTACCTTTATGACCATCACTTTGGGTGCTGCAACAAAACTTTTGGACAATATGATGGTTAATTATTCTGAATGGCATACTGAGAGAGCTCCACAAGGTAAGAAGGTAAATTTTGTTGAGGAAACCTCCTCCTTGAGTGATAAGATTGATATTATTATGTCTATGCTTGTTAATGGGAAAGCCCATATTTATCCAAATAATGTTCCTTTAGCCTCTTTGGTTGCTCAAGAAGAGCAAGTTGATGTGAACTTCATAAGAAATAACAACTTTGGCAATAATGCTTATAGGAACAATTTTGGTAACAACAATTATAAGCCATATCCTCCCAACAATGGTAATGCTTATGGAAATTCTTACAACAATAATAAGAGTGCTCCCTCTGAACTTGAAGTTATGCTTAAAGAGTTTATTAGTAAACAAACTGCTTTCAATAAAAATATTGAGGAAAAACTCTCTAATGCTGAAAGAAATATAGCATCTTTGGCTGAAGCTCAATCTACTTTGAATAAAATGGCTGCTAAACCTGAAACTAATGAGAATCCCTTTGCAGCTACTAATGCCACACAAGTAAGAATTAATGAAAATGTTAAATTGTTAGCTGAATTACATGCTAAGTGGTAAAGAGAAGATGAAATTGCTAGAAACATTAGTGTTTCTACTATCACCACCACTAGTGTTGAGGCTAGTAATAGTTCTACTACTTTAGATGATAAAGTTTATTTTGATCTTGATGGTTGCAATATCTCTGAGGTTATTAAGTTCCTACAAAATCTTGCTAAAAGTCCTAATGCTAGTGCTATGAACATGGCTTTTACAAAACACATTACTGATGCTCTCATAAAGATTAAAGAAGAAAAGATGAAACATAAAGCTTTTATTCCTATAAATCAAGAAGATGGTTGGGAACCCATCATTAATATGAAAGTGAATGACTTTTATTTCAAAGCTTTGTGTGATCTTGATAGTAGTGTTTCTATTATGCCTAGAAGGATTTATGATATGCTTGATTTGCCTCCTCTTGAAGATTGTTATTTGAATGTCCCACTTGATGCTAATGCTAAAAAGAAACTCATGGGGAGTCTTAATGATGTTCTTATTATGGTTAACGATTCCTGTGTCCCCGTTGATTTCTATGTTTTGGATGTTGAATACAATGCTTCTTTTCCTATTACTTTGGGAAGACCTTTTCTTAGAACTGTTGGTGCCATCTTGATATGAAAGAAGGCACCATTAAATATCAACTCCCACTCAAGAAATGAATAGAACACTTCCCTAAAAGAGAGAAAAGATTTCTTTTGCTTCTCCTATGAAAAAAAAAATTGGTCTTAATGCTTCTTGATTTGAAAACACTTGATTCTTTCTTTGCTTCTTATGCCTAACTTAAAGGCGTTAAAGAAAAGTACTTGTTGGGAGATAACCCAAGAATTTTAGATGAGTCTTGGAAGTTATTACCTCTGTAATAAGCTCTCCTTATCCTTTTTATTTGCTTTTTGTGCCAAGAGTAACCTCTAATGAGAGAGAAGTAATGATTGGGAAAGTTGCTGTCCCGAAACAGATTTATGTGCTTCACCGTAAAAATTCGTTAGAGAGCTTTGTATGTCGGATTGACCTGTAATTTTTTGTGCTTCTGCCCCAGGTTGTTATCTAACT
Organism: Avena eriantha; assembly: GCA_910589775.1. Classification (NCBI taxonomy): domain Eukaryota; kingdom Viridiplantae; phylum Streptophyta; class Magnoliopsida; order Poales; family Poaceae; genus Avena; species Avena eriantha. The sequence continues at coordinate 223,772,340 of OU342741.1, forward strand.
TTCGTTATTTCAACACTTTTCTGATTTGAGCAACAGAAGGTCTTCTAAAAAAATCGTCTCTACCTGCTGGTCTGTTTTGACAGATTTCTGCCATTTTCTGCATTTGCTTCTTGTTGGTTCCTTCTTGATTTCTTTTGGGGAATTGAGATTTTTGAGGGAAGTGCTACAGTATCTAGTGTTCTAATGGAAGTTTATTTGGTGTTAGAACTGAACCTTGAGACTTATTTATCTTAAGTGCACTAATGTTGCTAATGAGATTGTGTGAAGTTTTGTATGAAGGAAAAATTTCAGGCGTATGGAAGGAATGAGTAATGAGATGAAGGATGGACTAAAGATCAAGCTTGGGGATGCCACGCGTGTCACCCCAAGAAATATCCAAGAAGTACAAGCGTCAAAGCTTGGGGATGCCCAAGGCATTGTTGGAGATATGCCCAAGAGGCAATAATAAAAGTGGTTATTATTATATCTTTGTGTTTATGATGAATGTTTACATCCCATGCTATAATTGTATTATTAGGAAACACTAATACATGTGTGCTTTGTAGACATAAGAGAGTCCCTAGTAAGCCTCTTGTTGAACTAGCTTGTTGATTAATTGATGATCATGGTTTCCTGATCATGGACATTGGATGTGATTAATAACAAGGTTATATCATTAGGAGAATGATGTGATGGACACACACCCGTAGTAAGCGTAGCATAAGATCAAGTCATTAAGTTCGTATTGCTATAAGCTTTTAAATGCATAGTAACCTAATCCTTCGACCATGAGGTTGCGTTAATCACCATCACCAGATGGGTACTTAGATGACATCAAACACCGCTTTGTAACTAGGTGGTTATAAAGGTGTCATTGGGTATTCTGAAAGTATGTGTTTAAGCGCATGGACCAAGATTGGGATTTGTCCATCCATATGACGGATAGATATGCTCTGGGCCCTCGCGGTGGAATGTCATCTAGTTAGATTGCAAGCATGTGACTGGGTCACAAGGGATGACATAACATGGAACAAGTAAAGAGTACTTATCAGTAATGAGGTAGAACTAGGTATGGAGATACCGACGATCCAACTTCGGATAAGTATAGTATCGCGAGACAAAGGGAATTGGTTTCGTATGTAAATGGTTCTATCGATCATGAAGTCATCGTTGAGTATGTGGGAGCCATTATGGATCTCCAGGTCCCGCTGATGGTTATTGATAGGAGATGTGTCTCTGTCATGTCTACATATTCACGAACCGTAGGGTGACACACTTAAGGTTCGAAGTTGTTTTAAGTAGATATGGAATGTGCATTGGAGACCGAATGTTGTTCGGAGTCTCGAATTGGATCCGGGACATCACGAGGAGATCCGGAATTGTCTTGAGAATAAGATTCATATATTGGGGATCATTTTCTGAGTTAGGAAATGTTCCGGAGTATTTGTATGAGGATTCTAGAAGGTTTCGGAATGTTCCGGAAGGTTCTGGAAGAATTCTTGGAGTTTTCTTGAAAACCAAGAAAGGGATCAAGGAGTCCTTGTGGGGCAAGACAAGGAGTCGTGTGGGAGGAGGACTCTCCCCCCCTCCCCAATCCGCCGGCCAAGGATGGAGGGGAGTCCTACTAGGACTCCCCCTCCCAAGGCGCCCTCCCTCCTTTAAATAGAGGGGTGGAGGCGCCACCCCATGGCCCCCTCCACCACTAAAAACCCTAGCCGCCTCTCTCCTCCTCCTCTCTTCTGCTCAGGCTTAGGCGAAGCCCTGCAGAATTCTCTACTCCACCACCACCACCACCACGCCGTCGTGCAGCTGGGATTCCGTGGAGAAGATCTACTACCTCCGCTGCTCGCTGGAACGAGGAGAGGAAGGTCTGCTTCGACTCCGCACGTGTGACCGACTGCGGAAGCGCTGCCGGAACGCGGCGCCGGAAGGATCGTCCACTCGATCTTGAGATTGGCAAGTGATCGACTACATCAACCACGTGATCCAATCTCATAACGCTTTTGGATCTACAAGGGTTAGTACAGATCTATCTCGTTGCACATGTCTAATAGATTAGATCTTGGCTTTTATCTAGATTAGATCTGGGTTTTGTTCGTTCTTGCGGTAGAAATTTTTTGTTTTCCATGCTACGAACCCATCAGTGGTATCAGAGCCGTATCTATGCGTAGATCTGTTGCACGAGTAGAACACAATGGTTTTGTGGGCGTTGGTGCTCGTGCCATCTTTTGCTTTGTGTATTTTGCATCTTGCGGTATGGTGGGATGAAGCGGCTCGGGCTAACCTTACATGTCATCGCACATGAGACTTTCTCCCCGCTTGACGTGTAACTTGCTTTGCACAAGTGGCTTTGCGGGTGTCTGTCTCTCTCACCATAGTATAGATCCAATTTACACCTTGCACTTCATAGCACTTGTATCAACGTTGTGGTTCAGTTTCGAAGGTAAGATCCGTTCTTATTCGAAAGCCCCAAACCACGTAAAACATGCAAAGAAAATTAGAGGCGTCTAACTTGTTTTTGCAGGGGTTTTGTGATGTGATATGGCCATCATGTGATTATGATTGTATTTGATGTATGCAATTATCCTTGTTGCAATATGGCAACCGGCAGGAGCCTAATGGTTGTCTTTAATTCTGTTAAGACCTGTGTGTCTATTCATCTTGTAATAGCTTTATTCCAAGTAGTTGTAATAGTTGCTAGTGATGATGGACAACCATGAAGCGGCTCCACTGACGTTGACGCAATGCTGGTGATGATGGAGATCATGTTCGTGCTTTGGAGATGGAGATCAAAGGCGCAAGAAGAAAGGGCCATATCATATAACACTAATTATGAATTGCTTGTGATGTTAATCCTTTATGCATCTTGTATTGCTTAGATCGCGACGGTAGCATTATAATATGATCCCTCTCACTAAATATCAAGTAATAAAGTGTTCACCCTTAGTTGGCACCATTGCTAAGACTCGTCGTTTCGAAGCATCTCGTGATGATCGGATGTGATAGATTCTACGTGTGCATACAACGGGTGCAAGCCAGATTTGCACATGCGGAAACTAAGGTTATCTTGACGAGCCTAGCATGTACAGACATGGTCTCAGAACACGAAATACCGAAAGGTAGAGCATGAGTCATATAAATGATATGATGAACATGAAGATTGTTCGCCGATGAAACTACATCTTCTCTCGTGAAGATCGGACTTGGTGTAGTGGACTTGGTTCGTGTAATCACTAAGATAATGTGAGGGATGTTGTTTTGAGTGGGAGTTCACCTAGTTAATTTAAGAATTAAATTTGAACTCAATTTATCATAAACTTAGTCTAAACTACTTGCAAATTTGTTGTAGATTATGGCGACAACCTCCATCAATTTCAATGCGTTCCTAGAGAAAGAAAACTTAAGAACAATGGAAGCAATTTCACGAAGTGGTTCCATGGAATGAAGATCGTCCTCAGGGCTGGTCAGTTGACCTATGTGCTCGAAGCACCGCTAGGTGACCCACCTGTAGAAGATGCCACCGATGACGTAAAGAATGTTTACGCCACTCGGAAAAATCATTACTCCACAGTTCAGTGTACCATCCTGTATGGTTTAGAAGCGGAGCTCCAGAAGCTTATTGAGCACCACGACCCGTTCGAGATCATTAAGGAGCTCAGGCTAATTTTTGAGACTCGTGCGGCCATGGAGAGCTATGAGGCCTCCGAAAAGTTCTTTAACTGTACAATGGAAGAGGGAAGCTCCGTTAGCGAGCACGTGCTCACCATGTCTGGGTACGCAAACAAGCTCCAAGAGTTGGGGATATCAATTCCTAATGAGTTAGGGATTCACCATCTCCTCCAATCACTGCCACCGAGTTATAAGAACTTTGTGATGAACTACAATATGCACTGCATGAACAAGACGTTGCCTGAACTATCGTCCATGCTGAAAACTGCTGAAGTGGAGATAAAGAAGGAGCACCAAGTGTTGATGGTCAATAAGACCACCAATTTCAAGAGACAGGGCAAGCCTAAGAACAATGGCAACTTCAAGAAGGACGGCAAGAAAGCTGCCGCACCTGGAAAGAAGCCCAAGGCTGGTCCCAAGCCTGAAACTGAGTGCTTCTACTGCAAGGGTGCTGGTCACTGGAAGCGTAACTGCCCCAAGTACCTGGCGGATATGAAGAACGGCAACATCAAGAAGAAAGCTATATTTGATATATATGTTATTGATGTGTATCTTACTAGTAAGTGTAGTAGTGCCTGGGTATTTGATACTATTTCGGTTGCTCATATTTGTAACTCGAAACAGGAGCTGCGGAATAAACGAAGACTGGCGAGAGACGAGGTGACGATGCGTGTTGGAAATGGCTCCAAGGTTGATGTGATCGCCGTCGGCACGCTCCCTCTACATCTACCTTCGAGATTAGTTTTAAATTTGAATAATTGTTATTTGGTGCCTGCGTTAAGCATGAACATTATATCTGGATCTTGTTTACTGCGAGACGGTTACTCTTTTAAGTCCAAGAATAAAGGTTGTTCGATTTATATGAGTAATATCTTTTATGGTAATGCACCTGCGATGAATGGTTTATTCTTACTGAATCTCGATAGTAATGATACACATGTTCACAACATAGATGCTAAACGAATAAAATTGAATGATAATTCTACATACATGTGGCACTGTCGTCTTGGTCACATTGGAGTGAAGCGTATGAAGAAACTCCATTCTGATGGACTTCTTGAATCACTTGATTTTGAATCACTTGAAAGATGCGAAGCATGTCTAATGGGAAAAATGACTAAGACTCCATTCTCTGGAATAATGGAGCAAGCTACAGACTTATTGGAAATAATACATACCGATGTGTACGGTCCAATGAGTGTAGCATCGCGTGGTGGATATCGTTATGTTCTCACTTTCACGGATGACTTAAGTAGATATGGGTATGTCTACTTTATGAAACATAAGTCTGAAACTTTCGAGAAGTTTAAAGAATTTGAAAGTGAAGTGGAAAATCATCGTAACAAGAAGATTAAGTTTCTGCGTTCTGACCGCGGAGGCGAATATCTAAGTTATGAGTTTGGCATGCATTTAAAGAAATGTGGAATACTTTCGTAGTTGACACCGCCGGGAACACCACAGCATAATGGTGTGTCCGAACGTCGTAATCGAACTCTCTTAGATATGGTTCGGTCCATGATGTCTCTTACAGATTTACCGCTATCGTTTTGGAGCTATGCATTAGAGACAGCCGCATTCACTTTAAATAGGGCACCATCTAAATCCGTTGAAACGACACCGTACGAATTGTGGTTTGGTAAGAAACCTAAGTTGTCGTTCCTTAAAGTTTGGGGTTGCGAAGCATATGTAAAGAAGTTACAACCTGATAAGCTTGAACCCAAAGCGGAGAAATGCGTCTTCATAGGATACCCTAAAGAAACAATTGGGTATACCTTCTATCATAGATCCGAAGGCAAAGTTTTCGTTGCCAAGAATGGATCCTTTCTTGAGAAGGAATTTCTCTCGAAGGAAGTGACTGGAAGGAAAGTAGAACTCGATGAGGTTATTGAACCTTCTCTCGGATTTGAGAGTAGCGCAGCACCAGAAGATGTTTTTGTGCCGCCTGCACCAATTGGAGAGGAAGCTAATGATAATGATCATGAAACTTCAAACGAAGTTGCTGTTGAACCTCGCAGGTCAACGAGGGTTCGTACCACTCCTGATTGGTATGACTCTGCCTTGAACGTCATGTTGGTGGACAACATTGATGACCCTGCGACGTATGAAGAAGCTATGGTGAGCCCAGATTCCGACAAATGGCTAGAAACCATGAAATCCAAAATGGGACCCATGTACGAAAACCAAGTATGGACTTTGGTGGACTTACCGGATGGCCGTAAGGCTGTCGAGAACAAATGGATTTTCAAGAGAAAAACGGATGCTGATGGTAATGTTACCGTCTATAAAGCTCGACTTGTCGCGAAAGGGTTCCGACAAATTCAAGGAGTTGACTATGATGAGACATTCTCACCAGTAGCGAAGCTAAAGTCTGTGAGGATTTTGTTAGCAATTGCTGCACATTTTGATTATGAGATTTGGCAGATGGATGTCAAAACGGCGTTCCTTAATGGTGACATTGAGGAAGAGTTTTATATGGTACAACCCAAGGGTTTTGTCGATCCTAAAGATGCTGACAAGGTATGCAAACTTCAACGCTCCATTTATGGACTGAAGCAAGCATCCCGGAGTTGGAATCAACGTTTTGATAAAGTAATCAAAAACTTTAGATTTATACAAACTTATGGAGAAGCTTGTATTTACAAGAAAGTGAGTGGGAGCTCTATATCATTCCTAGTACTATATGTAGATGACATATTGTTGATTGGGAATGATATAGAACTTCTTAATAGTGTCAAAGCCTATTTGAATAATAGTTTTTCAATGAAGGATCTTGGCGAAGCGGCATATATTCTAGGCATCAAGATTTATAGAGATAGATCAAGACGCCTAATAGCGCTTTCACAAAGTACATACTTAGACAAAGTTCTAAAGAAGTTTAGAATGGAAAATAGCAAGAAAGGGTTTGTGCCCATGTTGTCAGGTAAGACCTTGAGTAAGACTCAAAGTCCAGCTACGGCAGAAGATAGAGAGAAAATGAATAATATTCCCTATGCCTCGGCCATAGGTTCTATCATGTATGCCATGCTGTGTACAAGACCGGATATAGCACATGATGTTAGTTTGACTAGCAGATATCAAAGTGATCCTAGAATGGAGCACTGGACAGTGGTCCAGAATATCCTAAAGTACCTAAATAGGACTAAGGATATGGTTCTTTCTTATGGAGGTGATGAACAGCTTGTTGTAAACGGTTACACTGATGCTAGTTGGAACACCGATTCGGATGACTCGAAGTAACAGTCGGGATACATATTTATTTTGAATGGTACTGCAGTGAGCTGGAGGACTGCAAAGCAAAGCGTTGTGGCGAAATATTCAACTGAATCGGAATACATAGCTGCTTCGGAGGCTGCGCAAGAAGCCATATGGATGAAGGAATTCATTACTGAACTTGGCGTGGTTCCCAGTGTGTTTGACCCGATGGCCATCTACTGTGACAACACAGGAGCCATAGCTAATGCACAGGAGCCAAGGTCACATAGCAAGCTGAAGCACATCAAGCTACGTTTCCACGCTATTCGCGAGTATGTCCGAGATGGTGACATAAAGATTTGCAAAGTACACACTGATCTGAATGTGGCAGATCCGTTGACTAAACCTCTCCCTAGGGCAAAGCATGACCAACACTAGAACGCCATGGGTATTAGGTATATTACCATGTAATCTAGATTATTGACTCTAGTGCAAGTGGGAGATTGTTGGAGATATGCCCAAGAGGCAATAATAAAAGTGATTATTATTATATCTTTGTGTTTATGATGAATGTTTACATCCCATGCTATAATTGTATTATTAGGAAACACTAATACATGTGTGTTTTGTAGACATAAGAGAGTCCCTAGTAAGCCTCTTGTTGAACTAGCTTGTTGATTAATTGATGATCATGGTTTCCTGATCATGGACATTGTATGTGATTAATAACAAGGTTATATCATTAGGAGAATGATGTGATGGACACACACCCGTAGTAAGCGTAGCATAAGATCAAGTCATTAAGTTCGTATTGCTATAAGCTTTTAAATGCATAGTAACCTAATCCTTCGACCATGAGGTTGCGTTAATCACCATCACCGGATGGGTACTTTGATGACATCAAACACCGCTTTGTAACTAGGTGGTTATAAAGGTGTCATTGGGTATTCTGAAAGTATGTGTTTAAGCGCACGGACCAAGATTGGGATTTGTCCATCCATATGACGGATAGATATGCTCTGGGCCCTCGCGGTGGAATGTCATCTAGTTAGATTGCAAGCATGTGACTGGGTCACAAGGGATGACATAACATGGAACAAGTAAAGAGTACTTATCAGTAATGAGGTAGAACTAGGTATGGAGATACCGACGATCCAACTTCGGATAAGTATAGTATCGCGAGACAAAGGGAATTGGTTTCGTATGTAAATGGTTCTATCGATCATGAAGTCATCGTTGAGTATGTGGGAGCCATTATGGATCTCCAGGTCCCGCTGATGGTTATTGATAGGAGATGTGTCTCTGTCATGTCTACATATTCACGAACCGTAGGGTGACACACTTAAGGTTCGAAGTTGTTTTAAGTAGATATGGAATGTGCATTGGAGACCGAATGTTGTTCGGAGTCTCGAATTGGATCCGGGACATCACGAGGAGATCCGGAATTGTCTTGAGAATAAGATTCATATATTGGGGATCATTTTCTGAGTTAGGAAATGTTCCGGAGTATTTGTATGAGGATTCTAGAAGGTTTCGGAATGTTCCGGAAGGTTCTGGAAGAATTCTTCGAGTTTTCTTGAAAACCAAGAAAGGGATCAAGGAGTCCTTGTGGGGCAAGACAAGGAGTCGTGGGGGAGGAGGACTCCTCCCCCCTGCCCAATCCGCCAGCCAAGGAGGGAGGGGAGTCCTACTAGGACTCCCCGTCCCAAGGCGCCCTCCCTCCTTTAAATAGAGGGGTGGAGGCGCCACCCCCTGGCCTCTCCACCACTAAAAACCCTAGCCGCCTCTCTCCTCCTCCTCTCTTCTGCTCAGGCTTAGGCGAAGCCCTGCAGAATTCTCTACTCCACCACCACCACCACGCCGTCGTGCTGCTGGGATTCCGTGGAGAAGATCTACTACCTCCGCTGCTCGCTGGAACAAGGAGAGGAAGGTTTGCTTCGACTCCGCACGTGTGACCGACTGCGGAAGCGCTGCCGGAACACAGCGCCGGAAGGATCGTCCACTCGATCTTGAGATCGGCAAGTGATCGACTACATCACCCATGAGATCCAATCTCGTAACGCTTTCGGATCTACAAGGGTTAGTACAGATCTATCTCGTTGCACATGTCTAATAGATTAAATCTTGGCTTTTATCTAGATTAGATCTGGGTTTTGTTCGTTCTTGCGGTAGAATTTTTTTGTTTTCCATGCTACGAACCCATCAGGCATCCCCTTCTTCATAAATAAAAATTCCAGGATTCTTCCAAACGCTTCATTTTTATTGTTTCATGCACAATTGTGTTTTTCTTGGAGCCTCTTCTTTTTCGTTTTCATTTTGGTTTTCGTTTCCTTTGGTTTGCTTAGTTTGCTGAATAAATTGGTTGGACCCCCTCTTTCATACTTTGGTTTGCATTTAGTTTGGTTTGGTTTGGAAAAGAGTAGGAAAGTTCATGCTTATGTGGTGAAAAGAGCTTGTTTTTGACTGTGGCCTATGCTTTGTCATGCCATGCTTGATATTGTTTTGGCTTTATGCTTAGTATTCTTTGTTGTAGCATGACTTGTTATAAACGATTGAGATTGCTTAATGTGCCTTGGATGAATCATGCGTTGTTTTAGCATATTAAAGCATAGTATAGTGGTATTCTCCTTTGATGCTTTATTTGGGTTGACTTTGCGCATGCTCACACCGTGTTATGACTACCACAACTCACCATAGCCTTTATGATCCTTTAGTTTTCAACTTGTAGTATCACTTTATGCTTTGATCATTGATGTTTTGTCGCTCTGCATGATTATGGCTATTATTGCTCTCTTAGTTTGTCGCTCCCAGTCTTTTGCTAGCCTACACAACAAGTATGAGTTCCACTCATGCATCCAACTCCCTAAACCAAGTTATTCCAAAGAGTCCACCATACCTACCTATTAGCTTATGCTATTCCAAGTATATTCATGCTTTTGTTTACCTTCCACTTGTTATGAGAAAACTAGTGATTAAAGCTCTCACGAACTTGATGGCACACTTTACTTTCCTTGCCCTTAATAAACTTGAACCATTGTGTCTTCTATGTTGTATATTCTTGCATTTATTTGTCGGGAATTAGCAGAACCATGCTTTCATGGGGAACGCTTTCAACATTGCAGTTGGTACTTGTACCTAGTTGATATCATGCTCTTTTGTATATGGACGTCGTCGGTGTGAAATGAAAGGGGAGCTTGTAAGTCCATGGAGTTATGTATATGTGATAGAGAAATGCCTGGGCCGCTGGTCTAATCCATGCTGACATGGTGGAAACCTGCGGCGTAACCATAATGAGCTGTCTATGAAGAATTCTTCTTATAAAAAAAGAGTCGTATATTGAGAAAAAAGAAAAGAAAAAGAAAAAAGAGATACTATGAAAAGAGGAAAGAGAGAAAAAGCACCATATTCCCATGGTAAATAAGAAGAATGCTGAGATGCTCATTGTCTGCTTGCCTTGTCATTTTGATATGGGGATTCTTCCGTATCATTGGGCACGGGGTACCCCGTTGGCGGTTCTCAATGATACACATGTACTTACGATGACAAGAACTTACCGGTGACTAAACTTGAGTAGCACGAGGAGCGGCCCTCATATACAAGGGACATGAGATCTCTGACTTATACTTCGTCAAGCATGTACATAATAGTTTGTTCACTTTGACCTTAAGCACTTCAAGATGCTTCTGATAGGGGCAATGAGAGTTGAAAGCTATAAGTACCATAATTTTTGGAAGCTATTTATGAGACTTGAATCCCTACTTCCTTTTACAAAAGGCTTTTCTTCCACCATTATATTGAGTCTCCACCTTCTATCTTTATGCACCTACTTTCAGAGCATAGTGGCCATTCTTAGTTCTATGTGCATTGTCGCAAGACTAGTTGATTTATGCATAACTTGTTATTTCTTGTTTGAAACTATTGTATCTAGTCACTCTTATGAACTTTGAAGGTGTCCTATGCATTTATATTTGCTACTCTATTGTAGGGACAAGCTAAAAACTAGTATGATATGTTTTCTTTATGTGAAACAAACAAACGTCTTGCAAAGCATTGTTATTCATGAATCTTTTGTTTTTGCCTTTTCATGTTGCATCATAGTTACTTTGCTTATTGCTAGAACTTTGTCTTTCATGTTATGATTGAAGTACTATGATCCCAGCTTTGAATGTTTTGCAAATACTTTGATCAAGTCTTTGATGGTGCATGTCACCTCAAAAATTATTCTTTCTTTTTATCACTTACCTACTCGAGGACGAGCAGGAGTTAAGCTTAGGGATGTTGATACATTGCAAATGTATCTATAATTTTTGATGTTCCATGCTTGGTTTTATCCGCTTTCTTGTGTTTTGTTCCAACTTTGGAGTACTTTTCATATGATTTCTTGGACTAACCTATTAACAAGAACCACAGTGCCAGCTACCTATTTTCTACTATTTTTGGTTCCAAGAAAGTCAGAAAATGAATATTCTCGGAATTGGACGGGACAAAAGCCAAAGTGCCTATTTTTCCGGAAGGGATCAAGTGCCAGAATACGAGACTGAGAGGGACCAGGGGCCACCACACCACCTGGCCGCGTGGCCCAGCCTGGCCCGTGCCAGGGGGTGGTGAGGCCAGCCCTGGCACCCCCTCGGCCTCCCCTTCCGCCTATATATTGCCCTCGGGGACGAAAACCCTATGTACCCGATCAAAAATCCACGAAAGAGTCTATAGCCGCCGTCATCTCCATCCCTAGATCGGGAGGGATCTGAAGCCCTTCCCGGCACCCTGTCGGAGAGAGGAATTCACCCTGGAGGCCTTCTTCATCACCATGGAAGCCTCCGGTGTGATGCGTGAGTAGTTCATCCTTGGACTAGGGATCCATGTAGTAGCTAGATGGCTGGTTTCTCCTCCTTTGTGCTTTCATGTTTAGATCTTGTGAGCTCCGTTCATGATCAAGATCATCTATTTGTAATTCATACATGTTGTGTTTGCGGGGATCCGATGGATATTGAGATGCTATTTCAGATTGATTATTGATTCTATCATGTCTTTGTTATTTGAGATCTTGCATGCTTTCCGTTGTTAGTAGCTATCTTGGCCAAGTAGATGCTAGCAACTCCAAGAGTTAGTATTTATGCTCGATAGTGGGTTCATGCCTCTGGTAATCTGGGAAAGTGACAGAAATCTCTAAGGTACTAGATGTGTTGTTTCTACTAGGGAGAAAACAACAATCCTTTGTTCATAGAACAATCGTATTGTTTACTTTACACACAGTTCATAAAGCAATAATCTGTTGCTTGCAACTTAATAGTGGAGGGGGTTCGGACGATAACCTGAAGGTGGATTATTAGTCATAGATGCAGTTGGATGGCGGTCTATGTATTATGTTGTAATACCCAATCAAGTCTCAGAGGAGTCAAGATGATTAGTATATGCATGTATTGCTTTCTCGGTGTTTGTCAATTGCCCCGTTGTAGTTTGTTCACCCAGCATGTTATCTATCTTAAGGAGAGCCACCTCTAGTGAACTATGGATCCCGGTCCTTTTTCTTTACATACAATCTACAATCTTTTACTGCTTTGTGTTTACTTTCTGCAAACTTTTACTTCTTTCCATTCGATACGTTTAATCCTTTGTTTTCCGCAAAACACGGTGCGATTGACAACATCATCGCAAGTTTGGGACAAAGTTCAGTGGTTGTGTTCTGAAGGTCTCCATGTTGCTACTAGCACCTGTAGTGCGCCCTGCCAAAGCTCAGCTAGTAACACCTTCGGGGTGTTTCCTTGCTCCTACTGGTTCGATTAAACCTTGGTTTCATAACTGAGGGAAACTTGTTGCTGTGCTCATCATACCTTCCTCTTGGGGTTCCCAACGAGCTCTACATCAACCACGAGCCATCAACACTTTTCTGGGCGCCGTGCATTGAGCCATCCAACCACACCCAGTGTCATTGGATGTGTGTTCTTCTCACAAACAACACATGGATCCACAAGTCGCATTGCATGTGTGTTCTTTTCATGAACCATAGCTAGAGTCATCACATGTCTGTTCTTTTCACAAACCACATATGGATACACTAGTGTCATTGCATGTGTGTTCTTCTCATGAACCACAGCTAGAGTAATCGCATGTCTGTTCTTCTCACAAACCACATATTAACCCACCGGTGTCATTGGATGTGTGTTGTTTTCATGAACCACACCAAGTGTCGTTGCATGTGTGTTCTTCTCACAAACCACACATTGATCCACTAGTGTCATTGGATGTGTGTTCTTTTCATGAACCACACATGGATCCACCTGGTGTGATTGCATGTCAGTTCTTCTCACAAACCACATAAGGATCCACCAGTGTCATTGCATGTATGTTCTTTTCATGAACCACACCCAGTGTCATTGCATGTCTATTCCTCTAAACAGACCACATAAGGATACACCAGTGTCATTGCATGTCAGTTCTTCTCACAAACCACATAAGGATCCACCAGTGTCATTGCATGTCTGTTCTTTTCATGAACCACACCCAGTGTCATTGCATGTATGTTCTCACAAACCACCTATGGATCCACCAGTGTCATCGCATGTCTGTTCTTATCACAAACCACATAAGGATACACCAGTGTCATTGAATGTATGTTCTTCTCATGAACCACATCTAGAGTCATTGCGTGTCTGTTCTTCTCACGAACCACATAAGGATCCACCAGTGTCATTGGATGTGTGTTCTTCTCATGAACCCCACCTAGTGTCATTGGATGTGTGTCCTTCTCACAAACTAAACATGGATCCGCAAGTGTCATCGGATGTGTGTTCTTTTAATGAACCACAGCTAAAGTCATCGCATGTCTGTTCTTCTCACAAACCACATAAGGATCCACCAGTGTCATTGGATGTGTGTTCTTTTCATGAACCACACACAGTGTCATTGGATGTCTGTTCTTTTCATAAACCACATAAGGATCCACTAGTGTCATTGGATGTGTGTTGTTTTCATGAACCACACATAGTGTCATTGCATGTGTGTTCTTCTCACAAACCACACATGGATCCACCAATGTCATTGGATGTGTGTTCTTTTCAAGAACCAGACATGGATCCACCCTATGTGATTGCATGTCAGTTCTTCTCACAAACCACATAAGGATCCACCAGTGTCAGTGCATGTATGTTCTTTTCATGAACCACACCCAATGTCATTGCATGTATGTTCCTCTAAACACGCCACATAAGGATACAACAGTGTCATTGCAAGTGGTCATTGCATGTCAGTTCTTCTCACAAACCACATAAGGATCCACCAGTGTCATTGCATGTTTGTTCGTTTAATGAACCATAGCTAAAGTCATCGCATGTCTGTTCTTCTCACAAACCACATAAGGATCCACTAGTGTCATTGGATGTGCATTCTTTTCATGAACCACACACAGTGTCATTGGATGTTTGTTCTTTTCATAAACCACATAAGGATCCACTAGTGTCATTGGATGTGTGTTGTTTTCATGAACCACACATAGTGTCATTGCATGTGTGTTCTTCTCACAAACCACACATGGATCCACCAATGTCATTGGATGTGTGTTCTTTTCAAGAACCAGACATGGATCCACCCTGTGTGATTGCATGTCAATCTTCTCACAAACCACATAAGGATCCACCAGTGTTAGTGCATGTATGTTCTTTTCATGAACCACACCCAGTGTCATTGCATGTCTGTTCCTCTAAACACGCCACATAAGGATACACCAGTGTCATTGCATGTGGTCATCGCATGTCAGTTCTTCTCAGAAACCACATAAGGATCCACTAGTGTCATTGCATGTCTGTTCTTCTCATGAACCACACCCAGTGTCATTGCATGTTTGTTCTTCTCACAAACCACCTAGGGATACACCAGTGTCCTTGCATGTCTGTTCTTCTCATTAACCACATCCAGAGTCATCGCTTGTCTGTTATTATCTCAAACCCCATAAGGATACACCAATGTCATTGCATGTATGTTCTTCTCATGAACCACATCTAGAGTCATTGCATGTCTGTTTCTCATGAACCACATAAGGATCCACCAGTGTCATTGGATGTGTGTTCTTTTCATGAACCACACACAGTGTCACTGGATGTATGTTCTTTTCATAAACCACATAAGGATGCACCAGTGTCCTTGGATGTGTGTTCTTTTCATGAACCACACCTAGTGTCATTGCATGTCTGTTCTTCTCATAAACCACATCAGGATCCACCAGTCTCATTGGATGTGTGTTCTTTTCATGAACCACACCTAGTGTCATTGGATGTCTATTCTTCTCACAAATCACATAAGGATTTCTTCTCATGAACCACACCTAGTGTCATTGGATGTGTGTTCTTCTCACAAACCACACATGGATCCACTAGTGGCATTGCATGCATGTTCTTTTCATGAACCACACATGGATCCACCAATGTCATTGGATGTGTGTTCTTTTCAAGAACCACACATGGATCCAACCTGTGTGATTGCATGTCAATTCTTCTCACAAACCACATAAGGATCCACCAGTTTCATTGCATGTCTGTTCTTTTCATGAACCACACCCAGTGTCATTGCATGTATGTTCCTCTAAACAAACCACATAAGGATACACCAGTGTTATTGCATGTGTGTTCTTCTAAACAAACCACACATGGATCCACTAGTGTCATTGGATATGTGTTATTTTCATGAACCACACCCAGTGTTATTGCATGTCTGTTCTTCTCACAAACCACATAAGTATCCACCAGTCTCATTGGATGTGTGTTCTTTCCATGAACCACACCCAGTGTCATTGGATGTCTATTCTTCTCACAAACCACATAAGGATTTCTTCCCATGAACCACACCTAGTCTCATTGGATGTGTGTTCTTCTCACAAACCACACATGGATCCACTAGTGGCATTGCATGTGTGTTCTTTTCATGAACCACAGCTAGAGTCATCGTATGTCTGTTCTTTTTACAAACCACATATGGATACACTAGTGTCATTGCATGTGTGTTCTTCTCATGAACTACAACTAGAGTCATCGCCTGTCTGTTCTTCTCACAAACCACATAAGGACCCACCAGTGTCATTGGATGTGTGTTCTTTTCATGAACCACACCTAGTGTCGTTGCATGTGTGTTCTTCTCCCAAACCGCACATGGATCCACCAGTGTCATTGGATGTGTGTTGTTTTCATGAACCACACATGGATCCACCCGGCGTGATTGCATGTCAGTTCTGCTCACAAACCACATAAGGATCCACCAGTGTCATTACATGTCTATTCTTTTCATG